>JAWMRC010000137.1:0-19274 GCA_035584755.1 Thripadectes ignobilis | reverse complement strand
CGTGTCCGCCCCGCCCCCCGTGCCCGCACCCCAGCGTGTCCGCACCGTCGGTCCCCCCGTGCCCGCACCACCCCCGTACCCGCACAGACAGTCCCCCCGCCCCGCACCGCCCCCGTGCCCGAGCCGCCCACCGCCCCGCACCGCCGGTCCCCCCGCTCCGCACCGCCCCCTGTGCCCGCACCCCAGCGTGTCCCGCATGTTCCCCCCCCCGAGAACACCCCCGGTGGGCACCGCGGTCACCATGTGTCCCTCTGTGCTTCCCCCCGCCCGGGTGTGCCCCCTCGGGAGGCTGGGGACAGGATGGGGGGACGTGGGGACACCGACAGGGACATGGGGACACGGGGGGCATGGGGACGCAGGGAGACACAGGGACACGGGACAGGGACACGAGGAAACAAGGAGGACATGGGGACACGTAGGGGTGACACAGAGGGGACTATGGGCAAGGGCAAGGACATGGGACAAGCACGTGGGAATTTGTGGAGACACAAGACAGGGATCTGTGGACTTGGGGGACACTGAGGAGAACATGGAGGGGACACAGGACAGGGAGATGGGGTCATGGGGGACATGGGAGCACACAGGGGGACATCAGGGACATGGGGCAGGGACATTAGGACACAGAGGGACATGGGGAGACACAGAACAAGGAGTGAAGATATGAGGGGATACAATGTGGGGACATGAAGGGACACATGGGACGGCATGGAGGGGACACAAGATAGGGACACGGGGGACACAGGAGGACATGGGGGAGGACAGGGGGACATAGGGGGCCGAGTGTGACCAGGACCCTAGGTCCTGCCACATCCGTGTCTTCCGCCCCATGCCGGATCCCAGATGTCCCATGCCATGACCTTCTCCCAGGAAACAGGGAGGTGTCACCCTGATGTCACTGTGTCCCCCTGCCAGCTGCCAGCTGGGCCCAATCAGTGTCCCTGCAGCTGGTGGCACTTTTGGGGACTTTCCATAAATCCTGGAGCTGCTCAGCAGTACCGGAGCTGGGACTGGTGAGTGACATCAGGATGGACAACACTGGGAGCATTCCTGTGGCCACAGGGATCTCAGCCACTGGGATGACCCTGGAATTGTGTCAGTGGAGTCACCTGGATCCCACTTTTCCAGGAAAACCGGGATCTGGCATGGCTGGAGTGACGTGGCTGGGCGTGGCCGGGGGGGTTTTGGTTGTTGCAGTGCTGTGGGTGACGATGGTGGGGGCAGCCACAGGGTGAGGAATTGGGAATGGGAACTGGGAATCGGAGTGGGAACTGGAAATGGGAGTGGGAATAGGATGGGAACTGGAAATGGGTATGTGAGCTGGGAAAGGGTACTGGAAATGGGAGGTGGGAACTGGGAATGGGCAGTGGAAACTGGGAATAGAAACTGGGATGGGAATTGGGAATAGGGTGATGGGAACTGGGAATGGGTGCTGGGATAGGTGCTGGGATATGGGATAGATCCCAGGATGGAAGCTGGGAGCAGGATGGTTTCCAGGAGTTGGGATGGGACCTGGGATGGGAACTGGGAGCCAGGATGGATGTCAGGAGCTGGGATGGGTGCTGGGAGCAGGGATGGGTGCTGGACAGATCTCAGGAGGGGTGCTTAGATGCAGGCTGGGAGCTGGGATGGGAGGCAGGAGTGGGGTTGGGTGTGCTGGGTGCCAGATGGGTGCTGGGATGGGTGTGGGGTGGGTGCCGGGATGGACGCTGTATCCTGGCTGGATTCCACGTGGATCCTGCCTGGATGCCAATGGGTGCCCGGCAGGCGCTGGTGTGAGCGGACGGTGCAGGTGACGGAGCAGGAGGAGGTGAGGCCGCGGCGCGAGGCCGTGGTGCCGTGTCCCAGTTTGTACCAGTACAGCCTGGCTGGGTGGCGGCTGGACCAGAACCGCACACTCCGGGGACACGGGGACCCCCCTGGGGACACCAATCCCCCTGGGGACATCAAATCTGACCCTGCTGGCACGGACCTGCTCGGGGACACCGACACCCCCTGGGCCACCAGGGACCCACCTGGGGACACCAGCACTGACCCTCCCCTCTGCTACATCTACCTGTGAGCCCAGGGGGATGTGGCATGGGATGGCTCAGGGTGAAACTGAAGTGACACCGGGTGACATTGGGATCCCCCTGCAGCCCTCCAGAGACACGGCCAGTGGTCCGGAGCCGCACGGAGCTCAGCTGCTGTCCTGGCTGGAGTGGACCCCGCTGCACCGAGGGTACAGGGACATGGTGGTGGCACCCAGGGATGTCCCCAGGATGCCACCTCCACTGTGCCATTTCCACTGGATGCTGGGATGGGTGTCAGGAGCTGGAGTGGGAGCTGGGTTGGATGCCATTCCCACTGTGTTAGTCCCACTGGGTGCTGGGATGGGTGCTGGGAGTGCTGGTAGGTGCCAGGATGGGAGCTGAGATGGGTAATGGAAGCAGGAATGGGATCCAGGATGGGATCTAGGATGGGTTCTGGGTGTCAGGACCGGTGCTGGAATGGGTGCTGGGAGCCAGGATGGGCGCTGGTATGAGTGGCATCCCTCCAGTGTCACCCAGTGCCACTTGATGCCACCCCATCCCGCAGGCCCAGGCTCCCTGGGGCGCTGTTTTGGCACATGGCAGTGCCAGGATGGCACCAGTGGCCACAACAGCAGCGCCATGAGCCGCTCCGAGTGCTGTCGGCAGTCCTGGGGACACAGCTGGCGCCGTGGGGTCACCACGGACACAGGGGACACAGGGGACACCGGGGACATGGGGGCCTGCCTGCCCTGCACCCGCCTGCCCTTGGGCAGGGACAGGGGGTCCCCACACCACCGCAGCCCCCCGGCCACATGCCAGGCCTGGGCTGGGACGCGGTTCCGCACCTTCGATGGGCGGCACTTCGGCTTCGCTGGGCCCTGCCGGTACAGCCTGGCCACGGCCACTGACGGCACCTGGGATGTCACCATCGGCCTCAGCCGTCCCGTGGTATGGGGGGCACGGGACATGTCACTAGGGGTCATCCCCACGGGGTGGGATGGGGACTGGGAGTGGAAATGGGTTCTGGGAGATGGGGTGGGAGGCAGGATTGATTTTGGGGTGGGTTCTGGAAGGTGGAATGAGTGCTGGGATTGCACACCCATGGGTCCTGCCCCCATCCCCAGTGGCCATGACACATTTGTATGCCCCGTCCCCATCCCCACTGTCCCTGGCACGCCTCTGTGTCCTGGTACCATCCCTGGTGACCTCAGCATACCCATGTGCCTTGTCCCCTTCCCTGCTGTCCCTGTGCATCCCAGGGCCATCCCTGGTGACACGGTGCTGCCACAGGTGCTGCACATGACCTTCGGGACAGACACGGTGGTGGCCCAGGGGTGGAACGTGTCAGTGAATGGAGTGATGGTACCGAAGGGCCACCCCTACCTACACAAAGGTGGGTCCCCAAGGCCACCAGCTCTTGGGAGGGTGGGGACGAGCCCTTGGTGACATTGGACGGCACCAGGACACCATGATGGATCAGCGTGGCACCAAAGTTGCCACCAGGATCCTGTCCCCATCCCACCTTGCAGGACTCGGTGTCACCTGGCCAGGCGACTGGGTGGCCGTGGCCAGCAGCCTCGGTGTGCGGGTGGCCTGGGATGGGCACCTGGCAGTGACAGTGACAGCAGAGCCAGAGCTGCGTGGGGGCACCTGGGGGCTCTGCGGCACCTACACTGACGACCCCGCGGGTAAGTGCCACCTGGCCAGTGCCACTCCCACCCCACCCGAGGGCTGGGGGGGACATCCTGCAACCCCCCACCCTCCCTGTCCCCACAGATGACTTCATGCGCCCTGATGGGGACATCACTCCTTTCGCCGCTGCCTTCGGCAATGCCTGGAAGGTGCTGGCAGCTGACACGGAGGTACCTGGGCAGTGCCACGCACCTGGGGCATGAGGTGACACCCCAGTGGCGATTTCGGGGTCCCCGGGGGTCACCCCGTGCTGAGGGACCCCCGGCTCAGCCCCCGTGCAGGGACGTGCCGGAGGGTGGCTCCAGGTGTGGCTCAGGTGAGGTGGCGCCTGCGGTGGCCACATGTGGACAGCTACTGGCCCAACCCTTCCGGCAGTGCCACACCGAGGTCAGCGGCACCAGGGGAGGGTCAGGGGGCCTGAGGGGGCCTCAAGGGATCCTGATGGGCACTGGGGGGTCCTGGGAGGTCCTGGGAGGATCCTATGGGGTCCTGAGGGGTTCTGGAGGTGTCCTGGTATATCCCGGAGGGTCCTGAAGGATACTGGAAGGTCCAGGGGGGTCTGAGGGGTCCAGGGGTGTTCCAGGGGCTTCGGAAGGGGTTCTGAGGGTCCTGGAGAGCCCTGGGGTGTTTCAAGGGATTCTGGGGGTCCTGGAAGGTTCAAGGGGATCTGGAGAGTCCCAGACAGTTCTGCGGGTCCTCACCACCACTCCCCTCCAGGTGGACCCCAGTGGGTTCTATGCGGCGTGTCTGGCGCTCTTGTGTGGGGACGGAGACGCTGGACCCCCGTCACCCCTCGAACCCCTGTCACCCCCCAACTCCCTGTCACCCCTCGAGGCCCTGCCACGCCCCGGTCCCCTGTCGCCCCCTGTCCCCCCGCCGCCCGCCGCCTGCGACACGTTCGCTGCCTACGCCCGGGAGTGCTCCCGCCGCCAGGTCGATGTCACCTGGCGCCGTCCCGGCTTCTGTGGTACGAACGGGGGGGGCGCCCCCCGTCCCTGACCCCTCCCTGCGGTGCCACCGGTGCCACCGCGGTGTCCCCTCCGCAGAGCGCCGGTGCGGCGCCGGGCAGCGCTTCTCCGACTGCGTGTCCCTGTGCCCGGTCACCTGTGTCACCGCGGGCAGCGCCGAGGAGGGAACGTGCCAGCGCCACTGCCACGGCGGCTGCGAGTGCAGCCCGGGGCTGGCCCGGGACCGGGACGGATGTGTCCCCCCCGCCGCCTGCCCCTGCCACCACCGGCGACAGCGCTACGGGCCCGGCCAGACCATCCGCCAGCGCTGCAACCGCTGGTGGGTTACACCTCGGGGACAGCGGCGGCACGGGGTGGCACCCACCGGAGAGGGACCCGGCGGATGGGCAGCCCCAGGGTCCCCTGTGGCATGTCCCCTCCCTAGCACGGGGTCTCCTGCTGTGTCTCTGCTGTGTCCTTCCCACCTCGGGGTCCCCTGTGACATGTCCCTCACTACCCCAGTGTCCCCTGTGGCACATGCCCCACCCTGGTGTCCCTACGGCGTGTGTCCCCCAGCCTGATGTCCCCTGCCGTACACCCCGCTACCCCGCGGTTCCCTGTGACATGTACCCCTACATCCCAGTATCCCCTGCAGTGTCCCACCTTCCACCCTGGTGTCCCCCAGCATCCCCCCCGGTGTCCCCTCCGGTGACTGGTGTCCCCGGTGTCCCCAGCACGTGCGAGGGGGGGCGCTGGCGCTGTGACCAGCAGAAGTGCCCGGCCGAGTGCTCGGTGCTGGGCGGGCGTCACTTCATCACCTTCGACCGCCGCCGCTTCTCCCTGCCGGCCCCCTGTGTCCACACCCTGGTGGAGGTGAGGGGCCAGGGGGCACGGGGGACACGGGGGTGGCTGTGGGGGTGACTGTGGTGGTGGTGGCCACAGTGGCTGTGGTGGTCGTGGCCATGGGGGTCCCGTGGTGATGACCACAGTGGTGGGGTGGTGGTGGCTGTGGGGTTGATGGGGTGGTGGCCGCAGTGGTGGCCATGGTGGCTGTGGTGGCAGGGCTCTGCCTGGGGAGTGTCACTGTGTCTCTGCCCCCAAGGATTTCGTGGGGGGACGGCTGCTGATCACGGCCGAGCACGAGCCCTGTGATGGCCACCAGCCCCTCAGCTGTCCCCGCACCCTCACAGTCACCACCAGCCGCACCACAGCCCATCTGCACAGCACAGGTGACACACCTGGACAGGACCGGGACTGGGACCAGGACCAGGACTGGGACTGGGACTGTTCCCATGGCTTCGTGGGGTGGTAGCAGCTGTCTCAGTGCCCATCCCCAGTGTAACTATGGCAGTGGGTCCCATCACATTACCCATCCTCAGTGTCCCCATGGCACTGAGTGCCATCCCAATGCCCATCCCTGATGTCCACATGGTGGTGGATCACATCCCAGTGCCCTGCCCCTGATGTGCCCATAGCAGTGGGTCCCATTGCAGTGCCCATTCCCACACCCCTACAGCAATGGGCCTCTCCTGGTGCCCACCCCCACAGTGCTGCTGCTGTCCCCCTCAGGGGAGGTGACAATGGCCGGGCGAGAGGTGACACTGCCCTTCTCTGGTGCTGAGCTGGTCATCCGCCGCGCATCCTCGGCCTTCCTGCACCTACAGGTGCCCAACGCCCACGTGCTCTGGGGGCTGGGCACCCCCGACACTTACATCACCCTCCAGCCTGCCATGGCCAGCACAGTGAGTGGGACTCCGGGATCCATGGGATGCTCTCAGTGGGAGGGGGATCCAGCGGGAGGGGGATCCAGTGGGATGGGGACCTGGTGGGATAGGGATCAGGTGGGTTTATCTTGACACCCCTATGCAGGTGCGGGGGCTCTGCGGGACCTTCAATGGGGACCAGCAGGATGAGTTCATGACTCCGGAGGGGGATGTGGAGCTGGGAGTCGCTGCCTTTGCCAACGCCTTCCGAGCAGCTGGAGCCTGCCCGGCACTGGGCCCTGGCATTCCCCATCCCTGTGACAGCTTCCCAGGGAGCTGGGAGCGCGCCGAGGCTGCCTGCGCTGTGCTTCTGGGGCCGGTGTTCCAGGTGAGGGGCTTGGCACAGGGGGGAGCAGGGACAGGTGACATGGCTGTGACAATGTCCCCTCCGGCACAGCCATGTCACCACGTGGTGGATCCAGAGCCATTCCTGGAGCTGTGCCGATGGGACGCGTGTTCCTGCCGGGAGCAGGAGCTGGAGCGGTGCCTGTGCTCAGCACTGGGTGCCTATGGCCGGGAATGTGCCCGGGAGGGGATGGAGCTGGAGTGGAGGAACCAGAGCCTCTGCGGTGGGATGGGATTGGGAATGGGATGGGGATGGGATAAGATTGCAAATGGGATGGGATGGGGATGGAGATAGGCACGGGATGGGATTTGGATGGGATGAGGATGGGATGGGATTGTGAATGGGATGGGATGGGATGGGGATGGGGATGGGATGGGATTGCAGATGGGGTTGGATGGGGTTGGAGGTAGGTGTGGGATAGAGATGGAATGGAGATGGAGATGGGATTGGAATGGAGATGGGGATGGTATGGGGATGGGTTGGGGTGGGGATAGGATAGGATGAGATGAGAGGAAACATCTGCCCCCCAGTGACCCCCCTTCCCCCCCTAGATGAGCCATGCCCCGGGGGGCAGCAGTTCCAGGACTGTGGGGGTCCCTGCGGCCGTTCCTGCTCGGAGCCGCCAGGAGCCGGACACTGTCCCCCTCCAGACACCCTCTGTGTCCCTGGCTGTCGCTGCCCCCCGGGGCTGCTGCTGGCCCAGGGGGGCCAGTGCGTGCCCCCTGCTGCCTGCCCGTGCCCCCGTGGTGCCCGCCTGTACCCCCCTGGTGCCCGCCTGCGTCTTGGCTGTCAGGCCTGGTGAGTCCCGGGGGTCCCTGGGGGACCTGGGGAGGTTTGGGGTGCAGAGGGGATCACTGACAGGACAGGGGTATGTGACATGGTGGTGACAGTGACACCTGATGAAACCCTCTCCAGCCCGGTGTGACACTGCGGGATGGGGGGGCTTTTGTCCTGTGTCTCACCATGAGGACTGCGATAGGAACCCTGCACCCCTCGGGGGTGGGAGAGGGGACTACGGGGGGGGACTTGGTGGGATGTGGGGTGCTGGGGGGTGGGGATGAGGGCAGGGCGACTGCAGCCTAGGGGGCTTGGTGGGATTTGGGGTGCAGGTACTGTGGCAGGGCGGGTTGGGGAAGGGTTGGGAGTGCTGAAGAGTGGGGATGGGGATATGGGGACACCAGAATCGGGGTCTCAGTGGGATGTGGGTGCTGGGGGCTGGAGCTGGGGATGAGGGGACCCTGGTGTGGGGGGCTCGGCTTGTTGGAGGGTGCTGGAGATGGGGACATAGGACCGCAGAGTTGGGGGCTCATGGGATTTGGGGGACGGGGGTGCAGGGACTGTGTCGCGGGGGTCTCAGTGGGACAGAAATCTCTTCCCGCTCCCCTCCCCGCAGTGTGTGCACAGGGGGGTCGTGGCGCTGCCTCCCCGCCCCGTGTCCCCCCGCCCCGCGCTGTCCCCCGGGGCTGCTCCATGTGCCGGGGTCGTGCCTGCGGCGCTGCGACCCCGCAGAGCCCAGCGGCACCTGCGGGGGCCCCGCCGACGGCTGTGTCTGCCCCCCCGGGACCCTCTTCTTGGTGAGTGACACCTCCGGGGTGGGGGATGGGGATGGGCCCCCCCCCCCGAGTCCCCCTAACCCCGGTCTGGCTCAGGACGGGCGATGCGTGTCACCGGACGAGTGTCCCTGCCATCACGGAGGACGGCTGTACCCCCCCAATGCCACCATCGCCCGCGACTGCAACACTTGGTGGGACCCCCGGACACCCTCGCACCCTTCTGAACCCCTGCCAGCCCCATGGTGACACCCCTAGCCCCTGCCAAACCCTCGGGGACACCCCCGGACCCCTTCCAGCCCCCGTGGGGATACCCCACACCCCAACCACCTTCCCCAGACCGCTGCCTCCCGCACGGGTACACCCTCAGACCCTTGCTAGCCCTTCAGGGACACCCCCAGCCCCCCCCCGGTGACACCGCGGTGGCACCGAGCCTGTCATGCAGCGTGTGCCAGCGGCAGCGGTGGCACTGCGGGCGTGAGGAGTGCGCGGGGACGTGCGTGGCCACCGGGGACCCCCACTATGTCACCTTCGATGGCCGCGCCTTCACCTTCGCGGGGGACTGCGAGTACCTGCTGGCCCGTGAGGCCACCGGGCTCTTCGCTGTCACTGCCGAGAACGTCCCCTGTGGGGCCACCGGCGTCACCTGCACCAAGTCCGTGGTGGTGGCCATGGGGAACACCGTGGTGCACATGCTGCGGGGTGAGGGCACAGCGGCACATGGGGGGCACAGGGGGACATGGGGAACACCGTCATGCACATGGTGCGGCTGAGGGGGGCAGGAGGGGACACGGGGGGAACACGAGGACATGTGTGGGTCACCCGCGGTGACATTCTGGCTCGGTCGTTGTAGGGTGGGGACATGGCAGGTCATGGGGGGACACAGGGATGTGGCAGGGTGACCCACAGTGACATCCCAACCCTGTCAAGGCAGGGTGGGCATGTGGGGGGACATGAAGGATTGTGGGCGCCACGTGTGACCCTTGGTGCCGGCCCGGCAGGGCGGGAGGTGACAGTGAACGGGGTGGCCGTGCGACCCCCCAAGGTGTTCGGGGGGTCGGGGCTGGCGCTGCAGCGCGCGGGGCTGTTCCTGCTGCTCCTCACACGCCTCGGCGTGGCTGTGCTGTGGGATGGAGGTGAGACCCCCGAGCGGGCCACGGGGGGATATGGGAAGGCCATGGGGGTCCCTGGGGATGGCCATGCTGTGGGACAGAGGTGAGACCCCTGGGGGGGTCCCTGGGGGAACACGGGGAGGCCGTGGGGCTGGGGGGGCTCTGTGAGGGAGGTGAGACCCCCCCGGGGCACACGGTGGGACACTGGAATGGAGGTGAGACCCGAGGGCGGTGCAGTGGAGCCCCCACCACCGGGGGAGTCGTGGAGGGGTCCCTGGTGCTGGTGGTGCCACGGAGGGTTCACCATTGGGGATCCCTGGTGCTATGGCGGGGTCACCATTGGGGGTCCCTGGTGCCTTGGGGGGTCACTGGTGCTATGTGGGGGTCACTGATGCTATGGAGGGTCACCACAGGGGGGTCACCATGGGGGCTCCCTGGTGCCATGGGGGGCGGTCCCTGGTGCCACGGGTGACACGGGGACCCCCGCCCCCCACGGTGCCCCCCAGGGACCCGCGTGTACGTGCGTGTGTCCCCGCGGCTCCGCGGGCGCCTGGCCGGGCTCTGCGGGAACTTCGATGGCGACGCCGAGAACGATTTCGGGAGCCGAGACGGGGCTCTCGAGGCGACCCCCGAGATCTTCGGGGACTCCTGGCGCCTCAGCCCCCTCTGCCCCGAGGCTGACGGGCACCGCCCGCACCCCTGCGAAGTAGGGGGGACGCGGGGACTGGATGGGGACACAGGGGGACACGGGGACATGGGCTGGCGGGGAGACACCGGGGATGGACAGCGGACACAGGACGTGGTTGGGGTGACACAGGGCTGATGGGGTGTGTCCACCCCAGGACAACCCCCAGCACTTGGCCTGGGCCATATAGGGGAGGACTGGATGGGGGACACCAGGGATGGTGGGGGTCCCGCGGAGGGGACGGGGGGGTCTGAAGGGGTGTCCCCCCCCAGGAGAGCCCCCAGCGCTCAGCCTGGGCGCGGGGGCGCTGCGGGGTCCTGCGGCACCAGCTCTTTGCCCCCTGCCACGACCTGGTGCCCCCTCAGCGCTTCTACGAGTGGTGCCTGTTCGACGCTTGCGGGTGAGTTTGGGGGGGCCGGGGGGTCCCCAGGCTCCAAGGGCTGGTCCCGGGCCCTGTCCCACGGCGTGTGCCCCAGGTGTGACAGCGGCGGGGACTGCGAGTGCCTGTGCACGGCCCTGGCCGCCTACGCCGAGGAGTGCGGCCGTCGGGGGAGGCCTCTGCGCTGGCGGAGCCAGGGACTGTGCCGTGAGTGCTCAGACCGAGGGACACGGGGGGCACCGGGGCTGTCCAGGGGCCCGGGAGGTACTGGGAATCCAGGGGGCTGGGGATCCGGGGAGTCCCAGCCCCACCCTGCGCTGATGGAGTCACAGGCTGTGCTGTGAGGCCGGGGGGATCAGCTGTGTCTCGAGGGTCCGGTGGGTACCAGGGGAAACAGAGGCGTCCAGGCTGAGCCCCCTTATGGGATGTGCCGGCATTGGGGGCCGGGCAGGGGGTCTGGGGTGCAGGAGCACCTCAGTGGGACATGGGATGGGAGAAGGATCCAGGCTGTGAGTCAGGGGTGGTCCTGGATGTGTGTTGGGGGGTCCCAGCGCCTCCTAACTCCCTTCCCCCCCACTCTCTGCAGCTCTGCAGTGCGAGGGGGGACAGGAGTACAGCCCCTGCGGCCCCCCTTGCCCCCCAACCTGCCGCGACCTCGGCCGGGACCCCCCCGAGCTCTGCGGGGCCCTGGGGTGTCTCGAGGGGTGTTTCTGTCCCCCTGGGCAGGTCCTGCACGGTGAGGAGGGGGCACAGTGTGGGGGGAGGAAGGCCTGTGGGGGGTCTAGACTGGGGTTAGAAGGGGCTGGAGTGGGGGCTGTGGGCTGGAGTGGGAGGAAGGTGGCTGGGGAGGGGGCCGGAGGGGGGTCTGGGTGGGCCGGTGGGGGCCAGAGGGGAATACAGGGGCTGTGGCGGGAGGCACTGGGAGGGCTGGGGAGGGTCACGGTGCCATCCCGTGTCCCCCTGAACCCCGGCAGATGGGGTGTGTGTGGACCCCCCGTCCTGTCCCTGCTTCTGGGATGGCTTTGCCTTCCCAGCCGGAGCCAACGTGACCCAGGGCTGCAGCAACTGGTGAGGCACTGGAAGATACTGGGATACTGGGGTACCGGGATATTGGGATGCTGGGCCAGTGGGGCACTGGGATACTGGGGTGTTGGGATACTGGAACGCTGGGACCCCAGGACACTGGGATCCCGAGACACTGGGATACTGGAAGACCACACACAGGGACATGGGAACACTAGGATCTTGGGTACTGGCACACCAGGACACTGGAACACCGGAACATAGAGACACTGAGATATGGGGACACTGGGACCCCCAGACACCAGAACAACAGGATAATGGGACACTGGGATACTGAGACACTGGGATATGGGAATACTGAGACACGGGGACCCCCAGGCACTGGGACACGAGGATAACAAGACACTGGGATACCAGTACACTGGGACACTGAATAGTGGGGTACTGGAACACCGGGACATGGGGACACTGTGACTCTGGGATACTGGGCCCCGTGGCTCCCCGTGTGTCTGATCTGTTCCCCTCAGCACTTGTCTCGAGGGGCGCTGGCAGTGCCCCCCGACGCCGGCCCCCTGTCCCGCGGGCCCCGGCTGTGCCCCGTGGGAGTTCCGGTGCCGAGGGGGCGGTCTCTGCGTGCCGGGGGCCTGGCTCTGTGACAACGAGGACGACTGCGGCGATGGCTCGGACGAGCTGTGCGACCCGCCCTGTGCCCCCCACCAGCCCCGCTGCCCCGGTGGGCGCTGCCTGCCCTGGGGGGCCCGGTGTGACGGTGTCACCCACTGTCCCGACGGCTGGGACGAGGCGGGGTGTCCCCCCCAGCCCTGTGCCCCTCCCGAGTTCGCCTGTGCCGGGGGGCGCTGCCTCCCGCCCGCCCGGGTCTGCGACGGGCGGCTCGACTGTCCCCCCGGGGACCACTCGGACGAGGCGGGTGAGGGACTGCAGGGGCTTGGGGGGGTCCTGGGGGCAAGTTTGGAGTCCCGGGGAACCAGAGACGTGTTTGAGCCCCCCGGTCCTGGGGGTCTGTGTCCTCCGGCAGGATCCGGGGGTCCTGGGGATGGGAGTGGGGTGGTTGGGGGGCCCGGGGAACCAGAGGAGTGTCTATGCCCCAGAGGGTGGTCTGGGCACCTCAACCCTGAGAGTCTCTGCCCCATAGTGGGGATCCCTGAGCTCCAGAACCCTCGGGGTCCATGGACCACGGTGGGAGGGGGGTCTATGCCCCATCATGGAGGGAATCTGAGCTCCCTATCCCTGAGGGTCTGTGTTGCACTGCGGGGGTGCCTGAGGCGCCACCCCTATAGGTCTGTGCCCCATGCTGAAGTGCCCATTCTCCATGGGGGGTTGCCAGTGCTCCACAGGGGGTCCCTGAGACCCCATCCCTGGGGATCCGTACCCTATCGTGAGAGTGTCTGTGCCCCATGGGGTGCCAGTGCTCCATATCGAGGTCCCGTCCCCGCAGGCTGCATTCTCCTGTTCAGATGTGTAGGGGACGGGTGTGTTGGGTACCCCATTGTGGGGGTGTCTGTGCCCCACTGTGGGGGTGTCCCTGCCGCACATCGGGGTCGCCTCCTCGCAGGCTGTGCCCCCCGGTGCGGGCCGGGGCAGTTCAGGTGCGTGGGAGGCCGGTGTGTCCCCTACCCCCAGCGCTGCGACGGCCGAGACGACTGCGGGGACGGCAGCGACGAGCACGGCTGCTCCTGCCCCGAGGGGCACCTGCCGTGTCCCGGGGGGGGCTGCCAGCCCCCCTCCGCGCTCTGCGACGGCCGCCGCCACTGCCCCGACGGCGCCGACGAGGCAAATTGCCCCGGTGAGGGGCGCGGGGGGACCTTCACCCTGGGAGCCCCGTCTGGGAACACCCAGCCTGGGAACCCCACCTGGGACCTCCCTACCCCGTAACTCCACCACCCAGGACCCACCGCCGGCACAATCACCTACCCAGACTCCCCTTTGGGGACCCCTCCACCCTGGGAGTTCCTACCCTTCGACCCCTCCCTCCACCCCGGGAGCCCTTTTTGAGGATCCTTGTTTGGGGACCCCTTCCGGCACCCCCTGCCCGGAGACCCCCAACCCCGGGATGCCCCATCTAGGACTGCCCCTTCGTGAACCACCCCGCACGGCTGTGGTGTCACCGCTGTCCCCGTGTCCCCAGCGCGGGCCACCTGCGCCCCCGGCACCGTCCCGTGCCCCGACGGCTCGTGCGTGGCCGAGGTCGCGGTGTGCGACGGCGCTCGCGACTGTCGCGACGGCTGGGACGAGAGTCCGGCGGGGTGCTCGGTGGCGCTGCCCCCCGCACCGCTGGCACCTGGCACCGCTGTCACCACCGCTGTCACCGCCGCTGTCACCGCCACTGTCACCGCCACTGTCACCGCTGGCTCTGGCGCTGTCACCGCGGCCACCAGCGCTATCGCCACCGACACTGTCACCGCCGCTGTCGCTGACACTCTCTACGTCACTGGCACTGTCGCTGATACCGACACAGTCACCGGCACTGCCAACGCCTCGGCAGGTGAGGCGGGTCGGTGGCACCTGAGGTGGTCGGGGACCCCGGTGTGATGGGGATCCTGGGACAGGTGGGCTCCAAGGGACAGGTGGGCTCCTGGGGGGACTCCTTGGGTGAGTGGGTGGGCGGGTTCTGTGGGTGAGGCGGCTCCATGGGATCGGTGGGTCCCAGTGGGACAGGTGAGCTCATGGACAGGTGGGTTCTGTGGGACGGGTGGGCTCCCCAGAGTCGGGCACTCCCTGGGACGGGTGGTCCCCGCAGGTTGGTGGTCCCGCGGCTCTGGGGGTGCGCTGTGCCCCGCAGTGACGGCAGGGCAGTGGGGGCTCTCCGTGGGTGGGTGGTCCCGGCTGCTGTACCCCTCCGACCCCCTGTCCCACTTCCCAGCGCCGTGTCCCCCCCGGTCTCTGCGCTGCCACAGCGGTGGGTGCATCCCGCGAGGGTGGCACTGCGACGGCGACAGCGACTGTCCCGACGGAAGCGACGAGGGGGGCTGCGACCCCCCCTGCGCTCCTGGCCACCTGCCCTGCGACCCCCCCTGCGTCCCCGGACGCGGCCCCTGCGCCCCCACCTGTGTCCCCCCCCCGCCACCTCTGCGACGGCGTCCCCCACTGTCGTGACGGCGCCGACGAGAGCCCCGACCTGTGCGGTAAGACCCCCGGGACCTCCGGGTCACTTCTGGGGACGCCCGGGGGGATGCAGGTCTGGGGGTCCCTCCAGATCCCCTGCTGGGGACCCCCGGGGACCCTGGGGAGCGGGAGACGGAGGGCTCAGCAGTGAAGGGACCCACAAAAGGGGGCTTGACCGAGGGATATCGTTCCCACCACAGTCCCCCCATCCCGGCCCCTGGGGACCCCTCAGAGTCCCCCCGTCCCCCGGCGACCCCTCAGAGTCCCCCGTGTGTCCCCCCAGAGCCCCGCGGCCCCAGAACCAGCCCGGGAGGTCCCTGCGCCGAGTTCGACTGCGGGGATGGGGACTGTGTCACCTTCCAGCAGGTAACAGGCGGCCAAGGGGGAACCCCCCAACTGGGTCCCGGCGTCCATCTGACCCCCTTCTAGTGCCACCCCGATGTCCCCTGACCCGATGCCACTTCGCTGTCCCCTCGACGCTCCCCACGGTGTTCCCCGACCCCTTCCCAATGCCACGCTCGTATCCCCTAACCCCTTTCGATGTCCCCACGAACCCCCCACCAGTGTCCCCGACGCCCCTAACCTTCTCCTGGTATCTCCCTGGTGTCATCCCAGTGTCCCAGCGTCCCCTCGACTCCTTTCCAGTGTCACTTTGGTGTCCCCCGACTCCCTCCCGGTGTCACCTGTGTCCCCGATCCCCCCGATGTCCCTCCGCTGTCCCCGCGGTGTCCCCGTAGGTGTGCGATGGGGTGCAGGACTGTGGCTCGGGGCGGGACGAGCAGGGATGCGGCCTCTGGGGGCCCTGGGGTCCCTGGGGGTCCTGCAGCCGCCCCTGCGGGCCCGGGGGGCAGCGCCGCACGCGGGGGTGTCACCAGGGTCACCCCGGGCTGCTGCGAGGGTGCTGGGGGCCACGTGAGCAGGAGAGACCCTGCTTCCACCGGGCCTGCCCAGGTAAGCCGGGGGGGACCTCGCGGTTTGGGGGGCCCAGAAGGCCCCGTGAGGTTTAGAGGGGCTTGGAGAGGGACGGGAAGTTTGGGCTCCCTAGGGGTTTTGGGGTGCCGGGGGTGCCGGGGGCAGGGGGGCAGGAGCAACTCCGATTCCACCGAAACCGCCCAGGTGAGCGGGGGGGCTGTGGGGGACCTCGGAGCTTGGGGGATTCGAGGGTGTTTGGAGTCTCATGGGGTGCCTGAGGGATTTGGGGGTCCCTGCCCAGGGCGTTTGGGAGGTCCCATGGACCGGGGGACTTGAGAGAGTCCCATGGCACGGGAGGATCGGGGGAGTCCCATGGGATGACTGAGGGATCTGGGGGTCCCCATGGTTCATGCTGCACAGGGCGTTTGGGGGGATCCCACAGCCCGGGAGGATTGGGGGGTTCTGAGGCCCCCCCTGACACCCCACTCTCACAGTGGACGGAGAGTGGGGCCCGTGGGGACCCTGGTCCGACTGCTCAGGGGGCTGCGGGGGGGTCCGGCTGCGCAGGAGGGAGTGTCGGCCCCCCCAAAACGGCGGCCGCGCCTGTGAAGAGCTGCCCGGGGGGACCCCCGGAGCCCTGGAGATGGGTGGGTGCGGAGAGGGGATAGGGGGCGGGCGGGGGCTCTGGGGGCTCTGGGGGTGGGAGGCCCGATGGGGCGGGGGGTCTCGGTGGGACAAGTGAGTTCCACGGAGACGGGGGCTCTGTGAGTGGGGGGTCTTCGCAGCGTGGGGTGCTCTGTGGGATAGGGGGTGCTGGTGGGACAGCTGGGCTCATGAGGGGGTCCTGGTGGAATGGGAGGCTCCATTGAGTGGAGGAGCTCTGTGGGAGGGGAGATTCTATGGGACAGGTGGGCTCCATAGGGACGGGGGACTCCGTGGCTGACCGCACCTCTCCCCCCAGTCCCCTGCTCCTCGGAGGGGTGCCCCAACGCCTCGGAGTGCACGGGGGGGCTTCGGCTCCTCCCCTGCACCCCCTGCCCAGCCTCCTGCGCCGACCTGGCCGCCGCTGTCACCTGCCCGCGACCCCCGCCCTGCCGCCCAGGTGAGGGGGACCCCGGGGAGGGCACCCCACGGTGAGGGGCACCCCCTGATCCCCCGTCCCTCCCCAGGGTGCTGGTGCCCGGCGGGGCAGGTGCTGGACGCCCCCGAGCCCGGCGCAGGGGCCGCCCGGTGCGTGTGGCCGCGGGAGTGCCCGTGCCGGGCCGGGGGGCGCACGTACCCCCCGGGGGGCTCAGTGCCCCTCGGCTGCCGCCTCTGCACCTGCCTCGAGGGGCATCTGCGACACTGTCGCCCCCACCCCGGCTGCTCAGGTGGGTCCTGGCCCGGGGCCGTGTGCCATGGGGACGCCTGGTGCCCGGGTGTCACCGCGGCGGTGCCAGGGGACCCCCGGTGACCCGGTGCTCCCCACAGTGGACTGCGGGTGGTCGTCGTGGTCGCCGTGGGGCTCCTGCGCGGGCAGCTGCGGGTCCCCCGGCGTGCAGTGGTCCTTCCGCAGCCCCTCGAACCCTCCCCGTCGCGGCGGGGGGCGGCACTGCCGAGGCATCTACCGCAAGGCCCGACGGTCAGCGGGGTCCGGGGGAGGGCGGGGGGGCTGCAGGGTCCCCCAGGTGTGTGACGCCGCCCCCGCAGGTGCCACACGGGGCCGTGCAGGCGGTGCCGGGAGCGGGGCCGGTGGCGCGTCCCCGGCGAGCGCTGGCGCGGGGGCCCCTGCCAGGTGTGCCAGTGCCTGTCCGACGGGGCGGTCCGCTGTGTCCCCTACTGTCCCCTCCGCGACACCGGCTGTCCCCAGGTGAGTGGGGGGCGCGTGGGGCGGAGGAAAGCCGCAGCTGGCGGTGACAGTGACGCTGCCTGTGTCCCCAGGGCCACGTGCTGCGGGAAGGTGACGGCGAGTCCTGTTGCATCTGCGGCCTCGCGGGTGAGTGGGGGGGCCCGTGGGGTCGCGGGAGAGAGCAGGAATGACCGCGGGGTTCCGGGGGTGCACGGGACGACCGTCACCGCGGTGTCCGTCCGCGCCTCAGGTGACAACGCCACGGCCACCCCTCCCGCGATGACGACAGTGCTGCCCTCCCCACCGCCGGCCGAGCCCCCCGGCAGCCCCAGGTACCGGGGAAGGGCAAGAAGGGGGCACCGGGGTTGGGAAAGCTCAGGACTTGGGAGTCCTTGGAGCTGGGGATCCTCAAGCCCGGGAGGCACTGGGAGGGTCCCATGCTGATCCCCCTCTCCCCTACTCTGCCCACTCAGCCCCACGGCCGCTCTCGGGGAGCCGCCGTCAGGGTTCCCCAAAAGCGCCGAGACCTCCCCGGAGTCCCCCAGCGCAGCCAGGGGCACCCGCAGAACCGTGACCACCCCCGAAGACACCCCGAGACACCCCGGGGGCGCCACGACGCCCCCGGAGCACCCCCAGCTCCAGACACTGCCCTCGCCGGCTCCCACGGGGGTCCCCGCCGTGACCCCCCCAGGTGAGGGGTCTCCAGGGTGGCAGGGGATGGACGGCCCCCTCGAAACAGTCCCCCCACGGATGGGGGGTTCCCGGGGCTGCGGCGGCAGCACTCGGGTCAAGGCGGGGGTGTGGGGAGACTGGGGAGGTCCAAGGTTGGGGTCACGGGGACTGGGGGGCGTCGAGATTGGGCATTGCAGGGCCGGGTGGGATGGCCAATACGTGAGTGTCACACTGCCCACCCCATCCCCTCCAGGCTGCGCCCCCCTGCCCTGGGGAGAGTGGGGATCCTGCAGCCGCTCCTGTGGGGTGGGAGTCGCACTGCGGCGCCGGGAAGGGCTCCCTCCCGGGGGGAGCTGCACCCACCCCCCCAGCATCGACACCCGCGTCTGCTTCCTGCAAGCCTGCCCAGGTATCCCCAAATCCCCGGGACCCCCGGTGTGGGCTGGGATCCCCGGTATGGGGTGGGATCCCCACGGGGTGGGAACCCCAAAATGAGCTGGGACCTGCAGGGATCAGGACTCTCCGTGGGGTGGGACCAATCCCCACATCCGGAGTGGGATTCCCAAAACGGGAGGGACCCCCAAAGTTCGGGACCCCCCCAGTGGGCTGGGACACCCCATCCCCGGCCTGGGGCGATCCTTAGGGTTGGGGTGGTCTCGGGAATTGGGGGTGTCAGGAGAGTCCCTAAGGGCGAGGGGTTAGGGGCCGTAGGGGGTCACCCCCGGGGCAGTGGGGGGATGCTGACCCCCCCGACCCCCTCGTGTCCCCTCAGTTGCGGGCGGGTGGGCGCCCTGGGGGTCCTGGACCCCCTGTGATGCCCCGTGCGGAGGGGGGCAGCGGAGCCGCCGCCGCAGCTGCAGCGACCCCCCCCCAAAAAACGGAGGTCGGTCGTGCGAGGGGGGAGCCCTGCAGAGCCATCCCTGCAACCTGCGGCCCTGCGGGGACGCCCCAGGTACGGGGGGCACGGGGGGTCTGCTGGAGGGCTACGGCGGGGCTGGGGAGACCACCCCCAATCTGCTCCCCACGTTCTTAAGCCCTGCCATTGCTCGCCCGACTCCCCCACTTACCCCTCCCTTGCCCCCCCAGCTTGCCCCCCGCAGATGCTGCTGGTGCCCCCGAAGGGGTGCGAGGATTTGGGGGTCCCTCCCTGTCCCCCCACCTGCGCGGACCCGAGTGGGAACAGCTCGTGTCCGGGGGACTGTGAGGACGGTCGGGGGGGACGCGGCGGGGGCA
>JAWMRC010000135.1:0-12855 GCA_035584755.1 Thripadectes ignobilis | reverse complement strand
ATTTGGGGTACAAAACGCACTCCCCCCCCCAGTTCTCGGCCATGAATGGAGCCACCTCCAAAGGGGGTTCAGCTCCTGGCTGTGGGCGTGCAGGGTGGGTGGCCAGGCAGGGCTAATTCCAGCCTCTCCCAGGAAAACCTGAGCCACCAGCTGCCACCTCGGCCCCCAGGACCCCCCAGCCACATCCCCAGCGTCCTGCCAGGTGGGTGGCTCGCTGTGACAGCCCCATGCACAGCACTGGGGTGCCCAGGCCCCCCCCACTCTGAGGTGCCCGATGCTGGGCATCCCTTGAGGCTGTTCCCAGAGCTGGCACAACTGGGGGCTCCTTGGGGGCCGGGGGGTCACCACCAGACCCACAACGGGAGCCCCGCAGGGCGCGGCCTCCGCACACACCCCCAGTGGGTCCCTCCGCGTGCGGGATGAGCAGGCTAATCCCACTTTAATCCCAGATTACGTGCCACGTGAGCCGCGGCCCAAAGCGGGCTGCGGCGTGGCCAGCGGGCCGGGGGGGGCCGGGCACGGACCCCAAACCCACCCAGGAGCTTTGGGGTGAGGGCCGTGTGTCCCCACTCTAAACTTGCTCGGTGGCTCGGAGCCTCCCGGCAGCGCTAAGGGAGCAGGAGAGCGGCTGGGTTGGCCCAGATTCCTTGGATGGGAGGAACCGAGGAGGTGGAAATGCCTCCTTCATCTCCATCCGCCCCGGGATGGGGTGGGCGGGTTGCTGCTCCTGCAACCTGGGAAACCGAGGCACGGAGCATCCCTGCATCCGTGGCGGGATGCACCTTCCATCCCAGGCACGGAAAAACCCCCGGGGCCAGGCGCTGGCAGCTGGTGGCTTTTAAAGCCACCGGGGTCCCCGAGCAGGGTGCAGTGGCACGGAAGGGATGGGCTGTCAATAGCCACGGGGTCTCTCCCGCCGCCGGGAGATGCTCCGGAGAGGGTGGAAAAGGGAGAAAGAGGACAAAGGAGGAACCGGACACCGTTCGGCCGCGGGTCGGGGCCCCACGTGCTCCCGTGGTCGCGATCAAGTTGCCGGTGGGGCCCCACGTGCCTCGGTTTCCCCCGGCGGCGAGCGGGGAAGGATGGCCTGGCCCTCACCCGGGCTGTGTTTGTTTGGGGTTTGTGTTGGGAGGAGGAGCAGGAGGAGGCCGGGGATGGGCTGGGAAACACCGGACACCGTTCCCAGGGCTGGCGGGAACCGTCTGTTCGGGGAACTTGTGACCCCGAGTGTCCCCCCCACTTCCACCGCTGGCGGGGAGCCGGGGAGGCTGCGGGAGCGCTGGGGGGGCTCCTGCCCTGCACCATGGCAAGGGCGAGGAAGTGAGGATGAGGAGGAGTGCGAGGGGAGGAAGGCTGGGGGTCCCTGCCCGCTCCCCCATGGGCAGTAGCGGGGTTCTGGCCGCCTGGCCCCTGGCCCAGGGCCGGGCACTGATGGCTTTGGCGGCTGCGAAAAGTCAAATCCGGATTTCCTCGGGGTGGGGAGGAGGGAACTGGCCTCTTCCCGCTGCAGCACAGCCCTCGGCACGGCCCCCCCGGGACGGGAGTGGGGGGGACCGGCACCCCCACATCCCGGTGAGCCCCCGCCGGCACGTGTTCTGTCTGTCCGTCCATCCTTCCCTCCCTCCTTCCCTCCTCCAGCTCTCTCCCTCTTCCTTTCCCTCCCCGCTCTGGCGACGCGCCCTGGGTACCCTCAGCATCGTCTTGGGAAGGGGGCACGGTGTGTCCCCCCTTTCTCCCCTCGCCCCCCTGGCCGGGAAAATCCCAAACACGCTTATCTCGGGAACACGCGGGGCACCTGCCAGCGGGGCTGCGGGGAGATTGGATGTTGCCATGGGCAGCGCTGCTGCCATCGGGGCGGTGGCTCCCTGCCTGCGCCAGATAAGATGTCCCCGCGTCCCCCAGCGCGGGGGGGTCCGGGGGACAACACCGTGGCCGAGCTGGTTGTGCAGCCCTGGCACCCTTCGCCCGTTTTTTGGCATCTCTCCGCACCCCCCGGCTCGGGGTTGTTTTCCTTCCCCGCCGGCATCCGCATCCACTCGTCCCCGCACCCACCCTCCCGCCGCTCCGGCGCTTCCTCCGCTCTCCGCCATCGCATCCATCTGCTCGCTGCCACCGCCGGTGTCCCAAACGCCCCCGGGGGGTGTGACCGGAGGCGGGGGGCTGCCCTGGCTCCGCCGCTGGAAAGTGTGAGCTCATGGATGTGCCAGGACAATGCCGCCTTGTGCCGCGCTGGGTGCGGGTCCGGGGGATGCCCGTCCCACCCGGCACTGCAGAGCCTTGGGAGGGCTGGGAGGTGCTGGGGGTGGGGGGTGAGAGGGTTAAAACCCCTCCCCGGTGATAAATCTGGGGTTTATTTGCTGCAGGGGAGATGGAGCCGCCGGCAGAGCCTCCTCTTGCTGCGCTGGACCCTCGTGCGGGCAGCAGGAGGATGCTCCCGGAATTGTCAGATCTGCTCCTTCTCCGCCTCTACACCCCACAGGGGGTTGATTCACCTGTCCCGGCAGCCGTGGGGCTGTGGGACAGCAGGGCTGGCGTCCCCATAGGAGGTGACATCCCTCTGCCCCATGCCCAGGCTGTGGGGTTGGCATTCAAGGCCCGAGGGCTCCGCGCTGGCACCGCTGTTTGTTGCCCGGCTCGCACGAGGGTTTTCCCCAACTCCCTCCCCCTCTGAAAGGAGAAGTTTTGAGGAGAATGGGGAATTTTCCCCTTTGTGTGTGGCATTGTGGGTGTAAAGCACCGGCGGGGCTGAGGCCCCGGGGGGCTGCGGGGGGCTGAGCACAGCACGCCCGTCCCGCTCCCGCTGGAGCCTTCTCGAGGCCGCCGGACAAAGGGCGTCATTCCCGCTGCTCCCGCTTGCCAGCACCGTCAGCAGCCGCCGGCACGGGCAGGGGACACACAGCTGGGCACGGGGGTCCACGGGGACAGCGCGGGGGATGAGGTGGAGCTCCACCATCCTGTGAGTCACCGTCACCTCTCCCGCCTCCCTTGCAGAGGGAACATCCGAGCCCCAGCCTGGTGTCGGCGCCCAGAGGGATGTGGAGCCACAGAGGCAGCGGTGAGTGCCCCTCGCCTGTCCCCTGCCTGGGGACATCCCCTGGGAAGCCTGTCCTGCTGCCAGCACAGCAATATCTGGCGGTGGGGATGTGCCAGACTTGTGCCGTGTTAGAGTTTGGTGTTTGGGGCGCTGTCGGGCTCAGCCCCATGGCAGGAGGGTGGTGGGAGGTGGGCACCTCGCCTCAGACCAACATGGGGGTGCTCTGTGCCCACTCTGGCTGTGCCCCCAACCCTCTGCTGTCCCCGCAGGACCCTGTGACTGACACAACCTCTCCTGTCCACAGCTGAATGGAAAGACTGCAGAAGGTAAGGGAGGGGCGTGGGCAGGGTGCTGGGGGTACAGAAAGGGTGCTGGGGGTACCAAAAGGGTGCTGGGGGTACAGGCAGAGTGGGGAGCCCTGCACCCAGGGGAGGCACACGGGGGTTGGTGGCCAAGGGCAGGGGCTGGTGGCCAAGGACATAGGCAGTCATGGGATGCCGTTAGCACGGCCCTGCCTTCCTCCTCCTCCTCCTCCTCCTCCTCCCAGCCCAGCCTGGCAGCACCATCTAGTGGCAGCGTGTCCTGGCCAAGCCACTGTCACCTCCTGGCTGTCGCCTGCCCTGGACCAGAAGGCTGGAGTAAAGAAGAGCCCAGCGCCCGCCCAGAAACCCCCCATCCCCAAGGGCGCCTTGTCCCAGGGCACTGAGGTCCCGCTGTCCCCGGGCCCCCCTGCCATGTGCTGGGCTCCCAAACACAACCCGGAGCCCCTTCCTGGCCTAAAATCTCCCCTTTTCCATCCAGCAGCCACTGACCTCCCCTGGGAGTGTCTGTTCTTCCCGTGGATCCAGCGTTCCTGGATCACCCTCCAGCATTGTGGTAAGAAGTCATTCCCATTTTCCAGCACATCCCTCCATCCATGGGGGTCGGGATGTGAACCCCTAAACCCTCTCCATCATCCTGGTGGTGCCGTGGAGGATGTCAGCCCTCCCCATTCCCAAACAACCCCTTTCTGCACTAAAGATGAAGGTGTTTTTCCTTCTTTCCAGGCCAAAATGGACAACGAGGTTCTGGGATACAAGGACCTGGCTGCCATCCCTAAGGACAAAGCGATCCTGGACATTGAACGCCCCGACCTGATGATCTACGAACCCCATTTCACCTACTCGCTCATGGAGCATGTGGAGCTGCCCCGGAGCCGGGAGGTGAGGATGTCCCCGGGCCCACCTGTGTCCCCTGGGTGTTTGGGGGGAATCAGTGGGGGGAATCCCAGCTGTGGGGCTGCTGGAATAAAATGGAATAACATGCTTCTTGCCTCCTGCAGCGCTCTCTGTCTCCCAAATCCATCTCTCCCCCTCCGTCTCCGGAGGTGAGTACCAGCACCCCTTGGGAGGCACGTGGGGGCTCCGGGGAGGAATTGTGGAGGGGATCTCGCTGCTCACCAATCCCTGTTTTCCCACAGGTCATCCGGGAGTGGCTGGAGAGCCGGCCCCCCACCAGCACCCCTCTGTCCACCTCGCGCCAGGGCAGCTCCTCCACACGCAGCAGCGTCCAGCACTTCCACCGACCCGGTATGTCCCCCTGGCACTGGGAACCCCCCACTCTGGAACCCCCCAGCACTCCCTGACCTACCCTGGGGGTCTCTGCAAGCCCCTTTGCAGGCCCACGATCTCTCATTCCCAGCCCCCAACCCCCTTTTTCCCTCCAGAGACCGACACGACAGAGCTCAATATATACAAGAAGCCTCCGATCTACCGGCAGAAAGGTGAGGGGGAAGGTCTGTCCTGTGGGATGGGGCACCCCAAAAGGCACTGCCTCACCCCCACCCTGTGCCCCACAGACCACCATTCCAGTGCCCACCACGGGAAGCATCTCATAGAGGACTTGATCATCGAATCCTCCAAGTTCCCGGCGGCGCAGCCCCCAGACCCCAACCAGCCTGCCAAGATCGAGACCGACTACTGGCCATGCCCCCCATCCCTGGCCGTCGTGGGTAGGTGGGAACAGGGGGTTTATCCCCCTTGGAGACCCCCTGGCATGCTGGGAATGGCTCCAACATCCCCTGTTTTCCTGCAGAGACGGAGTGGAGGAGACGGATGGCCTCCAAGAGAGGGGAGGAGGAGGATGAGGACCTGACAGAGGAGATGAAGAACCTGCGGGAGCTCCAGAAGCAGGAGCTGAGCAAGGTGAGGGGCAGAGCGGGCAGGTGGCACTTGGTGAGGGGCTGGGGGTGTGTTGAGGCTGCTCCCAACCCACAGTCCCTTCACCCCCAGGTCACCTCCAACCTCGGGAAGCTGATTCTGAAGGAGGAGATGGAGAAATCTCTCCCCATCCGGAGAAAAACCCGCTCGCTGCCAGACCGGACACCCTTCCACACGTGTACGTGGGATGTTCCTCCTGCAGCCTGTCCCTTCCCTGCTGGTTCTGGCTGCCTGCACCCCTGCCTGTACCTCCCAGTCCCTGCCTGTACCTCCCAGTCCCTGCCTGTACCTCCCAATCCCTGCCTGCATTCGTGCCTGTGCTTCTCCATCCCTGCCTGTACCTCCCAATCCCTGCCTGACTCCTGCCTGTACCTCCCAATCCGTGCCTGTACCTCCCAATCCCTGCCTGCACCTCCCAATCCCTGCCTGCGTTTGTGCCTGTACTTCTCCATCCCTGTCTGTACTTCCCCACCCCTGCCTGTACCTCCTGCACTCTTGCCTGCACTCCTGCCTTTAACTCTCACATCCCTGCCTGCATCCCTGCCTGTACTTCCCCATCCCTGCCTGCACCCCTGCCTGTACCTCCCACATCCTGCCTGCCTCCCTGACCATGTCTTCTCTCTTCCAGCCCTTCACACGAGCTCCAAGAGCTCCTCCCTGCCGGCCTCAGGCAGGAGCACCCTAACCCGGGTGAGTGGGCAGCAGCGACCCTCCCCCATTTCTGGGGTCACCCCCCCATCGGAAGGGGTCTGGGGGTGGCCCTGCTCTGACCATGTCCCCTGTCCCCTGTCCCCCTGCAGCTGCAGTCGGCAGAGTTCGGCTCGGCGGGGAGCGAGAAGGGCAGCCCAGGTGAGGATCAGCCCAAGGAATGGGGGTGATACTGGGGAGAGGGAGTGGGGGGATGTTCTGGGGATGTGGGGATCTCCCTGGGAATGTGGGGGTGTCCTGGGGATACAGGGATGTCCTAGAGATATCCACATTCCCCAGTGGACATGAGGATGTCCCAGGGATGTGGGGATGTCCTGGAGTTGTGGGGGTGTCCCAGGGGATGTCTGGGGGGATCTCTTGGGAGATGCAGAGGTGCCCTGAGGGATGTGGGAATGTCCCAGAGATACATGGATTTCCTGGAGACATGGGAGTGTCCCAGGGGATGTGTGAATGTTCCAGACATGTGGGGGTGTCCTGGGGAAGCTGGGGGTGTCCTGGGGAATGTGGGAGTGATCTGAGGGATGTGGGATGTCTGGGGCTGTTGTGGGGATGTCCCAAAAGATTGGGAGTGCTGGGGCAAACCTGGGCTCAGCAGAGGTGAGAAACGCACCTCTGGGGCTTGGGGAGGAAGGTGGGGGGGCCACAGTGGGGGTGCCCAAGGCTGACCCCTGCTCCTCTCTCTTCTCCAGCCCTGCAGGTAAGAACTCACTTGGCTGCCAGGATGGAGACCCAGCGAGAGGGTGATGTATGATGGAATGGGGGGACCACTAGGGCCACCTCTGTGACTGGTCCCAGAGGGGTGAGGGGCCAGCTGGAATGTGCCAACCCAGGCTGGAGCCCATCACCTTGGCATGGGTTCAGGGTGGGCAGAGCAGCCCTTTGGGGGGAGGTGGGGTCAGGCTGACACCAGGCTTTGCCCTTCCAGAATGGCCAACGTGGGCGCATGGACAGAGGGAACTCCCTGCCCAGCATGTTGGAGCAGAAGGTGAGTGGGGCTGGGGGGTCCTGGGTGGGGCTGGGGGGCCTGGGGTGGGCTGCGAGAGGGTCTTACAGCTGTGTTTTCCCCCACCCCTTGCAGATCTACCCCTATGAAATGCTGATGGTGACGAACCGAGGCCGTGTGAAGCTGCCGCCCGGTGTGGACAGGACCAGGCTGGAGGTACGGGCTGTGCCAGGCTCAGGGGGTGCAGAGAGGGGTCCCTGCACCCCCTCACAGTCCTGTCCCCCCCACAGAGACACCTGTCCCCCGAGGATTTCCTGAAGGTCTTCGAGATGCCCCCGGAGGAGTTCAGCAAACTGGCCCTCTGGAAGCGCAACGAGCTGAAGAAGAAAGCCTTCCTCTTCTGAGCCCTCCTCGGCCCCGAGCTCAGTCCGTGTCGCGCCGTGTACCCGCTTTAGGGCTCTCAGCCGGTTTTTAGGGTCCCCCCCCTTCCCTGCACCCCAAGATCTGCCCCCCCCGGCCTCGTTCCTCCCGTGGGAAGCAGGCTCGGGGGGCTCGAACCTGCCTGGCCACGGGGTGATGGGGCTGGGGCAGCCCCTGCCCTGGAGCAGGCACGGTTCAGCCAGGAGGGGGGGCTTGGGGGGTCTCTGGCCTTTGTGCCCCCCTTCTCCCCCACCCTGGGAATGCTGGCAGGGCAGTGCCTGGCTCTGCTTTCGGCCGGCCGGGAGCGTGCTGGCTCCTCTGGGTGGGCACTGGGGGGGCTTCCCTTCTCCTTGGGGGTCTGCTGCCTCTAGGCCCCCCACCCCCAACCTGAGGTGCCCCTGTGCCCCCCTCGGGGTGCCCTTGTGCCATCCCGGGGTGTCCCTCTGCCACTCTGAGACTTGGGAAGAGCCTGGGGGCCGACTCACTGCCAGACTGATGTTCTCCTGGAAAAAATAGGCTGCCATCGCACCTTGCCCCTTCTCCAACTCCCCCCCCTCCACTTTTGACACCCCCCTCAGGTCCTTCCTGTGCCAGCTGCTGCAGCGAGGACCCCAAGGACACTGCCAAACCCACCTGGCATCGGGCTGGAGCAGGGCAGGGCCGGGAGGGGGGTCAGGGGGAGCACCGGGGATGGGGCAGGGGGGTGGCAGAGTGTGTGTGTGGAATCCCAGTGGGACCCTGAGGCAGCTCCTGGTGCATTTCCATGCCCACAGTGAGGGGATGCACTGGGGGGGGGTACAGGAGGGGTGTGGGGGATACACTGGGGGATGCAGGAGGGGAGTGGGTGATGTACTGGGGGGGTTGCAGGAGGGCACTGGGGCACTGGGATGATGAAGTGGGCAACACTGAACTGGGGCAATGGATTGGAGTGCAGGACATGGCTCGATGGGCACCGTGGCCACCGGGGGCTGGGCAGTGCCCCTGTCCCCCCCAGCCCCGGCCGCGCAGGCAGGGCTCGGCACCGGGCAGCACCTCCCCTTCTCACACCTCTCCCCTCTCCAGGCACACGTTTTGGGCAGGACCCCCCTCTCCCCGCACCCCCCTGGTCCCCCCACGCTCCCCGGTTTCTGTTTCCAGCCACTTTCCAGCCGCTAGACCTTGTTGGGATGTAAAGAATGTAATTTATCGGGAATTCACTGGCCCATACTTGCCTTTCACTGCTACAAACGACATATCTATAAATATATATATAAATATGGGTTGGTTTCGGACTGGACTACAGTGATTCACTTTCTCTGTTTTTGTTAGAGTTTATTTTATTTGCTGGTGTCGGAGAATCCGCGTGAGAGTGATTTTTTGCTTACAATTAAAGGTGAAATGGCTTTAACCAGCCCGGCTCCGCTGCTTTGCTTTCCCCCCCACCCCAAAATACATCCCAGACCCCCCGTCCTCCCCGACCCCGGGTCCCTGCAGATGGCGATGGTGCTCCGAGGAGGATGCGGAGCCCTTCCCCGCCTTCCTCCCGCCCCGGCCGGGCTGTGCTGGGGGCCCCTAGGGCGTGTGCGAGCCGAGCCGGGCCGGGACAGCGCTGCCCCCGTCCCGGTCCCGGTCCCGACCCCAATCCCCATCGCAATCCCCATCCCGATCCCGCCGCGATGTGAGCGCTCCCGCACCATGTCCCGGCAGAGAGGTACGGGGGGTACAGAGCGATGCAAGGCTGAGGAGGGGGGATACGAGCCTAAAAAGGGGTGAAAAGGAGGGTAGAGGGTGTGGGGGAGGCTGCGTGGGGGTGCCCACCCGTGTGCGGCTGGGCGAGGGGGTGCCCACGGGGGTGTGGAAGGGAAAAGGGGGTGCAAGGGAGGGAGGAGAGAGTGAAAAAAAGGGAAGAACGGGGATTTGGGGGCAGTGGAAGGTGCGTGGGGCTGCGGGATGGGTGCTGGGAGTCGGAGCAGGGACTGGGTGCCTGGGTGCCCCTCAAACGCCGGGGTGCCATGGCAGGGTGGGGGATGCCAAGGCTTCTTCCAGCACCCTCCCAGGGGCAATTTGGGGCTGCAGCAGCCGTGGGGGAGCGTCCCCGCCCTGGAGCCGTGGCCTGGAGCCTCCCCACATGACGGGTCACGCTGCGGGCAAGAGCAGCTCCCAGCCCGGGGCCGCCTCCAGCCTCCTCTGAGTCATCCCGCGCTGGTCGAGAGCCACCCCTGGGGTCCCTCCGAGCCGCTGCCCCTCCCTGCGCCCCGCGGGGCACCTCACTGCGTGGATACAAATCCACGGGGATGCAGGGCAGAGGTGCCAGCCCCGAATTCCAACCCCCCGGTGCTGGCATCACCCAGGGATCCTGCGCTCCCACGGCATCCCTTGCGCAGCCCTCTCCTTCCTCCCCCTCCTGTCCTTCCTCCTCCCCCGAGGATGAGGATGCGGATGCCACGAGGATGAGGATGCCACCGTGCCGGGACACGTCCCGTGGGAGCAGGGAGCTTTGCTAGGAGACACTGTGTGTTTTGGGGGGCGTTTTCCTCCCGCCCTGGAGACCGAGGCAGATGTTTTCCATCCCGGCCGCCTTTCCCTTGGCACAGCAGCAGGCAGCTGGCACGAGGCCACGGGTGAGGGCAGCCCCTGCCTGCCCTGCACTGGCTGTGGGCACAGCTGGGCACCGCTGGGCACGGATTCCCTGCCCCACCGAGGGCATCGCCCGGGGAGGGGGGAACGCGGCGCGGGGGGGGCTGCAGGGAGGGCAAAGGGGCGAGTGGACAGAGATGTCATTGCCGAGGAATTTGGCCTGGGCGGAGGAGAGGAGAAAGGGAGGGAGGGAAAAAGCAGGCACGCGGGGCAGGGGGAGAGTCCCCATGTCCCCCATGCTGCCCGCGGGTCCCTTCAGGCAGCCCCTGCCCCAGCGTCCCCCTGTTATTCCCCCAAGGGAACTGGTCCCCCCCCTTCCCTTCTCCAGTTTCCAGGGAAATCCAGATGTTTGGGCCCAGCTCCGGCATTGCTCAGCCTTGCTGTGCTGCCAGATGTTTCCTCTCCCCCCGGGCAGGGTGTGTGCTCCCAAACTGGGGACACTGGGAGGAGAAGGGGCTCCCCTCTTGCCAGCAACTCCGAGGGGGCTTCACCCGTGGCCCCTGTGACACACGTGGGACTGGTGGGCTCCTTCTTCTACTTGCCCTCAGCTCCCCCAGGGGCTGACATCTACTTTGGGATGCACAGCATCGCTGCTAGCCTGCAGAAATGTGGGATTCGGGGATATGGGATGCCAGAGTCACCTGGGGCAACGCAAGGGGTCACCGGGGCAGCATCCCAGCCGGTGGTGGTTTCACTGGTACTGTCCCTATTCCAGCTGGGAGATGGCAAGGGAACTCGAGGAGAGGCAGCAGGCACAGCCAGACCCTGTGCCAGGAGGTGATGGGATCCAGCAGCGGGTCTGCAATGTTTGATCCCAGCTGGGAGCAGGGAGCAGGGCCGTGCAAACCATTTCCAGATGCAGGGCAGGATGGACCCCAAGGGGAGCCAGGCAGTGACCCTGGGGGGTCTGGGGGCATCTGCTCCTCCTGTGGTGGCAGCTGGAGGTGCCCAGAGCCAGGGGGCTCTGTGGGACTGGGGAAAGGAGCCAGGCTGGGGCTGTGCCTGGTCCTGCTTTCCCATGTGCTCCCTCAGTGCAGGAAACACACAGAGACCCCAAACCACCACTGTTGGGGGACAGAGGGACCCTCTCCCCATTCCCTCAGCCCTCCATGTCTCCCCCACCTCGGGGGGCTGTGGAGCAGACACAGTGCTGTCCATCCTGCTGCACAGGGTGCAGGATTCCCATCTTCCCTGTCACAAAGCAGCTCCTTGTCCCGCTCCGTCCCTCCTTCCTGGCATGGCAGCATCGGGATCCCCTGCTGGCCCTGAGCCCTGACCCTGCTCCCTGCCCTCGGAGCAGGCAGTGGGTGAATGCTCAGCATTTCAGTCTTCATCAGTTGCTCCCATGTGCCAGGCCTATTCTTCCTCCTCCTCCTCCTCCTCTTCCTCCTCCTCCTCCACACACGGATGAGCAGCAAGTTGGGCTGCCCGGCGCAGCCCCCAGCCATGGCTCCCCTCGCCCAGCTGGAAACAAACCGGCTCTGTAAGGGCACACAGAGGAGCCTTCATCACCACGGGCCCCCAGCCTCCCTCCTCATCCTCCCCCGTCCCCCCGGGGCTGTCAATAGTGGGATTGTGCAGAGCAAGGGCAGGTGCTGGACTGGGGGCACGACCAGTGGGATGGGGCACGTAATCCCCCTGCCAGCCCTGCCCAGTGTGGGGGGCACAGACCGGGACCCCTGCCCACGCCCTCCTCTGGTGGGTGCCATGGCACGTCCCTGTCCCCTGCAGACCTGGACAAGCTGCTGTCGGACCTGCGGTCCTTCCTGCTCATCCTGGACCGGGAAAGCCTCAGCGCCTCGGCTCGGGCCAAGAAAAAGTCAGTGTCTGACCTCCTGTCCCGGCTGCAGAGCCCCCCGTGTGAGTGCGGGGCTGGGGGGTGGGGGGAAGCCCCCGGCTGGTGCCCGGTGGGCAGCAGGGAAGGGTCCAGGGGCGGGGCTGTGACCGGGCGCTCCCCCCGCAGCAGAGGATGCAGAGTACATGATCATGCGCTGCCTCTCGCCCTCCCCGGGGATCCCGCAGGGCTGGACCAGCCCGGGTGAGTCCCACGCTCCGAATAACTTCCCACCTCCTCCGTGCACGGCTGGCGGTGCCCGACCCCTCCCCGCCCCGGGGCGCCACTGCCAGCCCTGCTTTTGCCCTCCAGGATCCAGGACGGCGGATGCAGCGGGAGGGAGAACCTGCGAGTGCCGCCCTGCCAGTGCCCCCAACCTGCACGGAGGGGTAAGGGGGGCGCTGGGGGCGTGGGGGGCTCAGGCAGCAGCACAAGGGATGGGAGAGGGGCACCGCTGGCCATCCCTGCACGGCAGCCTCGCTGACACGGGGGTCCAGCCACATTTGTGCGGGAAGGTTCCCCTGGTCCCACCCGCTCCAGGTAGAGCCCCCCAGCAGTGCCCTGGGGACCCTGCGAGGTCCACCCGGGGGTCACCACCTTAGAAGGACCCCTTCTCCCCCCAGAACAAGGTGCTGGGGGTCTCACCATCACCACCAGCCGATGACTCCTACGAAGATGCCGAAGCCCATGGCAGATGCTCGGGTGAGCACCCATCACACCCCCTCCCCACCCCACGGGCACCCACGCCCCTGACACCACCCCGGCCCTCAGGCGGTGCCGACACCGACAGCAGCCACTACGAGTCGTACGAGGAGGATGAGGAAGGTGTGACGGACCGTGCCCACTACCTGCGGTGGCCGTCGACCACCAGCCCCGAGCCTGAGCCCCCCGGGCGCCCCGAGGCCCAGCTCTGCGGCTTCCTCTGGAGGAAACGCTGGCTGGGACAGTGGGCAAAGCAGCTCTTCATCGTCCGGGAGCATGTGCTGCTGGTGAGGGGCTGGAGGAGGAGGATGGGGATGGATGAGTGGATGGATGGATGGATGGATGGATGGATGGATGGAGGGATGGAGGGATGGAGGGATGGAGGGATGGAGGGATGGAG
>JAWMRC010000131.1:0-13382 GCA_035584755.1 Thripadectes ignobilis | reverse complement strand
GGCGTGGCCGTGCCAAGGTGCCCGCGGGGACGGGGACCGGCCGGCAGCATCCCCGGCCCTCCGCCCGCCCATCGCGGCCCCCGCCGTGGGGTCCTGGTCCCTCCCGGGGCGCGGATCGGGGTCAGTCGGCTCCTCCGGCCCGGGGGGGCGCTCGGTGGGACCCCCGCGGTGGGACCCCGGCACCGTCCTGGCCGTGCCCGGAGCGGAGCCGGGGCGGGGGTCGGGCTGGAGGGCCGTGACGGTGCGAATCCCCCCGGAGCGAGCGTGTGCCGGGGGGCGATGCCCACCCAGCCGCCGCCTCCGGCCGGGGACAGGCGGGGGTCGCGGGTCGGTGTCCCCGGGGCGCTGACAAAGGGGGTCCTGCCGGGGCAGCCCCCGGTGGGCGCGGTGGGCGCGGGCAGGGTGGGTGCCGGGTGTCGCCTGCGCAGACAAAAGCGGGGGGCGGCGAGGGGACCCCGGCCCCGCCGCGCCGCACAATGCGGCAGCCCCGGCACAAAGGCCGGGCCCGGCAGCCGCCCCGGCCACAACAGGTGCCCCCGGCAGCCCCCGCCGGGCCGGGGTCCCTTTGTCCTGCCGGGGTCACAGCTGTCCCCGCGGCTGGGGGCGTGGGGGGGCTGCGAGCCCCCCGCCCGGCCGCGCCGCTTTGTGTGCCGGCAGCGCACACCGCCGGCAGGGGTGGCCGAGCCGGGGGCGCGGCGCGGGCTGGGCGGGGGTCCCCGGCATGTCCGTGCCCCCCCGGCGCTGACACTGCGCTTCTGCCCTCCCCGGGAGCTTGTCTGGCAGGAGCCTCCGGCCACGGCGCCAGCACGGGCTCCGCCGGGCGGTGCTGGCCGTGCCGCCACGCTGCAGCGGCTGGCGGGGGTGCGGGCAGGGACCCCGGTGCCACCAGGGCTGTGCCGAGCTGGCACTGCGGCACGGGCTGGGACACCGGTGGGCACAGCTCCCGCAGGTGCGGGGTGTCGGCTGGGGAGTGAGCGGGGGGCACTGGTGTGAGCTGGGGACACCGGTGTGCCAGAGAGGCCTCAGTGGGCAGCTGGGGCTGGGCAGGGGCACTGGTGGCTGGTGGCATGGAGACAGCAGGGCTTTCCTGTGGTGGTCCAGGGGGTGGCCCAGGGTCCCCGAGGACGGGGTTGGAAAGGGGCCTGGCCCGCCCAGTGGGTTGGAGGCAGCATGGGGGCAGCGGTGGCAGTGGCGTGGGTGGGTCCATGGTGGCCAAGGCCACAGGCAGCATGTGGAGCTGCCAGCCCTTGTCTGTGTGCGGTGCGCAGCCCACGCCTGTGCCCATAGCAATGCCCTGTCCCCCTGCCAGACCCACACCGTGTGCCATCCTCTGCCATGCTCACCCCCTTCCTGCCCACCCCTGGCAGCCCCTCTGTGCCCTATTCCCCTGTGCCAGGGCGGTGGGTGCTGCAGCACCACTGGCAGCGGGCGCTGGCTGCTCCCCACATGCTCCGTGCTCCAGATCCGTCCGTCACCACAGCCTGCTTTCATCTCGGGGTGCGACGTGACACCTCCCCCCAACACCCCCTCTGTGCTGCGCCATCTCCTCCCCACATCCTCCTCCTGCATCCTCCTGCCTGGCCCAGCCCTGCCCTGGGATGCTGGGGGACTCATGGGGGCAGTGGGCACTGCGGTGGCACTGTGGGCACCACCTTGTCCCCCTTGGTACCACTTCACCAAGGTGGGTCTCAGCCCTGATGTCCTGGCCCACTCTGCCTGACACGGGGGCTTGGAGGGTCCCTGTCTGGGGCTGAACCCCTCATTCCCCTTGTACCCCCATCCCCCTTGTCCCTAGCAGTGTGAGTGTGGGTCTGGGTCACCCAGCACAGCCCTCACATGGGGCAGTGACTTCCCTGGGTGCCTGAAGCAGAGCTGAGGGGTAGCGGGGGACAGGTGTGGGCATGGGACCAGCTGGGCTGGGGGTGACAGTGCCTAGCGTGCCACGACAACATGGCATGCTGCTCGAGGTCACTGCCACCCCTCCTCGGTCCTTTGGGAGGGTCCCTTAGCAGTGACACAGCTGTGCATGCCAGTGACATTCCCGAGGGGGTCTGCCTGCAGGACCCTGGCAGCTGCTCCTGCTGCCCCATGCCGGGGCGAGGGCAGCAGGGATGAGGCAGCAGCTGGCACCAGGCTCACCCACTGCAGGGCTGGCACTGCCACTGTACAGCCCCGGGACAGGAGCCGGCCCAGCAGGGCTCCTGGTGCCCCTCAGTGTGGTGGTGGTCCCTGGTGGGCACAACCGTGTGCCCCCAGACAGCTGCTCCAGCCCGTGGCTCTGGGAATGCCCAGCTTCCAACAAAGCCCAACCCAGCCTCATGGCCACCATGGCTCCCAGCAGCTCCAGTGCCTGGGAAGCCACTTGCTGCCCAGCAGGTGTTAGGATGGGTGCTGGGAATGCCTGCACAGCTCAGGACTGCTATTTGGAGCAGTGCCCAGGTCCCAGGACCCACCTGGAGTGGCAGTGGGGCTGTGGGGGCACCGGTCACCCCTCACCACAAGGTCTGTGCCCCCACCAGCAGCACCCTCTGCCCTGTGCCTCAGCACTCGCCCCAGCATGCCCTTCCAGGGGTCTGGGGACACAGTGGTTGGGTGGGCACCAGGGGTTGTTCCCATGGGGCTGTTTGGTGCCAGCGTCGTGCTGGTGACACTGGGCTGTGCCACACTGCCCATGTGAGTTCCCTGGCTTTTGTCTGGTGGAGGGACCCCTGGGGGGTTCCTGCAGTGGGGTCTCTGGGTTGGGGCTTTGGGTGGGGTCCCAGCCTACCTCGTGCCCCCCAAGTGGGCACAGCTGGCATGTGCTGTCCCTACTCCAACAGGTCGATGGTGTTTGACCTTCACCAAATGACTTATTGATCATGTCTGGGGACGCCCCTCACTGCCGAGGGCTCAGGCAGTGCTGGGGCAGCACAGGGGTCTCTGGCAGAGCCGACACTGTGCAGGGCTGTGGGCAGAGACCCCCTTGGGTAGTGCCAGTCCTAGTGCTCTCCGTGCCAGTCCCAGTCACCCACAGGGACAAGGCAGGCAGTCTGCCCCAGGCATGAGTGCTGTCACCTCTTGGGGACACTGAGCAGCATCCCCTCAGCACGTGTGGCACCAGCAGCTGGGAGGAATTGGGAGGGCAGTGAGGGATCGGCAGTGGTGGGGGTTCAGCAGCCCTGCTCTGGGTGCTGGGACCATGGAAAGAGTAGCACTGGCCAGAAGGCACACTGGTGTCACCGGAGCAGGAGGCTCAGTGGGGCAGCAGCCCCCGGCTTGATGCCAGGGCCCCTCCTCTTCCTGGATTTCCTGGGATAATCCATCGATATGGCCCGTGGAGGATGTGCAGCCACGGGGCTGAGCCCTGCACCAGGGCACCTCCAGAGAGGGTGGGCAATGGGGGTGACCCCCCGGCAGTGGGGGGCTCCCAGCGGTCACCCCAGCACTGCCCCTGCCCCACAGCACCATGATGGCCAACGCGGCCACCATGCGGATCCTCATCAAGGGGGGGAAGGTGGTGAATGACGACTGCACACTCGAGGCCGACGTCTACATTGAGAATGGCATCATCCAGCAAGTGGGGCGCGAGCTGATGATCCCTGGTGGCGCCAAGGTCATCGATGCCACCGGCAAGCTCGTCATTCCAGGGGGCATCGACACCAGCACCCATTTCCACCAGACCTTCATGAACGCCACCTGCGTCGATGACTTCTACCATGGCACCAAGGTACCCCCCGCACCCCGAGCCCCTGGTGTGGTGATCTGCTCCCAGCTCTGGGGGGGCTTCCCAGGGCACTGGTGGTGTGATGTGGTGCAGCTCTCTGCCCTGGCACCATTGGCATCCCCGTCAGTATCAGCTCCAGAGCAGCAGTGTGGTGTGGCACCGCCTGTCCCCACGTCCCCATCTATCATGTCCCCTTGCTGTGAGAACTCTCCTCCCACACTGGGGCCGTGGCACTCTGTGCCAGCTCGGGGACCCTCTGCCCTCCCTGTGACAGTGGCACCGTGTACCGGGTGCCACTGTCTGGAATATCGAGGGGCCGGCACAGAATTGTTCCCTGAAGCTTGTCCCGCTGTCCCCAGTGCCTGCACAGAGCAGCCATTGTGCTGGGCACACTGGCCGTGCCTGTCCCCAGGGTGTCCACTGCCCCTGGGCGGGGGGCTCGGTGATGTGCTGGTGGGCAGGGGCCAGTGCAGTGCCTATGGGCGCCCCGTGCCAGGCCTGCTCCCCATCCCCATCATCTGCCTCGTGGCACCACGTCGGCACCTCCCGTGAGGGCTGGTTGGCAAAGGAGCTTTGGGGATTAGCAGGGCTGGGTGAGCTGGGGACACCAGCAGTGCCACAGTGCCTGCCCTGCCGCCCACGCCACCGTGGCGGGGGGGCTCCCTGCAGTCCCATCCCACGTGGGGCTCTGTGCCAGGGGGGCTGCTGGGCACCTCAGCACCCCAAATCCAGCAGTTAGTGCAGGCGGGACAGTGGGTGCTCTGGCAGTGGCAGGATGGGCTCTCCAGATGTGCTGTGTACCCAGATGTGCTGCTGCGAATGAGCGGCTGTGGGCAGGGCCAGGGGCACGTGGAGAGTTCCTGCCTCCACCCAGGGTCCCCACCTACCTGTGGGCAATGACGTGCCCAAACGTGGCCACCCCAGCCTGGCATCTGGGGGCTCCCCTGTCTCCCGGCCGAGCAGGATCAGTGCTGGCAGTGGGGGGATGAATCCTGCCCGCCCCCACCGTGGTCCCTGTGCCCCACAGGCAGCGCTGGTGGGTGGCACGACGATGATCATCGGTCACGTCCTGCCTGACAAGGAGACATCTCTGCTGGACGCCTACGAGAAGTGCCGCAGCCTGGCCGACCCCAAGGTGTGCTGTGACTATGCCCTGCACATGGGCATCACCTGGTGGGCGCCCAAGGTGAGTCCAGCACTCCTCTGGCATGGCTCCGGGAGCCTGGGAGCAGCTGACAGGGCTAATTCCCGGTCCCACTGATCCCATTAGCTGCTTGGGGGGTGGGCTGAGCCCCCAGGCTGCCTTTTGAGCTGCCCTGAGCCGGGCTCAGCAGGGCAGGGGCTCAGAGGTCCCCCTGGGGCAGGGGGTCCCTGTCGAGCTGAGCCCCTCGGCAGGGCAGGGAAGGTGCTGTTGCTCCATGGGGAGAAACAGGATACCCAGAGATGGTGGTCCCAGCTTGGCAGGATCCCAGCTTGCAGCATGACCCCCTTGGGGATGGCAGTGGGAACTCGGTGCCTGGACCCCATCCCATGGCATGCTCAGCCCCTGCAATCCCCCCAAAGCTGCCAGAGTGGGATCAGACCTGGCTGCCAGCTGTGTCATGGGGAGACTCTGGCCCTGAACCCCCCCCAGTCAGAGCAGGGGGTGGAGGGATGGAGCAAGTGCCCCCCGGGGGCTGAGAAAATCCTCCCCGCCCCCCCAGCATCTGTCACTGCCCAGATCACCCACAAATCCCACATCCCTTGGTCCCCAGGGGGCTGTGTCTGTCCCTGGCCTGTGATGGGGGCCCTCGTGGTGTGTGGGGAGCAGGTCCCACACTGAACCCCTCATCCTGGCACAGGTGAAGGCAGAGATGGAGACACTGGTGCGGGAGAAGGGAGTGAACTCCTTCCAGATGTTCATGACCTACAAGGACCTGTACATGCTGCGGGACAGCGAGCTCTACCAGGTCCTGCGCGCCTGCCGTGACTTCGGCGCCATCGCCCGTGTCCACGCCGAGAATGGAGAGCTGGTGGCTGAGGTGGGCCTGGGGGCTTGGGGGGTGTGATGGGCTCCCAGCTTGGGATGGCAGAACCCTCACCTGACGCCCCAAATTCCTCAGGGAGCCAAGGAAGCACTGGATCTGGGCATCACAGGGCCAGAGGGCATTGAGATCAGCCGGCCCGAAGAGGTAAGTGATGTCTGGGTGTCACCGTGTCACCACAGCAGTGGCACAGGACGTGGCTGGGATGCTCTGGGACATCCCATCTGTCATGCCACATGTGTCACCGCCGGCTCTCTCTGCAGCTGGAAGCTGAGGCCACGCACCGTGTCATCACCATCGCCAACCGGGTGAGTGGTCCTGGGCATGGGGTGGGCTGAGGGTGGGCATCCCAGTTCCATGGGGGGTCCCCATGGAGCCAAGGTGCCACAGGGACAGTGCCACTGACCCACTCTCCACAGACCCACTGCCCTGTGTACCTGGTGAACGTCTCCAGCATGTCTGCAGGGGATGTCATCGCTGCTGCCAAGATGCAAGGTAGGGGACACGGAGAGGGATCCCCTTCCCCAGCACACAGGTGGGCAAGGAGCACCTGTGTGGGCACAGAAATACCCACAGACACAAGACAAGCATGGCACCAGAACGTTTGTGGGCTTGGAGGAATGTAGACATGGATTGTAGAGCTGTGGACTGGCAGGATATGTGGGCACCCAGAGACACAGGCAGGAACAGATACAGGCACAGGAACACGTGTGTACCTGTGGGGCCGTGCTCTTGTACAGGTGTGCACACCTGGAACCACAGCCCCACCAGGCACCACGAGACACACACGTGAGCACACACAGGGCACACATATGGACACGGGGTTCGTGCCCTGATGGGCACATGGGGGTCTGGGCACGAACAGCACACACAGGTGCCCCTTGCACACGCGCCCTTGCACACCCACCCGTTGGACACGCCTGTGCCTGTGCCCCGGCAGGGAAGGTGGTGTACGCGGAGACGACCACGGCGCACGCCACGCTCACCGGGCTGCACTACTACCACCAGGACTGGTTCCACGCCGCCGCCTACGTCACCGTGCCGCCGCTGCGCCTCGACACCAACACCTCCGCCTACCTCATGAGCCTGCTTGCCAAGTGAGAGCCCCACCCAGACACTCCTCCCTCTCCCCACGGGGACTTCCTCCCTGCCAGCATGCTTGCCAATTCTCTCCAGGCGTCCTGGTGGCCAGCATGCCCTGATGTCCTGCTCCCAGGTGCCAGGCTGTCTGGCTGTGGCATTGCCCCATCACCCTGCTCTCCTGCACCCCCTATCCTGCACCCCATATCCTGGGCACTGAGGTCTCTGTGCCTCACTCCCTGAACACCATGTGCCCCTGAGGACATGCTCTTTGGATGCTGCACTTCCAAGCACTCACTGAGCACCTGGGGTGTGAGTGCCCCATTCACCAGGAACCCCACTGTGGAGGTGCCCCATTTCCTGGCCACCCTCCTCCCCAGGCACTGAGCTTCTTGGGTATCTCACTTCATGGGTATCCCATTCCCTTGGTGCCCCTTTCCCTGGGCACCCTGCTGTCCAGGCACCCTGTGGTGTGAGTGCTCCATTTCCTGGGTACCCCATTCCCTGGGTACTGAGCTCCCTGGGGACTCCACTTACATGGGTGTCCCATTCCTTTGGGCATCCCACTGTATGGGTACCCTATTCCGTGAACACCTTGCTCTCCAGGTGCCAAGTGCTCCAGGCACCCCGTGATGTAGGTGCTCCGTTCCCTGGGTTCTGGGCTCCCCGGGCACCTCGAGCAGCCCCAGCAGTGCCATCCCCCACCCTGCCCTGTCTCCCCACAGCGACACGCTGAACATCGTGGCCTCAGACCACCGGCCCTTCAGCACCAAGCAGAAGGCCATGGGCAAGGAGGACTTCACCAAGATCCCCCACGGTGTTAGCGGGGTGCAGGACCGCATGAACATCATCTGGGAGCGCGGCGTGGTATGGCACTGCCAACCCCTGGCACGGGGCCGGCCCCTGGGGCTGTGGTGGGGTGGGATGTCCCGTGGGGTGTTTGCCAGTGGGCAAGGTGCTCCCCAGTGCATCCCTGTGGGTCCTGGCAAGGGCTCCAGCTCTGGCAGCACCCCTAGGATGTCTGGGGGGCTGGGGGGGACAGGATAGAACACAGCCTGGCACATCCTCACCTCCCCTCTGGCAACAGGTGGGGGGTAAGATGGATGAGAACCGCTTCGTGGCTGTGACCAGCTCCAACGCCGCCAAGATCCACAACCTGTATCCCCGCAAGGGCCGGATCATTCCCGGGGCTGATGCCGACGTTGTGGTCTGGGACCCCGAGGCCACCAAGTAGGTGCAGCCCACAGCACGGCGCTGGGGAGGGGCTCCCCGTGCCACCAGCGCCCACTCACCAGCCCGTCCCCCCACCCAGGACCATCTCAGCCAGCACCCAGGTGCAGGGAGGGGACATCAACCTGTACGAGAACATGCGGTGCCACGGGGTGCCCCTGGTCACCATCAGCCGCGGGCGTGTGGTCTACGAGAACGGCGTCTTCATGTGCGCCGAGGGCACCGGCAAGTTCTGCCCCCTCCGCTCCTTCCCGGACGTCGCCTACAAGAAGCTGGTGCAGCGGGAGAAGGTACAGGGGCAGCGGGGACTGTGCCATGGCTGTGCCAGAGCGCTGCCAGAGCAGTGCCATGGCTGTGCCGTGGCAATGCCAAAGTGGTCCCGCGGTGTGGGGCAGGGCTGCACTTGGCAGGCTGCTGGACAGGACAAGGTGGGGGCAGTGGCCATGGTGGTCCCAGCAGCATGGAAGGAGGGTCTGTGCCACCACAATGCCGTGCCACACTGTGCCATGGCTGGTGCCACGCTGGAGCATGTGACAACAGCATAACATGTCTTGCTCAGGTGACAGGGGGGGCTCCTGCAGGTGGGCATGCAGTAAAGACCCTCCCCTCAGTTCTTGCTGGCATGGTGGCAGTGCAAGGGGACAGTTGTCCCAACAAATTTGTGGCCCATGGCTATCCTGAGACTGAAAGCCATGGCCCCCCACAGGCCCCTGTCCCAGCAATCTGCCCTTTGCCTGGTTCCTCCAAGGCAGCCCCATGGCTCACGGTGGCACCGCATGACCAGACACTCCTGGCTGGGGCTGCCCAGCTGTGACAGCCAGGAGCTCTGGCAGCCCCCAGCACTGGGGCCTGCCCTATGCCCCAGTGCCATGGCTGTAGGGGATGTGCTGGGTGACTGGTGTGGTGCTGGTGCTGCAAGGGGAGCCCTGGCACTGTCACAGACAGCTGGTAACCAGCACCAGGGTGCCTGGCATGAGCCATGCGTGGCTGTGGGGTGGGGCACAGGTTATTGTGTGGGCTTGGCTTGGTTTGGCATGGCTTGGCTTAGCATTGCTTGGCATGGCTTGGCATCGCCAGGGGGACGGGGTGAGGGGCTGCTCTGCCAGGGTCACCCACCTTCCCCAGCCCCTGCTTCTGCCCTGGTGCCACTCTGCTCCAAGAGTCCCACAGCCCAGCCAGCATCCCACTGAGTGTCCCCTCCCCAGCCTCAGCTGCCTCTCCGTGCCTCAACTCCAGCCGCAGTCCCATCCCCAGCTGCAGCCCCCTTCCCACACCAGAGCCCTCTCCCCAGCCCCAGCATGCCCAGCCCCTTCCCTCCTCCCTACCTGTCCCGTCTGCACCCCGCTGTAGGGCCCCTGGCACCCCTCACCCCGCTGCACCAGGGCCCCCCAGAGCCCCGGCCACAGCCCCCCACCTCGGTGGGTGCTGACGCTCTCTCCGCTCTCTCTCTCGCTCCTGGCAGAGTTTGAAGCTGCGGGGTGTGGATCGCACCCCATACCTGGGGGACGTGGCCGTGGTTGTGCATGCCGGGAAAAAAGAGACGGGGACGCCCCTGGCCGATACGCCCACCCGGCCGGCCACACGACATGGGGGCATGAGGGACCTCCACGAGTCCAGCTTCAGCCTCTCCGGTAAGAGCGGGGCCGCAGCGAGGGGCTCGGCACCCCGGCCTCAGCCCCCACCCTGGGGCTCACCGGCAGCCCTGCATCCGGCAGCTTCTGGCACCAGCAGGGCATTTGGCACCCCAGGGTGTCCCCATCACCCCCCAAGGGTGTCCCCATCACCCTCCCAAGGATGTCTCCATCACCCTCCGGGGTGTCCCCACTGTCACCTCAGGGTGTCCTGTCATCCCCCTCCCCAGGGTGTTCCCACTGTCACCTCAGGGTGTCCCCGCCACTCCCATCATCCCCCTAGGGTGTCTCAATCACCCCCCATCCCGCAGGGTCCAGCCCCCTTTCTCCCATGCAAGGAGCCGTGGCAGAGCAGAGAGTTGCCCCCATCCCTGGACCCGCAGCCCTCACCCGTCCCTCTGTGCACCGTCCGTCGTGTGGCTGCACTGGCCAGGGGTCTGGGGTGGTCAGGGGGGTGGCTGGGGGTCGTCTCATGCCAGGCTGGGGATCTGTGCCAGGCACAGTGGAGCTGCGTGCTGTGCTTGGGCAGCCCCAGCTCACCACACCGTGCCTGAGCCAGTGGCCTCGGTGACACTGCCAGCACCTGCTTGGTGCTCCAGTGGCAGTGGGGCTGGCCTGGCCCCCACGAGGCAGGACATGGGAACTTGGGTGTCACGAACATCAGTGCTGGCATGTGGAGGGGCTGTACGAGGTGCTGGTCGGTGCTCTCCCACTGCATCTGGCACAGCTGGGGACACGGAGCATCCCCTGTCCCTGCAGTGCTGGGAGTGCCATGGGGACACGGAGCATCCCCTGTCCCTGCAGTGCTGGGAGTGCCATGGGGACACGGAGCATCCCCTGTCCCTGCAGTGCTCGGGGCACACGGAGCATCCCGTGTCCCTGCAGTGCTGGGGGGACACGGACCCTTTACTGTCCCCACTGCCGGTGGTGCTGGGTGAGGGGCTCGGTGCCCCCGCACTGATGCCCGCCGTCTGTCCCTGTGCCCCGCAGGTTCTCAGATCGATGACCACGTTCCAAAACGAGCCTCGGCCCGGATTCTCGCTCCCCCCGGGGGCCGGTCGAGCGGCATCTGGTAGAGCCGGGGACCTGTCCCCCAACTGAGGACCAGGCGCCGCCCCAGCGCCCCCGGCCCCCGCCCGGGTGGGCTCCCCTCGCCGTGGGGGCTCTGCCCGACCCCCGTGCTGCCCGCGGGGCCGTGCCGGCGGCGGGGCCGGGCGTGGGGGCCGGGGGCCGCGGAGGGCCGGGGCAGCGGGTGTCCCCCCGGCCCTTTTCTGTTTGCACGTTGGGTTTGGATCAGTGAATTTTTGACTTGTTTGTGCATCACGTGGAAATACTCTGAAGTGGTTTGTGTCACTAGCATAGGGGAGACGCAGGGACCCCCCCCTTCTTGCCCTCAGCCTGACCCCATCCCTGACTCCCTTCACCACCCCTGAACCCCATTCCTGCCCTTCCTCCATCACCAAGTCCCTATCCCTGACCCCCATCACCACCCCTGAATCCCCATCCCCATCACTGTTCCCGTCTTCATCACCATCCCGCCATCTCCATCCCTGCACCCCCATCCATCCCTGACCCCCCCCTGCACCCCAACCCCCCATTCGCACCCCTTTTCCCCATCCCTGGCCCCCATCTAGCACTCCTGCACCCCCATTCCGGCCACCCCTCTCACCCTGCTCTATCCCTGCCCCTCCATCCCCATCCCTGCACCTCCCCATCCCCACACCCCCCACTCCTCCCCCTCACACACACCCCTGCACAGGTGTGGGCCCGGCAGGTGTCCTGGCGCAGGTGTGCACACGTGTCACATGTGTGTCACACCTGCACACTCCCAGTGAGTGCACACCTGTGCACACCTGTCACACCTGCACGGGCTCAGTGAGGTGTCCCCAGCACACACCTGTGCACACCTGTGTCGCACCTCTCGCGCTCTCAGGCGTGTTTGGACACACGTGTGCACAGGTGAACCCCCAGCAGGTGTCGGCACACCTTCACGCGTGTTCCCACCCCTCTAACACCTGTTTCAGGCCCGGCCGGGTCCCCCCTCATCCACCGGGGCCCCCAGCACTGCTCCCGGTGCTGATGGGGGGTCTGGGTGCGTGTGACGCCCCCGAGGGGTCCCCGTCCCCCCTGGTGCTATAGGGGGTGCCCACCCCCACCCTCCTGTGCCCCCTGTGCCCTCCCCCTGTAGGTCCCTGTAGGTGTTTGGGGGCTGGTGGGTGCCCAGCAGAGGGGCCCGTGTCCCCCTGGGTGGTCCCACACGGCCAATTTAGGAACCTGCCGTCCGTTGTTTGCTCATTAAAGACCGTTCACAGCGCCCAGCCTGCGCCTTCTTGGGGACTTGGGGGGGACAGCATGGGGGATCGGGGTGGGGGTCAGGGTTAGGGACCCCACGGCCAAGGCACTGGGGGCAAGTGGTGCTTGGAGCAGAAAGAACCCTGACAGGGGGAGGCGTGTGCGAGGACATGGGGACACAGGGGGAACATGCACGGGATGTGGAGGGGACACACATGGGGACATGGGGTGACATGGGGGTGTAGGGGGGACACATGTAGGGACATGGTGACACAGGGGGACATGTGTGAGGACATGGGGACACAAGGGGGACACACATGGGATGTGGAGGGGACACGTGGGGACATGGGGTGACATGGGGGCATAGCAGGGACACAGGTAGGGACATGGTGACACAGGGGAACATGCATGAGGACATGGGGACAGAGGGAGACACAGGTGAGGCACATGGCAATACAGTGACATGGGGGGACACCGTGGGGACACAGGCCCTGCCACCACAGGTACATCCCCTGCTCGGATGCACAAACAGCCAGGTGGGTGTCGGGGCTGGGGGTGTCTCCAGGGTTCTGGGGGTCGTGGCGGGGGAGCTCTGCAGTCTTTTAGGTGTGTCACAAGGGTTCTGGGGGTCCCCGGGCTACAAGGAGGTCCCACATGGCCCGGGATGGTTTGGGGCTCCAGAAGGGGCTCCCTAGAGAGGTCACAGGGTGCACGAGCGTCACGAGGGGGTCTCGGGAGGGTCCCTGGGCAAGCCCTAGAGTGGTCCCAGTGGTCCTGGGAGTGCTCGGGGGTCCCGAGAAGGTCCCGAAGGAAGTTTTGGAGGATCCCGGGGGTGTCTCGGGGGTGTCCCGAGGGATGTCCCGGGGGCTGTCCCGGAGGTGTCTCGGAGTGTCCCGGGGGGTGACACGGGGCGGGTACCGGGGGATGTCCCGGGGGTGTCCCGGCCGTGCAGGACTCGCCGCCCGCCGCCAGGGGGCGCCGTGGGAGAAGCGCTGATGGGGGCGTGCCCATGCCCGTTGCCATGGCAACAGAGAGGCGTGGTCGTTTGCCGTTGCCATGGTGGAAGGGGGCGTGGCCATTCCGTTACCATGGCTAAAGAGGGCGTGGTCATATCCGTTGCTATGGCAGCGTGGGCGGGGCCAGGTGGCAGGCCCCGCCCGCCGGAGGGGCGGCGCAGGCGCGGTGGGTCCGAGCGGTGCCGGCCCGGTCCCGGTCCCGGTGCTGGTCCCGGTGCTGGTCCCGGAGCGGAGCGGGGGCAGCGGCGGCGGCCGCGGCCGAGCGGTGAGTGCGGCGGGGGCGCCCGCGGGGCCGGGGAGGGACCGGGCAGCGCCGCCGCCATCGCCCGCATCCCCGCACCGGCCGCCGGCACCGGCCGGGGGGGCCGCGGGGCCTGCGGGGATGGATCGGCCGGGCCGGGCCTGG
>JAWMRC010000126.1:72850508-72861818 GCA_035584755.1 Thripadectes ignobilis | reverse complement strand
CCCCAGCTCTCCCAGCCTGGCTCCAGAGCAGAGGGGCTCCAGCCCTGCAGCATCTCCACTCCCTCCTCTGCACTCTCCCCAACCCAAACCCTCTCAGGGTAGCAGGAAGACTCTACAAAGGATGGCCCTTTGTGTTCAGTGCCGTCAATCCCACCGATGAGTGGTGAGTTTGATTTGTGCCTCCCATGATTTAGTCCCAGCTGAGCTGGTGAGTTGGGCAGGTCTTGAACTGCAGGGCTCCATTTCTGGGAGCTGCACAGATTTCCTTAAAACAGCATTTTTGATTTGGAGCAGCAGCTGCTGCCCAGTGTGAAAGAATCCTTTGGGTTGCCTTAAATCAGTGTTACTTTAAAATACTGGAACCTTCCCAGGCTGACTGTGCTTAAAAGCCCAGTTAGAATGAAAAGCTGAGAGGCCCCAGGGAAGGAATTGATGATCTGAAGATCCATACCTTTGGCAAGAGGCTCTCACAGGTCCATTTCTCCTCCAAACTGGCAAAGCTGATGGGAAGGTGAGATTGAAATTCCGGGAGGAACCGAACAGCGCCGAAACCCTCCATCAGCAAAAGCAGTTAAACACTTACCCCCCTCCCCTCCCCTGCTCCTCTGGAACCTTCTCCAGCTTGGATTTATGGGTTGTTTTGCCTTTGCCAGGTGCTCCTGGGGCTGGTTGATGGCTGTGTTTTCCTTCCTGCAGGACCATCCTGAAGGACAGCCGGTTCTTCCGCTACCTGCACACGGCCGTGATCGTCAGCGGCACCATGCTGGTGTTTGGGGGCAACACCCACAATGACACCTCCATGAGCCACGGGGCCAAGTGCTTCTCCTCGGATTTCATGGCCTATGACATCGGTGAGTTCTCCCAGGAAGTGTCATGACCCCCCAAATTCCAGGGTGTTCCAAGGGGAGCTGAATTCCCAAGGCTTGGTTTCCCTGCTGGGTGTGTTATCCCGGTTGCTGCTGTGGAATCAGGAGGGGTTCCTTGGGTTGCTCCTCAGCTCCAGGCAGGTGAGGTGGTGCAGTGAGTCCATGGGTGCTTTGGCAGCAGTTCAGACACAGCCTGGGCCATGAAAAGTTAAGTTTTAAGCAACATGTTCTTAGAGAATCCTAAAATCGGGGAATCCTTAAGGCTGGAGAAGACCTTGAAGGTCATCAGGTCTAAGCATCAACCAACATCACTGTGTCCACCACTGAATCATGTCCCCAGGGGCCATATCCATGTGGTTTTGAACACTTCCAGGGATGGGGACTCCACATTGCCCCAGGCAGCTCTTCCAGGGCTGGGCAACCCTTTCAGTGACAAAAATAAATCCTAAAATTCAATTTAAACCTCCCCTGGCACGACTTGAGGCTGTTTCCTGTTCTGCTGTCTCAGCCATAAGCTTTCCTGATATTCTGAGGATGTTTTAATCTATAACTTCACCCAAAATGCAGGTTTTTAGGACAGTTCCCAGCACTGGAAGCTGCTGAAACTCCACACTGATGTTTTGGCTGCTTTAAATCAACAGTAAAGGCAGATTAGTAGGTTGGGTTTGCTGAGTTGGAAGAGCCAGGAGAGGGCAGCATTTATTTGGGAATTGGGAGTTCAGGGATGAGGAGTTTAAGAAGAAAACAAAAATGGAATTATCTAAAAGCAGGTGCACACACAGCCAGACAACTCCCACTGGGAAAAGTAACATTCTCTACTCTGACATTCCCCTTTTGCTCTCAGAATTCCCAAAAATGTGGGTTTTCATGATGAAATAATCCTGTCAGTGTGAGGTCTTGGAGTGATTGTCCACTGAGGTGTCACTGCTGGTTTGTGACCAAGTGAAGCAGTTCTTTGGATCACCAGGGCTTGACCTCCTTGTGCTGTTTGGTCCCAGGGATCAGTCCCTTCCAGGCAATATCCCTGTGGAATTTTTGTAACTGGCTTTATTTTGATTTTCTTTTTATTCTGGAAGAATTAAAACATCACCAGGTTGGACAGGGCTTGGAGCACCCTGGGCTAGTGGAAGGTGTCCCTGCCCCAACAGGGGGTGGGAATAGATGGACTTGAAGGTCCCTCCCACCCCACCCATTCCATGATTGTGTGAGAGCCATCAACACTTTAGTTTTTTAATCCTTGCAGCAGGGATTGATTTTTCTTGCCACTTTCTGCTGGGTGCCCTGACCTGTTGAACTGTCTGTTGCATTTCAAGCCCAATTTGCATTAGTTGGACCAAACATGCCACCAGTGCTGCTCATTTGGATGCAGTTCAGCTGCCAGGCACCTTCCTGTTCCATCAACTCAGGGCTGGAGTTCATGGGCTCAGTCCTTGCCAGTTTTTAGAGCTTGCACTAATTTCACTTCCCTGAGAGGTGTTTCTTGGCTCCCCTCATTCCTTGGGGAACTCCTCAACCCAAAAAGAGCAACTTTTTTCTTTTTTCCCAGAAAAGGGACCACTTTTTCTTTTCTCTCACTGCCCTCCCTTGTGCCTGATTTTCCTTATCCCAATGGGCTGGGAGAAGTGCCAATGTTGGTGTCACCTCCTTGGTGGTTCTTCATGAAGGATCTCTGTAGGAATTAATTATCCTGGTCCTCTTCACCCCATGGGAATAAATCCATATCAACCCCACTGTTACCTATCCCTTCATATTGCCAAAACCCAACTTACCCAGAGAAAACCAAGCAAGGTCAGTTTTTTCCAAGAACCTTCAGAGGAGAGGCTTAATTTTCTTATTCCCTGATTTTATAATAATCTGGCTGGCTGGCTTGCTCATTTTTCACATGTTGTTGATTAATGATCCTGATTGATCAGTGATTAGGTTCATTAGTGATCCCAGTGATGCTTGGAAGACTGGAGAAAGCTGGAATTAACCCCAGTCCAAAACAAAGACTTCAAACCCAGCTCCTCTTAACCTTTGCCATAAACACTTACTTTGGAATTCACTGATTTTATTTCCATCATCAAATTTTTCTGCTTTCCAAGTCATCAGAGCATGATCCCTGAGTGTTGTGGGGATGTAAAATCTCCTTTTTTGGGGAGGAGATGCCAACAGATGAATTGTTTGCTGAGCTTTAGGAGATTGATTAGATCTGAGAACTCATTAATGCTTCTTACCCTTGATCTTCTCTTGGCCAAGTTGGGGTGTGTTCCATCCAGGGAAAGCCTGGTTTGGGATTCAGGGGTCAGGATGACACTCCAACTATCTGTGTGCAGTTTTTGGGGATTCTTAAGGCAAGGGTGTTGGTGTTGAGGTCTGCTGAACTCTTGGGCAGAGCAGTCTCACAGGATTGTCCCTCTTTTCTGCACACTGAAATGGCAAATGAACTCTTCCCATGCCCAAAATTGCTGGGTTTAGTGTTTGTCAAAGAGTTTCCTGCTCTGCAGCAGCTTTGGGGTGGAAAAATGCCTCCTTTAATCCTCTTCATGCAAAGGCTCTTCTTGTTTCATGGTCTTTGCTCCCCACAGAAGGGAAATTCAAACCCTTCTATTTACCCCATCCCAAATTCAGATTGTGATGCCAAACAGAGGAATGGGCTGGATGTTTTCCTGGGAGGTGTGTTCTGTTTGAACAGTGCATTTCATAAATCCTGGGCATTGCAAGTTTTAGGCTTGGCTTAACTCCTAAATCAGGAAGGAGAAGATTCTTGGTAGTCTCCGAATTACTCGTTTTTTCCAATGCTTGATCTTCGGTTGAAGATGGGAAAGAAGCTTAGAAAGCAAAACATTCCAGGCCTTCTATTAATCTAGAAAAATATATTTCTTGGCCTCACATGACACACAACTTGGTGCCTTACAAAACTGCAAATTGCTGTCCAATTGTGCTGAAGTCTCCTGCTAAAAATTGGAGTGGTGCCTTCTTGGCTTGGGAAAATGGTGCTGGGAGAAGTTAAATTCTTTAAAAATGAAGCACGTGACATGCAAAAAGAAACTGCAAAATCCCAATCTATCAAAGTGTTCAATCCAACAGGGTCCCCTGTCTTTTGTTTGTCATCCCTTTGGGACAAAGCTGCTCTGGAGCTGTTGTTTGACACAGCAGTTCTCCAGTGAAATTTGGTTAAAAATGAGTAAATTTGGCTTTCTTTACCCTCTCACTCGATCCACGGACCGGTTTGGTTTGTGGGTTGGGTTTTTTTCCCCAGAGGTTCAGTCTGTGGCACGACAGTTTTATCTTGTCTGGAAGAATCTTGGAGTGTTTGAGGCCTCTGGGGATCTTTCCAGCAGATTGACTTTTCTCTCCTAATTGCATAAATTGCATCCAAGTGCCTTTGGGGGTGCAGCTCCCCAAGGTGTTCCCTTCCCTTTATGGGACTGACTTTTCCCTGCTTTTGTTCCTTTGCTCGATGGGTTGGATGTTTCTCAGCTTGGGTGTTCTTTTTTTTGTTTTTTTGTCTTCCCCCCCGTGCTGCCCAAAGGGAAAAATTACCTGAGAAACCAAGTGAAAAATGAAGCAGAACTTACAAATGTTATGCTAATAGAAAAAGATGGAATAATCTCGCATTGTATTAAAAGAGGAAAAAAAAAAAAAACAACCCAGCTGCAAATCCCTAAGCTCTGAGGAGTGAAAAATATTTTTAAAAACAGGGATATCTGCCCTCTAGGAGTATAATTGCAATGGAAATAAAGAGGAAGATAAACCTCTGTTCTCAGTGGTGCTGCTTTGGGGCAAAACTGCACATAATTCACGTGTAAACAGATAGAAACCGAGCTCGTTACACGGGGGAAAATTCCAGCAGTAAAGGAGGAAAAGCAGCTTCCTCTGGGTCTGGTCCTTGGGATAAAAGACCAAACCCCCCAACTCCCCACTCCTGGCAGGGGGTTGTAGAAAGCCAAAAGGTCCCTCCTGAGCCTCCTTTTCTCCAGTCTGAGCCCCCCCAGCTCCCTCAGTCCCCTTCCCAGCCCTGTTCCCTTCCCTGCACACGCTCCAGCCCCTCGGTGTGTCCCCTGGAAGACCCCAAACACTTTGGGGTTTTTTGGGGGAGGGTTGTGCTGTGTAATCATCTCCTTCCTTCTGCTGAGAGCTCTTTCTGAGCCCAGTGTTTTGCACCCCCCCCAGCCTGCGATCGCTGGTCGGTCCTTCCCCGCCCGGCTCTGCACCACGACGTCAACAGGTTTGGACACTCGGCCGTGCTCTACAACAGGTAAGGGCAGAGACCTCCCAGCTCACCCCAGGACCTGCCACAGACCTCCTTGTCCCATCCCTGGGGGTGTCCAAGGCCACGTTGGACAGGGCTTGGAGCACCCTGGGTTGGTGGAAGGTGTCCCTGCCCGTGGCAGGGGGTGGGACTGGATGGGCTTTGTAGTCCCTTCCAAACCAAACCAAACTGTTCTCTGAACCTCTGAAAGTTCTCAGAACTTCCCTCTTGGAATGTCTTCAGTATCCACACGTTCCCATCAGCCCTTCCCTGCACTGAACTGTCTCAGCTCACTTAGTTTCTTTCAATAATTTGATTTTCTTTTCATATTTCTATGCCTTCTCCTGTGTGTATTTCTGTTTCTTCTTTATCCCATAATTGTGCATTGCAATTTATTTCTTACTTAGAAGTTGTGTCAGTACCATCCTTTGCCTCCTGGTGTGTGAATTTGTCCTGTTTCAGTTTACACACCTTATCCTGGTGGGCTCTTCTTTCCCAGCCACATGATGTCCAATATTTAGAGGGAATCCTGGGTGAGATTCCAGCTTTACCTGTTTTTAGCCTCCTGCCACTGCAGATCCCACACTATTCTGTGTCTCACCGGGTGGATCAGGGTCTTGGCTGGAGGGGGAGGTCAATCCATGACCTTGGGCAGGTTGGACTCGCTGTTGAGTCTCCTTGGCTTCTCCAAATCAATGAAATTCGACCTTTTCTTAAGTGCCTCCTTAACCCAGAGCTATTTATTTGCATTTTTACATCCTGGAATGTGCCAAAACCCCTCCCTTGACCCTTCAATCCCATTCCCCCGGCGGGAACGGCCGCGAGTCCTTCTCTCTTCTCTTCCCTTCCACATTCTCCAGCACCATGTACGTGTTTGGGGGCTTCAACAGCCTCCTCCTCAGTGACATCCTGAAGTTCACCCCCGAGAGGTGTGAGGCCTTTGCCAACGAGTCCTCCTGCCAGCGGGCAGGTCCTGGCATCAGGTGTGTGTGGGCTCTGCGCCTGCCCCGCTGCATCCCCTGGGAGGATGCCACCCTGGAGCAGCAGCAGAAGGTCCTGGAGGAATGTCCTCCCAAGCCAGGTTTGTGCCATGGTCTTTCCATCCCCCTTTCCTCCAGGGGGGCAGGGGCTTTTTGCCCTTCCTGAGTCCTGCACTGTTTCAGTTGTGTCCTTATGAGGTTGGAAAGGGGGGGTTGTGATTGTGGTTCTGGATGTGCCCTGGGAGACCTTCCAGGTGTCCTGGAGGTGTTTCCATCTCTTGCTCCTGGAATGTCTCTCCTACACTGCTTTCCTGTCTCAAACAACCACCCTCAGCAGGAATCAGGCCTGGACAATCACTGTGGGTATTTGCTCCAAGAATTGACCTTTTGGGAGTCAACAATTCCTTGATCAGGGAAGGAAAGGGGATCTGCTCTCCAAGAGAGACAGCAGGGATAACTTTAAGAACTTTAGGAAAAGATACTTTATTTTTTGGCAGGGGATGGGAACCAGATGGTCTTGAAGGTCCCTTCCAAGCCAAACCATTCTGGGATTCATAGGGGCAGACAAAATGAATGGATGTTGGAAGGTCTGATTCCTGTGTTTTCCCTTGGGATAATTTTTCACCAATTTGCTCTTGGTGCACTCGTTGCTCTGAATTGAATTATGTCTAATAGATTTTCATGCTTTATTTATTTAATAGAACCTGGTGTAAGGGGACGTGGTTTTGCTGGGCTCTCCCTGTACAATAAATTGTCACCAAACACGAGCAGTAAATAATTGGAACGATGAAGGAAAAGTTCAAGCTTTGCATGAAAATGCTCTGCTTGAAGGCCAAGGCTTTAAAGAGGATGAGCCTGTGGTGGGAAGTGCTCCCTGTCCTTCTGGAATGTCCCCTGGGCATTGACTGAGCACCCATGTCTTTCCTTCTTGTGCTCCCACATCTTGGTGTGTTTTCTGTGTGTTCTCAGACACCAAAAATGTGGATAAACGTGATTTCCCATCACTCCAATCCTGTGGAAATCCCTGATTTTTAGCTGCTGGCAGCAAATCCCCTCCTGTTGGGTGGTGTCCTTTGCTGTGACTAACCAAGTTCTTAAGAGCTGTGTCAGGGAAATGCCTGTTTTGGGTCATGCAGGTTTTTTTCTTTACTAGTTGTAGACAATGAAAAATGTGATCAGATTACAGACTGCTACAGCTGTACAGCCAACACCAACAGCTGTCAGTGGTGCTCTGACCAGTGCATCCCAGCACACCACAACTGCACCGAGGAGCAGGTAATGCCTCTGGGGAGCCCTCCTGCAAAATTCCCTTTGGGAACAGCAAATTGCCCCCCCCTCCTTGGGATTTTGGGTCTGTCATTCCTTAAGGGCTGCACACTTGGATTTGGTGCAAAGGGGTTTTCCGGTGAATTGAGGAGGGTTGTGGGCAGAGGGTTCATCCTGGTGTGATTATTCTCTGATTATATTTTGGGCTTGGTACCTAGAAAATTAGGAATTACCTTCTTATAGAAGGTCTAGCAAGGAGAACTTGTCAGGTGGTGGCCTGGGGGGGAATATCTTGAATACCCAGCCGTGCCACTTGGCTCTATAAACCAAGATGTTTAGTGGTATAATCTTGGCTATTAAATCCCATATTGGCTGGATAGGGGAAAATCATCCTCCTGTGCTGTCTCTTTTAGGTCCCTATTACTGTCTATGACAATTGTCCCAAGGATAATCCTGCCTATTACTGCAACAAAAAGACAAGCTGTAAAAGCTGTGCCATGGATCAAAACTGCCAGTGGGAACCCAGGAATCAGGAGTGCATCGCTTTGCCAGGTAGGTGCTGTTGTGTTCATTGAAGAAAAAAACCCAAATTCAACCTGTTGAAGGGTTTTTTTTGTTCATTTTTATCTTTTTCACCCCCTAATTTATATTTTTTAGTGGAGTAAATAGTGCTGTTTAATCGTCCCAGCTTTGGCATGAAACTTAATTTCTGGTAAATCCATCAAGTCTGCTGGAATATTTTTCAGTCCTAATTGTCTGAAGAGGACTGTGATCATTTGTATAATTATTAGGCTGTGTTTCATCTCTCCCTTTCCATTTGATAAAAGCTGCTGATAATGGGCTTCTGCAAGATTTTAGATTTAATAATGCATGCTATTTAATTTTGGGAACTGAATTTGTGCAAAGGCATAATGGCCCATTCTGGACAAATTAGGCAAGTAGCACCTGAAGTGGTTAAGGAAAATCCCCTTGTCAGAGTGTTTCCAGTGGAGCTGGATATTATTTAGTCCCCTTGGAATCACTTCTTTTTATCCCAGGGACTGGGGGAGAAATACAGGCTCTTCAGTGATTAACATTTGCAGGTAATAAAATGCAGGGAAAGGAGAGAAAAACCCAGCAGACAGGACATTTTAATGGGCATGGAAAGCTTCCCCAGGGAACTGTGATAAGCTTGGACATGTCCAGGTCTGGTTTGGCTGGTCTGGAAGAGTTAAAAATTGAGGGGGCTTTGGATCAGAGCCCTGAGAGTGAGAAAAACATCTTTTAATGACGTAGATAAAGAGCTTGATGTGTTTAATTTGGTGTAGAAAAGGGGGTGACTTGATCAGAGGTGTGAAAAACCCATCTGAAAAAATTGACACTTGAGAGCTTTTCAATCTGTCAGGTCTAAATTCACCCTGGAAATGCCCATCAGGGTTTTTTTATAAGGGAAATAATTAACCACAAAGTGGAAGGAGCTCTTCAGCAGTGGGCTTGTGCTCGAGAGGAACCAGGGATTAATCCTGGAAATTCATGCCATGGACAGGATTAGGACAACAACCCTCTCCTGCCAAAAGTTCCCCTGGAAACTGGGGGTCAATAAGTGGCTTTAAGCCATCAATAAATCCTAGTTTGGTTTCTTTTCCTCTTTCTCCTCCAGTGAATTTGCTCTTCAACATTGCAGTAAGTGCTTTGATTACATACTCCAGGTGACTGAATGCTGGTGTCAGACTTCAGCTCCCCCAAACAGCTCTTCTTCTCTAATATTAGGATTTAACAGGGGAATATTACTCAATAAGAACAGTGGAATTTACTGGATATCCAGGAAGGAAGTCTAGAGTAAATTCCTAAAAGCACATGGCAGCCCTTCCAGTGGAAGGAACAGTGTGAAAACTCTTCCACTGGGGAGAAAAATCAATCCTCACCACAACCCCAGGAAGTCAGACTGGTTTGGGATGGGGCTGTGGGTCTTATTTCCCTGGAAGGGTCCACAGAATCACCCAGGCTGGAAAAAACCTCCAGGATCATCAAGTCTGACCTTCCAAATCCCACCATCTCACTAAATCATGGCCTGAAGTGCCACTTCTGCTGCTTTTCTGAGCACTTCCAGGGGTGGGGACTGCACCCCTGCCCTGGGCAGCTGTGCCAGGGCTGGACAGTCCTTTCCAGGAAGGAACCTTCCCTTAATATCAGGTCTAACCCTCCCCTGTCCCAGCTTGAAGCCATTCCCTCTCCAGAAGGTCCCCCCTGAGCCTCCTTTTCTCCAGGCTCAGCTCCCTCAGCCCCTCCTGCTGCTCCAGCCCCTTCCCAGCTCCCTTCCCTTCCCTGCACTCGCTCCAGCCCCTCAGGGTCTCTCCTGGCTGGGGGTCCCAGAGCTGCCCCCAGGGCTGGAGGTGCCCCAGCAGTGCCAGCACAGGGATGGGCACTGCCCTGGGATGGGACATCTGAAGGTCTTCTGCATCTCTGGCTTTACTTTCTTTCCCCTCTCAGAAAACATCTGTGGAACAAACTGGCACTTGGTTGGCAACTCCTGCCTGAAGATCACCAATGCCAAGGAGAACTACGACCATGCCAAGCTGTCCTGCAGATCCAGTGGGGCTTTGCTGGCCTCCCTCACCACCCAGAAGAAGGTGGAGTTTGTCCTGAAGGAGCTGCAGAAGATCCAGTCCTCGGTGAGTGCCCCTCTTTCCTGCCCCCTGAGCCCTCCAGCCATGCCCTTGGAGGGGTCCTGGCAGGGGCATTGTGTGCTCTGTGCACGACAGAAATGCCTCTTCACCCAAAAGGGCTGATCTCCTTTGAAATCCCAGAGAGCCTCTGGGTGCTTTGGAGATGAAATTGGAGAGGATGGAGATGGGAAGGATCAATATAAACACACCCTGGGCCTCTCTCAGTGTGTGTGGAATGGAATCAGCCCCGAGTGTCCCTGCTGGGATCCAGGGCTGCAGCAGAGCCCTCTCCTGACTTGTACACAGCATTTCAGAAAGAAAGGTCCCTTTGGGCCACTGGAGGTGTTTAATGTAAAGCACTGAAAGTTATTTATTCCTCTCAGAAAAGCAGCTGTTTAAAATGTCACCACCTTATTCCATGGAGCTGCTCGGCTCCTTTGGAGTTATTTCAAATGGGATTTTGGGGCTGGTGCTTTTCCTGTCAGAGCCAGGGAGGAGGGAATTGGAACCTGTCCCTCTCCAGGCATCAATAAAATAAATACACCTGTCTGGGCAGTGCTTGGGAGAGGCAGGGAGTGTTCAGGGCAGGTTGTGTAGGTGGTGCTGCAGCCCTGAGAAAGAAGGATGCTGTGCAGCTTCCCCAAAATCCTGGCTGAGGCTGGAAAACTGGGGGGACTTTGTGGCACATCACAGTGACAATTCCTGCATCCCAGAGGCCACGGGGGGGGAGGAGTTTTGTCTGGGAAAATGAGCCTGGGGGCAGTGGGATTGCTGCTTTTTGGGGGAGAACGGTGCTTCAGTACTTAAGAGAAGTATTCCCCTGTTGAAACGAGAACGTTCCCTGCTTTGATTCCCTTTGTAATTTTAAAGTGGGATTTCAGCAATTACAGCGTTTTAGAATGGAGTCAATTTAGGCAAAGAAAGGGAGGTACAATTTAAGCAGGATTGTTTGTTCAGTCTTTTGTGAAGGGGAAACCAAGCCTGAGATTTTGGAAAAGGACATGGTTCTGACAGCTCCAGGTGTCCCTGGATATCCCAGTACTTAAGTGCAGAGTTAATTCCTAAAGAAACATGGCAACACTTCCCTAAGAGTGTTTAAATCCTTACTCTGGGGAGGGAAAAGATCATTAATTTCCAGGGGGTTTTCCCTATTTATAGTATACTTTGAAAAGTGAGTCTAAGGAGACTTATGAGCCTGTTTTAGTGGATATTGGTATGGAATGTTTGTAGTGTGAGAAATTGTGCCCTGGGCTGGTCCCCCAGCGTGGGCAGCAGGGCAGGCAGGGGGGATTGTGCCCCTGTGCCCCCTCAGGTGAGAC
>JAWMRC010000126.1:72782678-72793691 GCA_035584755.1 Thripadectes ignobilis | reverse complement strand
GCTGCCCCTGGATCCCTGGGAGTGTCCAAGGGCAGGCTGGAGCACCCTGGGCTGGTGGGAGGTGTCCCTGCCCATGGCAGGGGGTGGGATTGGATGATCTTTAAGGTCTCTCCCCACCCAAACCCTCCCATGATTCCACGAATTACTTCTGTCCGAACAACTTCGCTGGGTTGGTCCCTTCCCAACCCAACCCACTCCATAATTCCCCATCCCCAGCTCTGCCGTTGGCTTCAGTGGGATTCACGTTGCCAAAGTGCACGTTTTCTTCAGTCACATCCCTTCCTCCAAAGAGCTGCGAGCTCTGGGCTCATCAGTCTCTTGGACGTCTCCATCAGCACAGCTTGTTCGGCGCCTTTATGGCCGTCGGACGCGGCGCTTTGCGATCGCTGAAGGGGACAATTACAGGAACAACGAGCCAGCAATCTGTTTCACACTTGCTTTCGTCTGCAATCTGTGCTGCTCGGCTTTAAATAGCCCCCCACTCCTCGTGGCCTCCTGCCCCAGCGGGAGCTGCACCCAAAGTTTGCCTACAAATTCTTCGGGCGCCGCCCGCGGGTGTTGCTGCGCCGTGACAGAGTCTGCAATCTGCTCAGAAAGGCTTTTTTCTTTTCTTTTTTAGGATTTAAGGGAAAACTTTGTGGCTTGCAGTGAAATTCAGTGTGTTTGTTCATGAGGGTGAGAGCTGTGGAAGGTTATCTGTCCCCCCCCAACCCAGCTTTGTCTGCGTCGACCTCGTCGTGCCTCACCCGACCCCCCCAGATTGCAGGGACAGTCCTCAAGTTTTCTGCATGAAGAACATCCCAAAATCATAGTTGTCTTGGGAGAGAAAACACCATAGAAGGTTCCCAGAGGGTCGTGGTTAGTGGCACAGGGTCCAGTTGGAGGCAGTGGTGTCCACCAAGGTTCAGTATTTGAGCCAGTGTTGTTTAAATTCTTCATCAATGACTCGGATTAAGGGGTTGATGCCTCCTCAGAAGTTTGATGGTGACACAAAGCTGGGAGGAGCAGCCTGTCCCTCAGGGGGTTTTGTGGTCCTTCAGAGGGATCTGGACAGGCTGGAGAGATGGGTAGAGAAGAACCTTCTGAAATTCAATGAAGGCAGAGAGGGTGTGGAGTCTCCTCACAGGAGGTATTCCAGAACCATCTGGACACAACCCTGTGCCATGTGCTCTGGGATGGCCCTGCTGGACCAGCTGACCCACCGTGGTCCCTTCCAGCCTCATCCATCCTGGGGTTCTGTCTATGGGTTCAAGAAAATGATGATGTAATGATCATTACCTGATCACAGGAATGACATGGAGCTGTTGGAGTCCAGAGGAGGCACCAGGATGGTCAGAGGGCTGGAGCAGCTCTGCTGGGAGCAAAGGCTGGGAGAGCTGGGATTGTCCAGCCTGGAGAAGAGAAGCTTTGGGGTGACCTAATGGTGGCCTTCCAGTAGCTGTAGGAGCCAACAAGAAAAGATGGAGAGAGACTGTCTACAAGGGCATGGAGGGACAGGACCCAGGGAATGGCTTCCCAGTGCCAGAGGGCAGGGCTGGCTGGGCTATTGGGAAGGAATTGGTGGCTGGGAGGGTGGGCAGGGGCTGGCCCAGGTTGGGCAGAGAAGCTGTGGCTGCCCCTAGATCCCTGGGAGTGTCCCAGGCCAGGTTGGAACGAGGCTTGGAGCACCCTGGGCTGGTGGGAGGTGTCCCTGCCCATGGCAGGGGTGACACTGGATGGGCTTTAAGGTCCTTCCAACCCAAACCACTCTGTGATTCCATGGATCAGTTGTGTCCAAACAAGGCCCCTGGATAGCAGCACCTTCCCTTCACCTTCTGCCGTGCTGGGTGGGGGATATTTGGGACAAGACACATTTTGTGGTGGTTTTTTAGCACTTTCTGAGAGCTGTAAGTGATCCATCTGGGCTTGGAGAGTCAAATTGCCTTGAGTCATTGGGGAAAGGCAGGTGGTGATGGTGGGAATTGCAGGGAACCTTTGGTGGTGCCTCAGTCCAGTTTTGAACTGGGGTTAACTGGGATTGCTGGGGATGAGCAGTGCTGGTCAGTGTGCAGAGCTCTGTGGTTCGGGCAGTTCCTGGGCAAGAACTCTGGTTGTTCACACGCCCTACGAAGGGTTTGCCTCTTCCCTTATTAAAGAGGCATCAATTCCCATGGGATCTCTTCATTCAGGGGATTTTGGCTTCTCCATCCCCTCCCAGCTGAGTGCCTGTTTTCTGTGTGTGCCAAAAAAAAGGGGGCACCAGCATCCTAATGTTTAAAAGTGCTCGAGAGCACCATGAGAAAGTGCCTGGTGTCCTGCAGGCTCGAGGGGATTTACCCAGGGAAATGGTGGGTTTGTTTTCATCAAACATTTATCAACAAGGACGTGTTTGCCGTTTGATACGTTTGCTGCATTGGGCAAGGAAACCATAGTAATAAAAAAAGAGGATTATTCACTAGGAGCTTTTGGCTGGGGCCAAAAAAAGAGCAGATTTCCCTCTTGCAGCATTTCCAAAGTGCTGCTGTTCAGTTTTCGAGGGATTCCCACAGAGCCCACGGAGCAGCAGAGGGACAGGTGGTGACAAAGAGCAGCTTGAAAAGCAAACCTGGCCTTTGTGGGGACTCAGCCAGGTGATTTTCCCTCCCACCCGAGCCAGGCTCAGGTTGTGCTTTGATGGTAACTGGTGTAACGTGAGTATTTACCATGATCTCTCTCTCCAAGCCATTAGAACCCCGGCAGGTTATTTTTCCATGCTCACTGCTCTCCCTCTGCATCAGGCAGAACCTTTTAGCTCCATTTTCCTGGCCTCTCTGTGTGGGAACAACGTGCTGATGGCATTTTTTTTTTCTCTTTATTAAATTAGCAACTCCTGCGTGAGATGCAACAGATGGCGAGTCGCCCCTTCGCCTCCATCAACGTTGCCTTAGAAACAGATGAGGAGCCACCAGATCTCATCGGGGGGAGCATCAAGGTGAGAGCTTTGGGGCTTTGGGGTGGTCTTCTCCACCACATCCATGGGTGCTTGGCACAGTAATCCCAAATCCTCTCCTTTTCTGTCCACCTGGAAGGTCAGCAGAGCCAACAGGGCTTGTTGGAATCTGCTTTTATCCCTTCGCGTTTTCACTTAGAACTTTTGGGGCTGGTTCCGATTCAAAGTGTGGACTGTGAGATGCTGGGTTTGCTTTGGTGGTTTTTATGCCTTCTAATGGAGAAGAAGTCACTTTAAACCAGGCAACATTTGGCTGCAAATAGCTGGAGGTGCTGCAAAGATCTTTGTTTGGTGACGTGTCAAAGGGAGCGCATCTGTGTATTGTAATAAGCCCATTAAAATATTCCTGGTTATAAATACATATTCCCATATAGGAATTGGGAGCGTGGAGAAAAGGCTCTCTTACACCAGGCTGGAGTGTTCTTGCACACAGCATGTTGTGGGTTTGGGAAAAGGGTGTTTAAAAGGCAGCAAATTAATTAAAAGATCTGTTTGATGTGAGGTTTTGACTCGCACAGACTTGTGTGCAGAAAAGGGAAAATGAAGGATGTGAGAACGCTGATTATTTTTCTTCCGTGTCCAAGGTGGCTGGAGTGTTTGATTTTATTGAGGCTTAAGTTTTTTGGAAGTCTTCCTCATTAGGTCTGAGGCTGAAGGAGGGCAGATTTGGATGAGATATTAGGAAAAAGTTCTTCCCTGGAAGGGTGGGTAGGCCCTGGCCCAGGTTGGGCAGAGAAGCTGTGGCTGCCTCTGGATCCCTGGGAGTGTCCAAGGGCAGGTTGGACGGGGCTTGGAGCAACCTGGGCTGGTGGAAGGTGTCAAGGTTGGAACTGAATGATCTTTAAGGTCCTTCCCACCCAAATAATTCCATGTTTCTATGATTGAGACACCAAGTTTCTTAAATCCTTTTACTACGACAAGAGAGAGCAAGTTGTGCTTTTGTCTGAAAAAAAATCAGTGTATTTTAATTATTGTAATTTATTGTAAAGCACATGGAAACTGTGTGACCCCAGAAGTTCTGCTTGGTGAGGAGCAGCAGTCAAGCCTTGGCCTGAGTGGCAGGAAGTGTCACCATTAATGTTGCCTGTGTGGCTTTAGCTCTTCCCTGTTTCTGTGTGAATATGGTTTCTCATGGGACATTGTAATTCCTTTCCCCCCTCCCTGGTGTCCTACACCGTGGTCTGGGTGGGCAAACAGCACTGAAACCCAGGATTGTTTGGGTTGGGAAAGCCCTCTGAGATCATCCAATCCAACCATCCCCCAGCACTGCCAAGGCCACCACTGACCCCTGTCCCCAAGTGCCACATCCACAGGGCTTTGAAATCCCTCCAGGGGTGGGGACTCCACCCTGGGCAGCTGTTCCAAAGTCTGACTGTGCTTCCCATGGAGAAATTTCCCCAATATCCAACCCAAACCTCCCCTGGTGCAGCTTGAGGTGTTTCCTCACACCCTGTCCTTGTTCTGGAGTGTAGTGAAAATAAAGGTACATTTGCAAAGGTCCTCAGGAATTTGGGGTAACTGAGTCTCTAGGACCAGTCCTTGGAGGCTCTGAGTGCTTCTCCTCCCTTTGACTTTATTTTGACTCCAGATCCTTCAGTTCTTCTGAGTTTCTGTAATTCCTGTACTTGTGTCCCGAGCCTGGGAGCTCCTGGAAGTCATTCCCTCTAAGAGCCCACTAAGACTTGGAAATCCAGGCTTGTAGGATTGGGTTGTCACTCACCAAATTAGGCTGAGCCTGGTTTTTTCTTGCCTCACCAAAGAAGCCCTGGGATGGGTATGGATGTTCCCAAGGGGATGGAGGTGGATCTGGGAGGCTCTGTCTGGCTGCTGGTGGCTTTGAGTTTCACTCTCTCTGTCTGAGGCCACTTCCCATCCACTTTTCCCATTTTCTGGAATTGAACCAGCTCAGAACACCTCTCCTGTGGGATCAGACCAGAACAAAGCTGGTCTCCCTGAGGAGTTATCTGCACTCCAGACTCTGGATCTCCTTGGTTCTGAGCAGTGTGTTGGTTCTCCTGCTCTGCTGCCCTCATCTTCCACATCTCCCTGCTCTTACCTCCTTGGCTACTCAGCAATGGGTAGTGAAGCCAATTTTAGGCATAATAAGTGAGACTGTGGAGAAAGACCCTTTTATAGACCCAAAAGTCATTACCAACTATTTGCCCTCTGTGGTGGAAGCTCATACATCAATTTTTCAATCAAGTTCAAGCATAAATGGGCTGCTCTGATTGATGCAAATGTGGTGCAGTGTCCTGAAGCCAAGCAGGGAACTTGGACATGGAATGTTGTGCCAAGAGGAAACTCCATCCAACCAATGGTTTGGGTTGGAAGGGACCTTAAAGGTCATCCAGTCCCCTGCCATGGACAGGGACATCTCCCATCCTCTGCTGGAGGATCTGAGGGCACAACGAGGATGCTTTTCCATGGCTAGGACAGCTGTTAAATTTTATGGGCTTTATACAGTTTTCTGTCATCTTGGAGAACTTGTGTGGGGAAGAAAAATATTCCTAAAAGGAAGGAATGTTTCAAGGAAGGAGGGAAGGCTTGGGAAGTTTGTGGGAGCAACTTAGGGGGTGACAGTGACACTTCAGCCTGGCCTGTTGAATGCTGTGTATAAGTAAACCTCATGGCCACCATGGCCACCACTGAACCATGACCACAAGTGCCACATCCACGAGGGTTTTGGACACTACCAGAGCTGGTGACTCCCCCACTGCCTTGAGAATCCATTTCCAATGTTCTACAGCCCTTTGCTGGAAGAAATTTTCCCTAAATGGAAGTGAAATGTTCCCTAAGTGGAAGTGAAACCCCAGTTTTGGTGTCTGTGGGGTGTCATGGTTTAACCCTAGCCAACAGCTTGGGTTTCTCCATCCCCCTCACACCTGCATGAGGAGAAAAGGTCCTGGCAGGAGGAGGCTGCAGGAAGACAGGCTGAGATGATCCAGGGTTGGACAGCTGTGGTTTCGGTGGGATTTGCTTTGTGGTTTGGCTGGTTTTCGTCTCTTAGCCTAGAAAAGAGTGAAGTGCTGCCGTGTTGGTGGACTGGAACCATCCTCCAGTTCCTCTGCCACCTTCTGGGGCAAAAAGAGTCTTCATTTCCATGCCAGAAACCCAGACTTGGGTCATCACCAATGCACCCATGGGTTTCCGTCCCCATGGGAATCCAAAAAGAGTCTTCATTTCCATGCCAGAAACCCAGACTTGGGTCGTCACCAATGCACCCATGGGTTTCTGTCCCCATGGCAATCCAAAAAGTCTTCATTTCAATGCCAGAACCCCAGACTTGGGTTGTCACCAATGCACCCATGGGTTTCTGTCTCCATGAGAATCCAAAAAGAGTCTTCATTTCAATGCCAGAACCCAAGACTTGGGTCATCACCAATGCACCCATGGGTTTCTGTCCCCATGGGAATCCAAAAAGAGTCTTCATTTCCATGCCAGAACCCCAGACTTGGGTTGTCACCAGTGCACCCAGGGGTTTCTGTCCCCATGGCAATCCAAGCCTTTGGTTCCTGAGGAGCTGATGGGGAGGTTTCAAAGGAGAAATGGAAAATGGGATGTCTTTTGTGGGAGATTAATTCCCTTTCCTGTTGTCCAGGGCCAGTTGGCCACCAGAGTCCAGCCAGTCCCATCCTGAGCTGATGTTCTCCAGCTGGATGGGATTAGAACCTTGTTCTCCATCAGTCTTTGTCCTGGGGTTCTTTGGGATAATGGGAAGGGATTTACCTGCACCAGGCAACGTGGAACCAGCTGCTTTGGGTTACTTCCCACTCCCCAAATCCCCCACTGGGTTGCAAATCTGCATGGAATTTGCTTAGTTATTCCCAAATCTCTTGGCTTTTCCCTGCAGCTCTTTGTGCTGAAGGTTGGGATTTTATTTTTCATTTTTGCTGAGAGTATTTAACATCCCCGGGTGTCTGGGACTCATCCAAGTGTCTGAGCTGGTGTTGCTGCAGCTCAGGCTCCTTGTTATCAAATCCATCTAAGTCTTGTAAAGCTCTGCAGCCGTTTTTAAAAGGTTTTTCCTGGAAGAATTTGGGAAGTTTCTGGGTTTGGCATTGATTTCCAGGGATCTTGAAGTCTTGGAAAAAACCTGTGGGGCATAGTGAGCGAATGCTGAGCTTGAGCAAAACACTGAAAGGAAGAAATTTGTTGCATTAGAAGAAAAAAAATGACCCTTAAATTGGGATAAAACTTGTTCTGGAAGATGGAATTATTCAGGATGTGGCATTAGATGGTGGCTTTGGTGAAAGGTTGGATTTGATGACGTGGGAGGTGTTTTCCAGCTGTAAGGATTTGGGGATTTTCGAGCAGAGCAGCTCTGTGTTTAAGGATCCAACACGGTTCTAAGGGATGATTATCCTTCCATCCCTGACTGCCACATCCAGGGTTTCCCAAATGGAAATGGGGATTCATTTGGGGAGCAAAATCCTTGTGAGGATTCAGCGTGTTCTGTCCTTCGGTGCCAAGGAGCGTTGAATTCTGCGGGAGGGCAGAGCAGCTTCCCTGTGATTCCCTGGAAACAGCAGGAAAACTGATGGGAAGCAGCCTCTTCCCCGAGGAATTGGGCTGCCTTGTCATGGGAGAAGGTGCTGTCGAGTGCTTTAAAGGCTGCCAGAAGATCCCATCTCTTCCAGAAGAGCAGGGAGGAAGTGGTGGCTTGATTGGGGAGAGGGCAGGGGGCACCACGGATAAATTAATGGATTTTTCATCCAAGGGGTCGAATTCCCCTGTTAAATTCCTTTTTCACGGAGTTACAACCAGCAGGAAAGGAGGAGGGAGGTGAGAGGTGAGTCCTGGGGTTGAAGTGATGTGGAATGAGGCATCTTCCAGCTCCAGCACCTCCACAGGGTGACTTCATCTTCGTGCTCGTTTTCATGGGTGGCTTGGTTTGGGGTGTTTCATGCAGCGAAGAACCACAGGCCGAGGAGATGATGGTTTCCCCAGCTCTCCTCCTGTTGGGTTGTCACTCTTGGTGACTCACCTGCCCCTCACTGACCTGCTCTTGGTCCATCACATTTGCTGCTGGAGCAGCTCTGGAGATGTGATGTGTGAAAATGACCTTCAGCAGGAATGACCAGGCTGTTGAGTCACAGAACTAACAAGGTTGGGAAAGACCTTTAAGGTCATCGAGTCCCTCAACCCAACACCCACCAAACCATCTCCTCAAGTGTCACATCCACCTGTTTTTTGGACACTTCCAGAGGTGGTGACTCACCCACTGCCCTGGGCAGCCCCTTCCAATGCTTTCCATGGAGGAATTTTCCCTGATATCCAATCTAAAGCTCCCCTGGCACAGCTTGAGCTCTTTCCTCATGTCCTCTTCAGATGTGTTGGAGGGGCACAGAGCACCTTAGGCTTTCTCAAGGATCATATAAATCAACTGAAAGTCATTCCTGTCCACCTCAAGGAATAGTTGGGGGAAGGGGATGAAATAAGTGGAATAATGTGGATCTGGAAGAGGTTGAGGTGCACCCTTCCAGGGCAGCAAGGTTCAGCCTCACCTGGCTCTGGGCTCCTTGACTTGCCTTTGGAAAGGCAGCTCCATTTCTGGCCTTTGCTGGTTCTGGGAGCTTTTCCAGGCATTAACACCAAGGAATTCCAAGCCTTTCAGTGTGAAGCTGTGTCCTTGTCTTCAGCAAAACCTCTTCCACCCTTCAAACCCCCACCCAGGGCGTCAGGATGACAAGGGACACACGAGGAGAAGTGACATCCCAGCTTGGACTTCCTGGTGGGTGTTCATTCTCCTTCTGCTGCCCCACCTTTTAGGTCATGGAAAAGTGTGTGGTTCCCTCTGAAGGAATGCCAGTGGTAGGAAAGGGATGAACCACTCCAGAATCCCATCCAGCCTGCCTGGGATCCCAAAACCCCAAGACCTCCTAAAACCTTCAGCCAAGGAATTACTTCCAATTTTAAAAACATGGAAAAATTAAAGGAGGGGGAGGAAAGAAATTAAGAGGCAACTTTTGTTAATGCCATGCTATAAATATTAGGCAGGGAGCTGTCAGGAGATGAGCAGAGATACCTGCTAAGCCTGCCTTGCATCTGGGGAATGTTTGGCTGATAAAGTGATTTCAACTGGTTTTGGATTTGGGGACTAAATCTTTCCTGAGGTTGGACCCTGATTCCAGCTGATAGGGAGGGATTTGCTGGAGGGAGGGGAAGGAGCAAGAAGCTTCCCACAGGAGAGGTATTTTCTGAGCTCATTTTGTGCCCTCTTAACGAGCATCTCTCTGATTGAAGGCCTGAAAACACCAGGAGCTTCTCCCCAGCTTTATCAGGAACCTGTTTGCATTCCAAGGACTTGGTTTGTGTGTTGGGTTTTCAGTTTTCCACCTGTTTGATTTTTTTTTTTTTGGGTTTTTTTTTGTTTTGGTTTTTTTTTACTTCTTTTTCTTGGACAAAAACCAGCCAAGTGGTGGAAAAAAAACCCATAAAAATCCTGCCTCTTCACCCCTAAAAAATCACAATAAATCCCCCCTGTTGGGAATATACAGATATATTGTGTTACCCAAGGCTTCATCCATCCCTTCCCCTCTGCAGGGAATGGAAAAAGAAGGGAAAGAGCTCAGAGCTGTCACATGAGCTTTGGGCCTTTCAGGGTTACTGCCTTGGGAACCCAAACTTGCCTCTCAAAATCCTTTCCTTCTCCCAGAGCTGGGCACTGCTGGAATAAAAATGGTGATAAACCCCATCATAATAATGGAAATAAAAAGCAGTTGTTGTTCAATGCAGCTGGGGCGACTCAGTGCCCTGTGTGGGCTCCCAGATAGGGGATGTTTGGGTCTGTATTTCCAATTTCAGGCTCTGAACATCCATCTGAAAGGTTGAATGTGATTTTTATTTAGTTCCTCACGTGCAGTTTTGGCTCCAATTTGTCCCCCCCCCCCCTCTGTGTCACTTCCAAGGTAGATACCAGGGACGAGGGAAATGTAAATTTTTAATCTAAACTCATTTACTGTGAATTATTGCCAGGAGTTCATTCATCTCTATCTTGCAGGACACACATATTACCCGGAGAATATGATTTTTAAGGCTTAATAATCTATTTCTTTCGAGGAAATTGCTTGTAACTTGTTTTACAAACGTTGGCTCAGCTTTTAATGGGGCAATTTAAAAACTTGCAAATGGAATTTGACCCTTTTTTGTGCGCGGTGAAATCACCTGAACGAGCGGAATGGAATCACCAAGTTGAACTCTTTGGGTAAATGTTCCTCTTCTCATCCCTCCCCACCCCAACCAGGAGATTTTTTCCTTGCTTTTAATTTCCTTGCTGGAAATTGAAAACCACGGAAGAGTTATTTGATCAAACCACAGCAACGTGTTTTCTTGTTAGAAAAACAACCACCCAAAAAAACAAATTCTCTACGAGGTATTTTGGTTTTTTTCATTAATACATTTGGAAAAGCAATATGCTGGTGGTGTAACACAGAACCTAAATAAATAAAAGTGCTGCCCCTTGCTTTGGAAATGACACCCAATATTTATTGTCCTGGCCATTAGTTTTATGTGACACGTTATTAACCTTTCCCGTTTGTCAAATAAAAGCAGCTTAAAGAGAAATAATGGGACCAAAATAAAAATGTTGAGCTGGAGCATCACATGGTCCCACCTGCCTGGGCAATTGTCTCCCAAGGGAACTGCTGGTGGATTCCACCTCCCAAACACATTCCTGGGAAATGCCCAAAATCCTGCTGGAGGAGCTGGACTAAATAAATCCCTTCTTATGCTTCTTGATGCTTTTAATGCCTGCAATTGTTTCCGGCTTTATGCGTGTTAAACACGCCCCAAAACTCAGAAACAGCTGGAATTATTTGGCTTTTTAGTGCTGGTTTGGGCCAGTAATTTGGGGGAAAGGGCTGAGAACAGATTGGATGCCTCAGGGGATGGGTCACCACTTTAGGAAGGCACCAGGGACTTCCCATTTCCACCCAGGCAAGGCTGGGCACTGTGGCCAGGCTGGATCCTCCTTTCCCATCTTTTCCATGGATTGTGGCTTGGCTGGGGAAAGGGGAATTGCAGGGGAAGGGCCCAGATTATCTGTG
>JAWMRC010000126.1:72767648-72779348 GCA_035584755.1 Thripadectes ignobilis | reverse complement strand
ATCCAGCAGGGCTGTTCTATGGACCCTGGAATGAGTGGGATACTCGAGTGTGTCCAGCAGGAAACCAGCTCTGGGCTGTTTCTGCAGCTCCTTCTCTGAGCTCTCTCCATCAGCTCTGGAACTGAGTCCCCTGTTGGGTCCAGGACGAGGATGGGCAAAGCTTCACTCTGTGTTTATCCCTTCCCTGTGGGTGGGGAGGTGAAGGAATCTTCTGTCCCAGCCCAGGCAAACAGCAGCTCCCATCACCCAGCCCGTGGCATTTATCTGCCTGGCACACACAGCCCAGCTCGTGCTGCAATCGCTGCAGGAAATGGGAGATATGGAAGCGGTCTGGAGTTTCATTTTGCCTGCTGTCATCTCCCTTTTGTCTTTTTTTTATTGAGCAGCAGTGATTTAACAGCATTGTTTGACTCCTGCTCGGGCTCTTGCACTGCTCGTGCCCTATCGAGTTTCTGCTGAACATTCAAGTACAGTTGGGTGCCTGATGGAAAAAGCAATAATTATTTCATTAATACCAGAGCAGGGCTTGTCCATACTAAACAAGAAAGCAGAAAGCACTGAGTGCATCGTGTAAAATAGTGTTTCTCACTAGGATTTTTGGCTTTTGTGGAACAAAAGAAGAGTGTTTCCTGTACCTGTACTCATTGATGTGCTCTTTCAACCTGCATCCCATCACAGCACTGATCCCATGTCACTGCTGTGGGGTCAGGCCAGGCTCAGGTGACACTCTTCTAATTCTCGGCTGAGCTGTTGCATTGTGTCTTTGTAGTGATGGATTGAAATTGGCTGTGGATCAGTGAAATAAAACCTTCACGAGGGTAAAGTTGAGAGGGTGATGTCCAAAATCCCTGAGGATCAGCACAGGGTCCTTCCCCCTGCTCCTCCAGGGGGACAGAAAGCTGCCTGCACTCTGTGTCTCAGGATCACAGAGTGGTTTGGGCTGGGAGCACCTTAAAGCCCACCCAGTGTCACCTCCTGCCATGGGCAGGGACACCTCCCACCAGCCCAGGGTGCTCCAACCTGGCCTTGGACACTCCCAGGGATCCAGGGGCAGCCACAGCTTCTCTGCCCAACCTGGGCCAGTCCCTGCCCACCCTCCCATCCACCAATTCCTTCCCAATCGCCCAGCCAGCCCTGCCCTCTGGCACTGGGATCCCATTCCCTGGGTCCCATCCCTCCATGCCTTGTCCCAAGTCCTCCTTCAGCTCTTCTGGAGTTACCAATTCACACTTCTATATGAAACCTTTGTTTCATGTCCATATTTGCAATACAAGTGTGAAATAGAGTGAAGAACCTTCAGTAAAGGATGTTCAAAGGTCCTCCACCTTGGGATTCAACAGGCCCCTGAAACTGGTCCCAGGTCCAGGGTCAGGGGGTCCTCTGCTCTGCTGAACCCTCTGCTTTTCAGTTTCACAAGGACCAGGACAATCCAACAGGCTTCCTAAAGCACCTTCAGCTCTCAGAGCGACCAGCAGCCTGAGAACATAGCCCAGAAGGGTCTGGAAAGGCCACTGGAGAATGGCCATGACCCCTTGAGAAGAACACAACCAAACACTGGAGGAACAGAGCCTAAAGCAAACAGCTGATAAAGAGGGAATGGTTTGGGCAGTCAAATCAGAGAATCAGGAAATGGTTTGGGTTGGAAGGGACCTCAGTGACCATCCAGTCCCACCCCTGCCATGGGCAGGGACACCTTCCACCAGCCCAGGGTGCTCCAAGCCCTGATCCTTCTTTATGTTCTTGTGAGACTGTTCTTTGCTGTGTTGCTGCTGTGAGAGCTGTGAAGGTGTAACCTGGAGTTGAACTCTGGAAATGGAAGCAAAGCACAGTTGGTGGGACCTGCTGATGCTCTGCTCGTGGGTTGGAAGGGAAAGCAAACTCAAGCCTGTTGTTGACCAGAAGCTGCTCCCCTGTTACTGAATTTAGGGAGAAATGCCAACCTCGTGTCAGGCTTGACTGTCTCATAGAGCGATTCCTACTGAGTGGATCATTTTCATCGTGGTGACTCACGGTTTGATTGTTGCTGACACCGGGTTGACCTTCATGGAAACCAGGCACGGCAGCGTGGGCCATGCCCTGGAGCTTGGAGGAGCTGGGGAGGCCCAGGCTGGGGGACAGGGAGGGTGGAACCCGCTGTTTAACCCTTGCTTTCTGCCCTTGCTCCCCACGCAGACGGTCCCGAAGCCCATCGCGCTGGAGCCCTGCTTTGGGAACAAAGCCGCCGTCCTCTCCGTGTTCGTGAGGCTGCCCCGGGGGCTCGGGGGGATTCCACCACCAGGACAGTCAGGTGAGGCTTCTTCTTGGCTCTCATGGCTTGCTGGGAACTCTGGAGTCCTTGTCCAGATTCCCCTTTCCAGATCCTACATGGCTGCTGTGCCCAAAGCCCAGCCCTGGATGTGGTCGGGATGTTTGGGGCTCCCCAGCTTTGGATTCTGACCTGAGCTTTGGGTCAGTTCCTTGGGTCAGGGGAGGGATGAACACCTGATAATTGGATTGTGTTTAATTAGTGTCTGGGGGAAAGAGGCATCTGGTACAGACAGCTTTGCAGGACTTCCTTGTGAGAGTAACTTGGCACTCAGCTCCATTTCTGGGGGACATCAAGTCACAGAATCACGGAATGGTTTGGGTTGGAAGGGACCTCAAAGCCCATCCAGTCCTACCCCTGCCATGGGCAAGGACACCTTCCATTAGCCCGGGTTGCTCCATCCTGGCCTTGGACGCTCCCAGGGATCCAGGGGCAGCCACAGCTTCTCTGCCCAACCTGGGCCAGGGTCTGCCCACCCTCCCAGCCACCAATTCCTTCCCAATATCCCACCTATCCCTACTCCCTGTCAGTCTGAAGCCATACCTCTTGTCCTTTCAGATCATCCCTGCCCTCTTTGCATCTCTGGACAAAGAGCTTTTCTCCATCCAGGTTAAGGTTTCCTTGTTCTCACTCAAACCTGGTATCAGGGCACTGAGACATCCCCTCCTGGACAGTTTGGGCTTTAAGTGCCCACTGAGCAGGGGCTCTTGGAAGTTTGAGATGGCATGGATGGTTTGGAGCTGGATTGAGTTTCATCCCAGATGCTGGTTTGTCTGTGGATATGGTGGAGAGGGCCTGGCTCAGGTTTCCCAGAGGAGCTGTGGCTGCCCCTGGATCCCTGGAAGTGTCCAAGGCCAGGTTGGAGCACCCTGGTGGAAGGTGTCCCTGCCCATGGCAGGGGATGGAATGAGATGGCCTTTGAGGTCCTTTCCAACCCAAACCATTCCATGATTCCTTGATCTGCCATGAGGAGGTTGCAGAGATGATGGATCCCTGGGAAGTGCAGTGAAACCTCCACACACACGTTCCTTCAGGGTCATTGCAGTCCATCTTCTGATCCAAACACACCTCCAATCTTAAGGGTTCAGCCTCCAATGTTGAGTTTCCCATCCCTTAATCCTCACACCTCCTGCAGCTTTCCCTGCTGCACTTGCTCCCCATGGATTATTTCAGACCATTGGCTGCGCTTTAATCTCTTCAACCAAAACCCTCCAAAAATTCCACACATTTGGTGGCCTGGAGGTTTCTCCCCCAGCTGTGGCTGCAGGATTTGCTGCTGTGGCTCTTCTGCCCCCCCTGACCCTGTGTTGTGCTGCCCCAGGTCTCGCCGTGGCCAGCGCTCTGGTGGACATTTCACAACAGATGCCAATTGCCTACAAAGAGAAATCGGGCGCCGTCCGGAATCGGAAACAGCAGCCCCCTGCACAGCCAGGAACCTGTATTTGATGCATGGACATCACAAACTCTCTAGGGTTTTAAACAAAATGGAAAAGGAATACCGAGGAGGAGGAGGAGGAGGAGGAGGAGGAAGATTTCCAAGTTGTGTCCCAAGAGACTCGAAGCACTCGGAAAAACAAAAACCAACCAACCACCGCACCTTCCTTGAACCCGACTTTTTTCTCTCATCTCTGTGCTAGTTGGCTTGATTTGACAACTGCTCCACTTAAGTTTTACTGACACGTGGCTTCAGGTTGCTCCTTTTTGTTTCCTTCCAGTCTAAAGTGAAATAATTTCCTTGCGGGGGCCGGCGCTGCCGTCCCTGGGTGGTGTAAATAGAACAGTAGTCCCAATATGAATGACACTCAGGTTTCTACATGGAAAGTGCTTTGTAGTTCATGTATTTATCGAACTGTACAAACAGAAAAACAGAGCCAGTGTTTACAGGTGTCAGCTCTCAACACATAAACACTACTATTAATCCTCAAAGCATCTCCACCCCTTGGTTCTCGTTTAATGGCTCATTCATTCCTTCCTTCCCTCGTCGTTTCAGCGGAACTCTCGTCCCGACGCAGCCTTTTGGCCCTCGGTCGTCGCAGGAAGGCAAAAGCTGGGCTGGTTTGAAGGTCGCTCTTGCTCGGCCCCCATGGGATCACGGCAGAAGGTGGACGGTGCTTTGGAAGGACTCGGTGTTTACATAGTCTTAACCTGCTTGGAGAACACCACACACAAGTGCCTAGACTCGAACAGATCTAGGGAGTGAGGAGACTGCTCCACACCTTGCTTTTTAACGCCATGGAATTCCTTCTCAAGGTCTGTCCCTCCCACCCAGAGCCGCCCAGTGCCATCCCCTGCCCGAGGAAAAGGGTGTTGTCCTGCCCGGCCAACCACTCGCCCAGGTGGAAACACCCTGAGGGCAAGGAGAGTTCCAGTGTCTCTTGAGGGATCTCCTGGTCCCACCAGCATTTTCCAGGCCACACACAGCTGATTTCTCCTGGGTTTGGGCTCTTTCCTCCCCCTTTTCCCTCCGGCCATCCTGGATGAGAGCTGAGCTCGGAGGAGTTGCTCCCCAGCCATGTCCATCTGCCCCACCTCCTTTGGGGTGTGGAGAGCAACACTCTGGGTGCCAGAGCGCTCGAGGATGAAGGAGAAAAGGAACTGGAAACCAAAATCAAGCAGAGAAGCTCCCTTTGGCCTCAGGTTTGAGTTCTGCCCCATCAGCTGCTGGTAATTCCTGCTGGGTCTGAGCTCTGGGAGGTGTGGAAGAAGCGGCTGGTTGGTGACAGGATGGGACTTGGAAACAGCAGAGAGAAGGTTTGGATGTTTGGGAGGGGACATCAAACCACTTGAACTACCCTGCTGAGTTGGGATTGTGTTTTGAAGCTCAAGGTTGGGCTTTACCCATCCATCTGTGCGTGCCCAGTGTTCCCTTGGAATGTGGAACGTGGCACGGCCAGAGCCGGCAGGAAGGGGCTGGAGAAGGTGCCAAACTCTGTAATTATGGCTTTAATCACCGTAATTGGGGGGCCATCCAGGTCACTGAGTCCTTGGGATCTGTGCAGGACATCCAGTGTTTGTTCAGAGGAAGGGAAGTGCTCCTGGCTGTGCCCATGTGGCACCTTCCCAGCTGAAACCCAGATCACATCTTGGTGACATGTCACATCAGCCACCCAGGTTTGGGGTGGTTTTCTCTTTTCCTGGCCATTTATCCCGAAGAGGCTCTTCAGAGCCAAGGTGGGAGATGGTGGCAGAGGGGATGGTGGTTCAGGGACCCTGCGGAGGGGATAATTCTGATTTAATGTGTCATTTAACGAGGGCAGGATGGTGGGCCTGGACAACAATCCAGGGGGAAATGCATTTCATATAGAAACATATAGAAATGCATCTGTTTCTAAACCAGAAGTTTAAATGCCCTCTGGGGAAAAGGAATTGTGGGACTGAAAAGGGGGAGTTTTGTGGTTCAGGATGAGGGGATTTAGGCACTGAAGTGTCCCCTGCTGCACTGATTACCTCAGACACCCTCATCTCCTGACCTGCTCTGTCATAGGACTAACCTGAACTGGAGAAATAGGACTGGATTGAACCCCTGCCCTGCCATTCCATGTTTTCAGCCATGAAAATGTTGGAACTGTCTTCTCCTTGCTCCTCCAACCCTTTTTTTGGGGAGGAAAACTGCCAACCCACGTGGGGAAAGGCCTCGTGCTGGAGTCTCCCTGTTTAGGACAGAGCTTAAGAAAGGGCTTAAAGTTATTGCTGGGATTTTCCTGAGCAGAACTGGAAGCCTGGAGGGGGGAGAGGATTTTACATTAATAAAAAGACACAAATATTGATTTTTTTTTTTGGGGGGGAGAGGGTTTTCCCACCCCTGGAGAAGTGGATTGGCAGGTCTCCAGAGCCAGATTTTGGGAAAAGGAGCGAAAATGATCAAAGTTTGAGGTTTGGCAGAACCAAAAAAAAAATAACAAAAAAAAGGAATTAAATAGAGGGACAGGAGTTATTTATGTAAATAGAAGGAACCAGCTCCTTGAGGATGGAGCTCTGCTCTGCATCTCCAGGCTGATGAGGGAGAACTCATACATAGCTCTGCTGCAGTTTCAGCCCAACTTAAAGGTAAAACAGGGGGAAAAAAAAACTGGGAATGGGTGGGAATTGCTGGTGCTTTATCCCCAGTGAAGGATTTTGTGGGTTTCCTCCCTTTTGGGGGCAAAGAACAACCTGATTTCCTGGGAGAATCTGTACATTAATCACCACACACGGGTTGTGCAGAACACACAGAGGTTTAACGTGGCAATAAACCACAAAAACCCCTTCCTGAGTGGATTTTGGATGCGTTTCCAACCTTTGTCTCGCCAACTCCTTCAGCTGACCGGCCTTGGGTGACTCTCCAGAGCTTTGAGCATCAGGTTGGGTCGTGATGTCTTGCAAAGCAGGGGAGGCAGGAGGTGACTTTGAGGGGTCTCAAATGCATTTCACTTTGGTGTGGAAACCAGGTGAAATATCAACTTTTCCATTTGAAATGTAGAGGAAAACCCACCCCTTGGAGACAAGGAAGGAATGTCCTTCCCTGCTCAGCGTGGGCAGCCCCAAGGCAGGGCTCTCAGCCCCTTGGATTGTGGCAGTGATTTCCCTGCAAAATCACTATTTTCGGGCGTTCTGAACTGGCTGAAATTCAGCATTTCCCATCTCCACCCTTGGAGCATTTTTATTCTATGAGAGGAGCCTTCCAAAAAATTAATAACAATAAAAAGTCAGAAGAGTCGTGGCCCTTTGATTCTCTAAAACGACAGTGCTGGTGGATCTCCAAATGCCACACTCATTTTTTGGTTTTAATTCCCCTTTTTCCAGGTGGTTTTGGCCCAGAATTTTCTCTGGACTGGCACAGCCTGACCCTGCCACGCTCTGGGTCGATATTTGGGGTATGAGATGATTTATGAGCCGTGACCTTTGAGTTGTTGGGGCTCTCCCTGGGCTTCAACTGTGCTGGGATTGCCAAAATAAAGCTGTTCGTGGTGGGGTGATGCCTGTGGTCAACCCAAGGTGCTGTTACCACGTGGCAGCTCCCTGGGTGGATCCACGCTTCCTTAGGGATGTTGTATCCCAAATATTGCTCAGAAACATCATTTTCCTGCAGTGAATATTCCCAAGACCCACAGTCCATGGAATGGTTTTCAGTGGCAGCTCGGCTTGCCTGGCCCTAAAAAACCTGAATTTTGAGGCCCTAAAAAGGCTGAATTTTGAGGCTGAACTCAACCTTTCGGCTTTTCCCAAATTCCAGTGCTGCAGAGCCAAGGCTGACTCTCCATCCAGGGGTTCCCAGCTGCTTTTCCAGGAGATCCTGAGTTAGCCTGGAAGGCTGAGCCCCTTTTCCCTGGGAACAGGGACTCCCTGGCACCGAGCCCGTGAGGAAGCCAAGAGCGGCCTCGGCATTCCCGGAGCGCCTCCCAACCTCATCCACCCCTCCCAGCCAGAGTGGATGCCTCTTCTTCTCCCTTCTATCTCCAGTTGGGAACAGCCCTGGCAGGGCAGGGCTGGGTGAGCAGAGCTGAGCTGGAGCAGCAGGGTGGGAGAGGGAAGGGGCTGGGGCTCGGTGGGAACACCCTGGGGAGCGCTGGGAAGGGAAGGCTCGCCGTGTTCCTCATCTCTCGGCGCTTTTTGGTGGAATTCCCACTTTTCCTCTGGGGAGCTGCTGAAACGAGCTGGGTTTCCCTTGCCAGGACCACCAACCACAATGTGTGTCTGTGCTGGGCTTTTGTTTCTGCATCAGGGCAGGTTTCATTCAGTTTGTTCCTTTGTTCCCACACTACACGCGGTGTGCGTCTTCCAGGTACTCCAATCCCTCAGCCATCGCCTCCCCACCCATCACTGAGTCCACAACCCTCACCAGAAGAAAGAAAGAAAGAAAAGAATAAACTAAATGAGAGTCGTGGAGAAGCGGAACGTATGTCAGTCCATTTTTTTTTTTTTAAAAAAAAAAAAAAAAAGGAAAAAAAAAACCTAAAAAAATAAAAGAGTTTTCTATCACTCTGAAATCTGTGCACAAGAAACGTCCTTTGAGATCCTGGAATTAATTGCAATCGGGATTTTTCTTTCCTCCCCTCTGGGTTCCGTGATTCTTTACGATCCTTCCCCCGTGTTCGGCCTCGAGCTTAGGTTGTTAATATGTATAATTTAGCATTTCTGGCATCCATCTGTAAATAGGAGCGAGTCTTGTAAACTATTTCATCGCCGGGGTCGTGGGTGTTATACATACACACATTTAGGACTGCAGGTTTTTGGTATAATTTTTTGTATTGTAAAATAACAGCTAATTTAAAGGCGGAACGAGGAAGATCTTGGGAGGTCTGTGCATTTTAAATACCAATGTGAAGTACCTGTATGTAAATAAAAGTAAATAATGCAAATCGGTCCTCTGAAATAAAAAAGTAGACGATCTGGTTAATTGCTTTTCTTTTTTTCCCCCACCCCTTTCTTTATTTATTATTAAAATGGGGGGATAAATAACCCAAGGGTGGGTTTTGACCACGGGGTTGGATCTCAAGGGGCTCTCCAGGGATTTGGGAGGGGGAAGGAGGGACGTGTCCCACATCACTTTGTACAATTCAATCTCTACATCTTAAAGGTGGGGATGGTCATTGAAAAGTTTCCATTTTAATCTCTATATTTATAATATTTATATATGTATAAATAACCCCTCACCTCCACCTTCCCTCAGGTGCCTCAGGGAAGCTCTTGGTCCCTCATCTTGATGTCTCTGAAAGGTGGTGGAAGGAGGAGCATCCCAAGAGGGGTCTGAGTCTTCCCGACCTTTGGGGTCTTGTCCATCCTAAATAATTCTGAGGTTCTAGAGCAAAAGGGGCTCATCCTCCCTGCAGGTCACTTGGGTTGGTTGGGGATGAAGGTGGGATTTAGTTGCTCCAACCTCCTCAGTTTTGGGGCCTTAACTGGTCCCTAACTGGTTCAGCTCGATGGTCTTGGAGGTCTTTTCCAACCTAAATTCATAATTCCACTGTCCCAAAGCTCGGGGCTTCAACATTCAGGGTTTAAATAGAATAATAGAATAACAGAATCTCCTGAGCTGGAAGGGACCCACAAGGACCATCCAGTCCAACCCTCAGCCCTGCACAGACACCCCACCAATCCCACCCTGTGCCCCAGAGCATCATCCAACCCCTCCTGCAGCTCTGGCAGCCTTGGGGCCGTGCCCACTGCCCTGGGGAGCCTGGGCAGTGCCCACCACCCTGTGGGGGAAGAGCCTTTGGCTGAGATCCCCCCTGACCCTGCCCTGGCACAGCCCCAGCCATGCCCTGGGTGCTGCCCCTGTCACCCAGAGCAGAGATGGAGCTGCCCCATCCTGAAGAAGCTGCAGACCCAAACGCCAACCCAGCTATGAAATCTCAGCCCCTTCCCTTTCTTACTCTCACCAATCATTTTTTCCACTAAACTTCCTTTGAGTCCCTGGGCCAGGGCCACAGCACTCACAGGGAATTCCCAGTATCCCATCCATCCCTGCCCTCTGGCACTGGGAAGTCATTCCCCTTGTTCTGTCCCTCCATCCCTTGTCCCAGGTGCCATTTCCCCATGATTTGAGGCACACACAGGAGCTGGGAATGCCCCTGTGGTGTCGGTTTGCCCTTCCCAGTATCCCAGATCCCAGTCCTGCCCAAACACAACCCCGCTGTTGCTTGTTTGTTTCCCTATGGCTCTGCATCCCTATGGGCAGGGAGAAACCTGGAATTCATGAGCCAGGAAGGATTCAGCTTCCACCACCTCCCTGGCCTGTTGTGCTGCCTCATCCCATGGCTTTAAACTGGGATGCAGAGCCCAATTCCCACAATTGCTGTGGAGCAGAGAGGGGGATTCCAGGTTGGGAATGCAGCGTGGAGTGTCCACAGCTGGAATGAAATGGGTTTGAAGCTGCTTGGGGGTCATTTTGGACAGCAGGATAAAACACAGAGGGATGGGCAGTGTTTCTTCCCTGCTCTGGGGTTTAATTCCTGTGTTGTAGCACAGGAAAGAGGGCAGGGACGGGGAAGGGAAAATGGAAAAGGGAAAGAAAGTGGAAAGGGGAAAGAAAATGGAAAGGGAAAACTGAAAGGAAAATGGAAAGGGAAGGGGAAAGGAAAAAGAGAAAGGAAGGGGAAAAGAGAAAATGAAAAGGGAAGGGGAAAGGGAAAGGGAAAACAAAGGGAAAGGAAAAAGGAAAAGAAAAGAGAAAGGGAAGGGGAAAGGAAAAAAGGATAGGAAAAAAGGAAAGGAAAAAAGGAAAGGAAAATAGGAAAGAAAAAGGAAAGGAAAAAAGGAAAGGAAAAGACAAAGGAAAAGAGGAAAGGAAAAGACAAAGGAAAAGAGGAAAAGAGAAAGGAAAAGAGGAAAAGAGAAAGGAAAAGAGGAAAAGAAAAAGAGAAAGGGAAAGGGAAAGGGAAAGGGAAAGGGAAAGGGAAAGGGAAAGGGAAAGGGAAAGGGAAAGGGAAAGGGAAAGGAAAAGGAAAAGGAAAAGGAAAAGGAAAAGGGAAGGAGCACGGAGGTTTCCCAGGGCTCTGTGTCCATCCAGGCTGATGCTCTTTGCCTTCACCTGCCATCCAGGAACACTTTTGGCCAAGCAGCCACAGAGGAATTTGCCATCCAGCTTTTCCTCCCATAGTCCTTAAACACAAACCACCCACAGCAGGAGTGGAGGCGACTTCAAATCTCACCAAAACCCTTTCAGTCCCTCGGGAGGGTCCTGGCCTGCAGGACAAGTGGTGCTTCTCCACCCAAAGGAAGGTGCTTTGGGTGGTTCCACATCCCTGGGAGGGGGTAAATCAGCCCTTGATGAAACCATCACCCTTTCATTTCAATTAAAAGCAAGAGAGAAGAAACCAGGGGTTTGCAAACGAGCCAGAATTCCATGGGCCAAGGGGATTTACAGAGGTCCTGGAGCTTCTCCCTGGGGTTTTTTGGTTTCTGGGCTAATTAAGCAAAGCAGGGCTTGGAGGGGCAGAGTGGAAACACCGAGGGCTTTTCAAAGCCAGAACATCAAGTGGGTGTGGGGAGATCTCCTAATGAGGTGTCTGGTGGTGCCTGCAGGGGAGTTTTGTGGCTGCTGGAGGTGCTTTTGGGTTGTCACCATCACTGGAGGTGGGATGAGCTCCCAGAGCATCTCCCCAGCATCTCCCAAATCTGCAACACACACAGACCCGATGTCCTCGGCCACGTGGGTTTTGGGATCCCATCAGCACCCTGTGGCAGCTCTGAGGTAAGGGCTGGGATGTCCTGGAGGGACCTTTCCCTCAGTGACAGCCCTGGGATGAGGGATCTGCACTGGGGATGCCTCAGGGGAGGTGAAAGCTCAAAGAGGAAGATCTGATGGGCTTTTTTTTCAAGGGCATGTAGGAATAGGAGACAGGGAATGGCTTCCCAGTGCCAGAGGGCAGGGCTGGCTGGGCTATTGGGAAGGAATTGGTGGCTGGGAGGGTGGG
>JAWMRC010000126.1:72744690-72756014 GCA_035584755.1 Thripadectes ignobilis | reverse complement strand
TGGCACTGGGAAGCCATTCCCTGGGTCCTGTCCCTCCATCCTTGTCCCCAGTCCCTCTCCAGCTCTCCTGGAGCCCCATCAGGCTCTGTAAGGTGCTGCAAACTCCCCCTGGAGCAGAGCAGGACAACCCTCTCCCATCCAGCAACGCTTTGCCTGACACCCCATCCCTCTCCCCCATCTCCCTCCCACCCTTTTCCTCCTTCTCCCCCTCTCTCCCCCCAGCCCTGGGTGCCCCCCAGCGGGGTGTGATGGCCATACCAATGATGCCAGTGTATGCCAGCAGGCAGGCAGCGTAGCTGTCCCTCCGGCAGCCGCTGGCAGCCCTTGGGGACGGCTGGCAGTTGAACTGGAACTCGGCGTAGCGAGACCTGCGGGAGCCACAGACAGCACAAAACGGGGTTTTGGGGTGGGACAGCCCATTGGGGGTGTCTGCAGAACCCTCTGGATCTGCTACACCACTCTGGAAAAGTGCTCTTCTACGTGCCCACCCAACTCTGGACAAGGGCTCTTCTACGTGCCCACCCAACTCTGGACAAGGGCTCTTCTACGTGCCCACCCAACAAACCCAGGAGTTGATTTTTGAGCAGGTTCCACAGTCGGTGTTTCATGGGATTCCTCTGGAGCTGCAAGAAGTGCCCAGTGTTGGGAGGAATGGCTGTTTCCTGCCCCGTGAGGCTGGTTGTTGAGGGAAGAGCTGCTGCTGGAAAGGAGGGAATTCATCCTGTGTTTGCCTTTTTTAACTTTGCCTCGAGAGAGAACCCCCCCAACCTTCATTTCTTGAAATAGAGAATCGCCCTGGTGAAGCTTCTCTCTTTTTGAAGACTCTAAAAGTAGCTGAGATCAGCTCAGATCAAGGGGAATGTCCAAATGCTCATCACCAGGGCTGCTGCCTCATCCTCATCCCTGTTCTCAGGAGGAGGTTGGACCCTCTGGAGCAGGTAAATCCTGCTGCCAACCAGTCCTTGGCCACAGAATTCCTTAGGGATGAGGCAGCTGCTGGCACACAGTGGTGTTTGGGCATTACAGGATATCTGAGGCATCCACATGGGGCTTTCAGGTAGGACCTGCTGGAGATCCAGATCCACCTGAGACATCCACATGGGGCTTTCAGGTGGGACCTGCTGGAGACCAGATCCATCTGAGACATCCACATGGGGCTTTCAGGTGGGACCTGCTGGAGACCAGATCCATCTGAGACATCCACATGGGGCTTTCAGGTGGGACCTGCCGGAGACCAGATCCATCTGAGACATCCACATGGGGCTTTCAGGTAGGACCTGCTGGAGATCCAGATCCATCTGAACAGGTATCCCATGGCCAGGTGGGAAGGGATCTCAGGAAACTCCAGCACTGCTGACACTTGAAGGGAGGACCCTTTAGATGACAACCTGCAGTGTCTGAACTGTGCACTGATCTCAAAATGTGGAGGAAAACTGACCATGTTGCTCTTCCCAGACATCCTCCCTCTTCCAGACATTTTGCTGGAGTTCCTGGTCAGCGTCAGCAATTCCAACTCACACTTTCCTGCCCATTTCTCTCCTTCTCCTCCCCAGCCTCCTCCTTGTTTTTCTCCTTTTTGTTCCCACCTTTGCCCCACACCGACCCCTTTCTCCTGTGGAACATCCAGGGAAACTCCTCTTGCCCCAGATTTGCTGCCTTTAGAGGAGGAAGACACTGAGGGCAGATTTTATATCATTTTATCCAATCCATGCCAGTAGAACCCACCCCTCCAAGCCAGGGGGGTTCCAGCTGTGAAGGGGCTGCAGGAGGACTTGCAGTGCAGGCACAAGGAATATTTTCCTCCATTTCTTTGTGATTTATTCCTGGCTCTCCTCGTGGTTTCTGCTCTGCTGGCTTTGACCAGGTCACACATCAACCCCTTGCTCCTGCTGTGTCTCCAGAGGATATTTGACATGATATATTCAGAGACCAAGGAACCAGATAATTAAGAGTTCTGCTGGTGCAGGAAATGGTTTCCAGCCTCCTGGAGAGCAACACTCTCCCTTTGAACCTCTTCCTCCCCTCTGGGCCCTCTTGTCTTGTTAGGGAGAGGGCAGGACCATTCCAGAATCCAGCATCAATCTTCCATTTCAGATTCCCTGGGGACATCTGAGCAAGGGCTGGTGTGGCTCAGGGGCTTGGCATCTTTCAGGCTCACTTCCTCAGTTGTTGTCCTTCATCCACATTTCTGGGGTGCGCAGGGATGAGGATACTGGTCCCAGTCCATCTTTCCAATAGGATGCTGCTGCTGGTTTCAACCTCCCTTTTGTGAAAATACAGCATATTTTAATTGTAATTTAAAGATGATGTGCTGGTCGTGGAATGGCTGCTGGAAGTTCAGCTCAGCAAGTCCCAAACCCCACAATAATTACAGTCTGGGATAATATTGGCAGTGTGTCCTACACTTGTTCCTGTGTGATTTTCTTCTCCAGGTGTCTGCTCAGGGCTCCAGCTGCACCCAGGGCACCTTTGGGTCTCAAATGTCCCCCTGACAGATGGGCTTTGCTCCCGGGAGCTGTGTGTGGATTAACCTTCTGGAATATCAAAGGCTTTTGGAGAAACAGAGGGGTGAAAACAGTACAAGGATGAAGGAAAAGCCCCGAAGTGGCTTGGCCATGGGTGTGGACATGGGGTGGGTCTGTGGGGGTTGGATGGACACAGAGGAGCAAACCAGGCTGATCACGGGTTGGGTGGTGGATCTGGGGTGACACTGAGACTATGAGAATCCAATTGCAACCACCATAGCTGAGAATTATGGAATGGTTTGGGCTGGAAGGGACATAAAGATCATCACGTTCCACCCCTGCCATGGGCAGGGACACCTCCCACCAGCCCAGGTTGCTCCAAGCCCTGTCCAACCTGGCCTTGGACACTTCCAGGGATCCAGGGGCAGCCACAGCTTCTCTGCCCAACCTGATAAATACGTATCCCATGGGCTGGGTGATGGGAGCTGCTGTTTGCCTGCTCTGGGACAGCAGATTCCTTCACCTCCCCACCCACAGGGAAGGGACAAACACAGAGTGAAGCTTTGCCCATCCTGGTCCTGGACCCAAGAGGGGACTCAGTTCCAGAGCTGATGGAGAGAGCTCAGAGAAGGAGCTGCAGAAACAGAGCCCAGGGGCTGCTGGTGCTTGGGAGCCAGGGCTGAGCCCAGAGCTGGTTTCCTGCTGGACACACTCGAGTATCCCACTCATTCCAGGGTCCATAGAACAGCCCTGCTGGATCCCACAGTCTGCAGGGGCTGCCTGGGGCTCTCACACCCACCCTGGGTGCTGAGCAGAGTGGGAAGCAAAGACCATGCAGGGGAGGGATGGGGGGAGGACCAGGGTGAGGGAGCAAATGACCAAGGAGAGATTTTCCTTTCTAACACTTCATAACATGCTTGCTTTGGCCTCCTAATGGATTAATGACCACGGAGATGCCCCGAGAGCTGGAGCCTCTGTGCTGGGAGAGCTGGGGGGTGTCTACCCATAGAAGAGAAGCCTCCAGTGACACCTCCAAGCCCCTTCCACCCACATCCCTTACCTGCAGACATAGTTCTCCCGGCAGGAATCCAGGGGCGCCAGGCAGTTGGGCTTGTCCTTGGCCTCGTAGGAGCAGGCGGGCACGATGGTCTGGCGGCGGCGCTCGGCGCAGGCCGTGTCGTCGCAGGGGCAGAAGAGCAGCTCGTGGGTGTACTCGGGGGGCACGCGGTCGAAGAAGCGGCGCAGGGCCTTGTGGCACTTGGAGCGGTTGCAGGAGTCGGCGCGCGCCAGGCGGCGGATGCAGAAGGAGACGTACTCGGTGCGCAGCCGCTGGCACGTCTCGTCCACGTTGCACGCCTTGGCGGCGTCCAGGCAGCGGTTCACCTGCGTCACCTCGTTCTCGGAGCCTGGGGAGGGGTGGGAGGGGAAAGGTGGGTGTTTGGCACCAGCATCCACCCACCATCCACCCATCAATCGCCCACCAACCACCCACCATCCACCTATCAACCATCCACCTATCAACCATCCACCTATCAACCACCATCCACCTATCAACCACCCGCCATCCATCAACCACCCATCAACCACCCATCAATGACCCACCAACCACCCACCAACCACCCACCAATCATTCACCAACCACCCATCAACGATCCATCAACTACCCACCAACCACCCACCAGTCACACCCCAACCACCCACCAATCACTCACCACACCACCCACCAACCACCCACCAACCACCTACCGATCACTCACCAATCACTCACCAATCACACACCAACCACGCACCAACCATCCACCAATTACCCACCAATCATCCACCAATCACTCACCAACCACCCACCGGTCACACACCAACCACTCACCAACCACCCACCAACCACCTACCACCCACCAACCATACACCAACCACCCTCGAGGCACTAGATACGGTGCTGTGTCTGGTTCTGGGTCACTCAACTTAGAAGGACATTGAGGGCTTAGAGGGTGTCCAGAGAAGGGGTTGGAGCAGCAGGAGGGGCTGAGGGAACTGGGGGGGCTCAGCCTGGAGAAAAGGAGGCTCAGGGGGGACCTTGTCACCCTCTGACAGGAGGTGGGAGCCAAGTGGAGGTCTGTCTCTGCTCCCAGGTACCAGCAGTAGGACAAGAGGGCACAGTATTAACCTGTACCAGTGGACATTTAGGTTGGACATCGGGAAGTTCTTCACAGAGAGAGGGACTGGGCATTGGAAGGGGCTGCCCAGGGAGGAGGGGGAATCACCACCCCTGGAGGAGTTTAAGAAGGGACTGGCTGTGGCTCTCAGTGCCATGATCTGGTTGATAAGGTGGTGTTGGGACAAGGGTTGGACTCGATGACCTCAGAGTCCTTTCCAAAATCATTGATTCTTGTGACCCTGTCTCACCAAGGTGCCTGATGCCAGAAAGCTGGAAAATAACCCTATAAGGCTCTTTTTGACTATTAGAAAGTATTAAAAGCACTCCTGATCCATGTATGGTCCACCCTATTCCTGGCACCTCAGACTCCCAGTCCTGTGTGGTCAGTTCCTTCAGGCCCCTGGATGGTCACACGTGGCTTTGGCAGCTGGTTTTGTTTCATCCATCCCAGGACCTGCCCAGCTAAGCAAGAGCTGTCTGCGTCTCAAAGCACCAAAACAGAGCTCTGGCTTCCCCCATCCAGACCAGTCCTGACCAGTAAATCCATGTCCTAAGCAGTGGCAGTGCCTCCACAGGATGGGGTCAGAGGCACCATCCCACTTGGAGCTCTGGGACCTGATGCTGCCTGCACGTGGCACCCCTGGCTCTGTCCCCACAGCAAAATCACTCTGCATTTCCACCCTCTTGAAGAAGAGGAGAAAGAACGTCCCAGTTGGGTGGGAGAGCAGGGCTGTGCTCAGGGGACACAGGGAAGGTGAAGGAAACCTGCAGCAAGGGGAAAGATCAGGAAAATAAAGCAAAAACTGTGGGGATGGATGAGAAAAACAACATTAAAAAATAGGGATCTCATGAGTTTATGTGCCAACAGCCTGCTCTGGAAATGTGGGGAGCAAGTAATGAGAAAAGGGTCTTGAAGGTGCCCCAGGATCCCTGGAAGTGTCCAAGGCCAGGTTGGATGGGGCTTGGAGCACCCTGGGGTGGTGGAAGGTGTCCCTGCCCATGGCAGGGGGTGGAATGAGGTGGGTATTAAGGTCCGTTCCAACCCAACCCATTCTGGGAATCTGGGATTCTATGAAAGGTATTTGTGGGGCTCCTTCAGAGATGGATGGGGATTGGGTGGGGGGGAGTGCCAGAGTCTCTGGAAGGAGTGGGTTGTGACATCAGGCTCTTCCAGGTGAGACAAAGATCCTCCAAGCATGAGAGAGAAAACAAATTCGAAGCTGGTTTTCACCTCTCTGAATTAAGCCCACGACCTGCAGCACACCAGGCCTTCCTTTGTCCCCAGCACAGAAGGGTTTTTTCACTGAGGAGAAGTCCCCAGAATGATAAATTCCCAGTGCAGAGCCAAGCCCTATCTTTGGCCAGCAGTTAAAACCACCCAGTCACTGCTGACAAGTGCTAAAGCATTGCCAGTCTCCCTGAGCGCTTCAGGGCTGGCTGCCCTCCTTTATTTCCCTGACATTATCAGATGCTCCTTCTCCCAGCATTTATTTTCCCCCTCCTGTTGTCCCTGCTGCTTACAGCGAGCTGGAATTCAAATTCCAAGTTTTTTCAGCTGCTTGGTGACGGGTGAAACTTTGGCTTGGTGTGTTCCCATCGCTAAATACTCCCCCTTGAAGATGCCCAGAGAGGAATATTGTCAGAGCAGCAGTTTAGGCTGGGGAGCTGCCAGCCAACGTGGAAGAAACAGTTCTTTGGAAGGGTTTCCTTATCCAGTCAGTTCATAAATCACAGGGAAGGCGCTGGATTTTCTCCCCTTCCCACGCAACACCAGAGGATGTGCTTTTGAAATCTCTGCTACAATTGGAGTGGAAGGATATGGCTCCATTTGCATGGTTTTAAGAGTGGCCATATATTGTTTATGTAAAATTTGGGTTAAAATACCTGTTGCTCTCACTTGGCAAACACTCACGGGGGTGTCTTGATTCAATAAATTCTTGGGAGTTTTGGGGTTTTTTGGTAGATTTGAAGGAGGATCCTTTGGCAATGTTGACCATATGACTGTGGGCACTGGGCAGGCACGGGTTAGCAGGTCATAAGTTGTGTTACAGGAGATTTTGATGAGCATAAATAGGGACAAACAGGTCAAACCAAGGACCTTCATGTCCCTGAGTGGGTGCTGAGCCCTCTGATGAATCTCTGCTGCTCTGGGCACATTTGCTTTGCTGCCCGACCGATTTCAGCCTGCCTTAAACATCCAACAACGTGCTAACCAGGCATAAAAATCCCCCTCCCTGCATTTCCCCGTGCTCTGAAGCCCTGTAGGACTCTCAGGGAAAGGGGGGGAACTGCACTAAAAGGGCCACGACCCAGCAAACAGCTCTGGCCACGCTCCAGTGTCCACACTCCAACCTGTCAGGTGGAGTCAATAAGAAGAGCGAGGCCAGGGAGCACCTCCCATTCCCTCTCTGCTCCGACTGCCCGGGGCTGATGGCTTCATTTGCTCCTGGATATTTTCCCTTAACGAGTGCCTGGCCATGGCAGGGGCTGAGGACAGCCATCAGCTGCTCCTCCTCCTCGCCTGGGTGCCCTCCAGCTGTGGATGTCACCCCAGAGCCAGGGCAAAAGCTGTGACGGGACAGAGGTTTTGGCACAGCTGCCAGAGACACAGGGGGAGAACATTACCTGCTCTCATGTGGGTCATTTGATATCAAAAATCACCCCATGGCTGTGGTGCAGAAGGTGGTTGGTGATGGATGGGTTATTATGGCTGACCTTTGAACTGCTGAGCCCCTTTTGTGCCCTCGAGGGGTGGAAAGGGGTCAGGCAGCTGTGCTTGGGTTGTGAAGGGGATGACATGATGCGGAGCAGAACACACCTCTGGGTCCTGGGGTTAAAGGCTGTGGCTGGGATCTATCCACGGCTTGGGCTGTTGGACTTTTTTCCTGTAGATTTTGCCCCTGTGACTGATGTGGAAGCACCTTCTGACATCTAACAGCACCCACCCAGCTCCTGTTCAATGAGGGGTCTCCCTGGTACAGTCACCCACCTGCTGTGGAGAATGGCCCCACCTGGGATGGCTCTTTCCTACCACATCCCTCAGCCCCAGCCCTTTTTTCCCCATGTCCACGCTGCAATGGACACGAAAAAGCCACAAATCCCGAGTGGCTCTTCCCAGAACTCATGGCACAGGAATCACAGGCACCTCCTGGGAAAAGCAGCAGCTGGACCTCAGCCAGGCTATGCTCACAGGGCAGCACCGAGGGTTTCCCTGCCCGTAGCTCTTCCACAGCCAGTTCCTCCCAGTTTGGCCCAGTAAGGGCACCTGCCCAGCCACCTACCTGCAGTGATGGAGGCCAGCCGGACGTAATCAAAGCCCCGGACGAAGGGCTCGTAGGGGGAACTCTCCAGAACGTTCATGCCTGGGGGGATAAGAGGAGTTGGTGAGAAGGCAGCAGAGGCTCCTGAGGGATGGCTGAGGAGCACAGGGTTCAAAGGCTGCAGGGCAGGACTCTTTGGTGTCTCCAAGTGCCATAAATATATGGATCCCCAGGCTCCCAGGACCTGGCCATACCCTTGGAGAAGGGAATGGGATGTGACTGGCTTTTAAAAACACCTCTCAGCTTTGGAGAGGGACAGCCTGGCAGGGAGCTGTGGAGTTGGAACCCCCTGTAGCCCCAGCCCTTCTGCAGGGACTGTCACTGAGGCCACCAGGCTGAGGGCAGGGTTCAATCCACCAGCTCCCTCCACTCGTGGGGTTTCCATCACCATCATTGCTGCTTCCCATATGTCCCTCGCTGGGATATGTCCTCACCTCTTTCTAGGACACAGGCAGGGCTGCGAGCGCGACAGCACATTCCATATTTATTAACACCTCTCCCTCTCTCCTTGCCAACAGCCCTGTCTAACTTGGCACGGAGCTAATGACCCACAGCTCCTGCAGAAACTTCCTCCCTTCATCCCGGACTCGCTGGGAAGCTGATTTTGTTCACTCGCTGCTTCCCTTTCATCCGTGCAATGCTCTGCAATGCCCCGTCATCCTGATGGATACCAGGGAACGCCGTCGGAGCAAACAGCCCCGTGTCAATCCCTCTCTTTATTAGGCATTTAGATGGATGTGGAACAGCAGCAGATGCACTGGCTGGGATAAAAGGACTATCAAACCTCCAGGCATATGCTGATCTCCAGGAAGAAATGGCTCCCAGGGTACACAACCCGCTGGAATTACCGCAGGTGCATGACAAGGCAGCTCTACACCTTCATCGAAATATCCTGCATCGTTACCAACCGGAGAGGGACCCATTTGTACGTCCCCTCTTGGCGGTTTTATGTCCTGATGATAAAGCACCTTATCAGAGGGTTGTTATCGGGTTGTCACCGTGTTATTGTGTCTCTAAATGGGAAGGTGGCTAAGCGGGGCCCTGAGTAAAGAGCGTGCTTTGGAAATTCCCTGAGCACGCACTTCCACGATTGTTTTTACAAGAGGGCTTCTTAGGAAGCTTTTTGCAGCCTCCTGGGCACGTGTGAGCGAGAGGCAGAGATCTACACGAGCCCGTGGATTCTTTTCTCAGTCAATGCAAGACGTGTAAGGACCTGGAGAGCGGGGCTGTGGGGAAATATGTCACCCCAAGGAAATCAAGGTGAGGGGATCAGAGGTTTGGGCTGTGAATCTGCACTGCAGGAGAACTCAGGGATCAAAAACCTGGGGGGCTCAGGGCATTGGCAGCCTCCAAAGCAGCCATCTCGCAGCCATCCCAAGGATGGAAGTCCCAAGTTGATGGGTGGGAAGTCCATCCAGCCCATCCACATCCCATCCTGCATCTGGAGACCCAATCCTGGCCTCTGTCTCCTCTTCCTTCCAGTGGAAGGTGTCCCTGCCCACAGCAGGGGGTTGGAATGGGATGGGCTTTAAGGTCCCTTGCAACCCAAACCATCCCACGACCCAGAGCTGGAAGTTCTCCTGACTCCACCATCCCACACAGCCACGTCACAGAAAGCTTCAGGAGGGAAGGAATTGTGACACAGCCCATCGAGATGGATGGAGCAGCTGGATTGCCACCCCTTCCCCAGGCTCCACTCCAATGGAAACAAACTCCTCCAGCACATAATTATGGGGAAAACTGGAACCTGGAGGGTGCTGTGGTCTCTTCTCTCCCCAGTCAGCTCATGGCACCGTGCTCTGCACCCTGCAAGCTGGGACACCTGAAAGCTTTCCAAGAACTTGACAAAGCACTTCCCATTCCCAACCATTCCCATCCCAGAAAGCCTGGGCATTGTGTCCTCCATCCCCTCTGTTTTGCTTGGCCTTCTGGCTGGTGGTCTCACCCCTGCACTTCCCCTTCCAGGTTTCAGCCAGCAGTGCTTTATTAATCTATTTCACAGCCCGTGGCTGGAAGGGTCTGTTTTATTCCCCATTTTAATTTTCATGGTGCATAAAATACTCACCAGCCTGACAAGGAAGAGTTACGGCCACCGAGGTGCAACTTTATGATGACTCTTAAAACCTGTCAAAATCCAAACTTACTGAATACTGGCTCTGGGAACACTTTAAATTCCAACTTGATGTCACCAGCCCCAAATCTTCACTAACCCAAAGACACTGGGGCATTTGAGACACTCCAAGAGAGTGATTTTTTTTTAAGCTCACGCTGTTTTCCCCTCAGTGCCTGTGCTTTATGTAGTGTTTCTCTGAAATCCATGGCACTCATGGTCTCGGTTGACACACTCAGATGCAAAATATGCCGTGCATTTCCCCGGGAAAAGATCTTGAGGTATATTGGGAATGTCGTAAAAAAGAGGACAGGTTAAAAATAAAAAGAAAAGGCAGGAGGTGTCTCAGGTTTTCAGGATTGCTTTGCCCAAAATGCCATTACTGGGGGTCAGTAGAATCATAGAACATCCTGAGCTGGAAGGAACCCCCAAGGACCATCCAGTCCAAGCCCTGGCCCTGCACAGACACCCCAACAATCCTGAAAGGATCACCCAACCCCTCCTGCAGCTCTGGCAGCCTTGGGGCCGTGCCCACTGCCCTGGGGAGCCTGCTCAGTGCCCACCACCCTCTGGGGGAAGAGCCTTTGGCTGAGATCCCCCCTGACCCTGCCCTGGCCCAGCCCCAGCCATGCCCTGGGTCCTATCAGTGGGTATCAAGGGCAAACAGGACCCTACAGGGACAACCTTCTCTTGCAGCCACCTCGGAGCCGGGATGCTCCATCAAAAGGAATTCCCTCTTTGGAAAACCTCTGGAGACTCGAGCCACGCGCCACTGACCTTCCATGAGGGTGTGGTGGATGCTCCAGTAGACGCTGAGGCAGTGCTTCTCCTTCTTCATGCCCCTCTTGCACTTGCAGCCGTAGAGCTGGCTGGAGAGCAGGGCGCTCACGGTGCTGCGGCACTGGCTCTTGGCGTCGGGGCCCAGCTTGTTGGCCCCATTGCCCGCGATGCACTGGCGCAGGGTGCGGAACTTGGCGCTGCACACGGGGTCGGTGGTGCACGACTCGCCCGCCTGCAGGCAGTCCCGGCTCGAGCCCACGGCTTCTGCCATGCCTTCTGCAGGGAAAGGAGGGGCATGGAATATCCTGAGCGGGAGGGATCCATAAGGACCATCCAGTCCAACCCTCGGCCCTGCACAGACACCCCACCAATCCCACCCTGTGCCCCAGAGCATCATCTGGACCATCCATTCCAACTCTCAGCCCTGCACAGACACCCCACCAATCCCACCCTGTGCCCCAGAGCATCATCCAACCCCTCCTGCAGCTCTGGCA
>JAWMRC010000126.1:72689760-72701678 GCA_035584755.1 Thripadectes ignobilis | reverse complement strand
GTGTCCCTGGAGCCTTCTCTTCTCCAGGTGACCCCCCAGCTCTCCCAGCCTGGCTCCAGAGCAGAGGGGCTCCAGCTCTGCAGCATCTCCAGTCCCTCCTCTGCACTCTCTTCAGCAGCTCCATGAACAACCCTACCCATATCCATCCCTCTGTAAAGCCCAACCCTCCTCAGAGGGTGCAGATGGCACTGAACCAACACCTGGGCATCTCCTGAGATGACACATCCCACCAGTGTCCACAGCTTCTCTGCTTTGAATGGTCAACAGCCACAGGACTGCACTTCTCCTCTGACATTGTTCTTCTACCTCCAAGGAGCAGCCCTGGACCCACAGAAGGATCTCACTTTGTTTTTTTCCCCTCAACTTGAAGGCTCCAGGGATTGCCTGTGACCCCAAGGAGATGTTTCTTTGGCTCTCTGCAGATCTGACTACCAATCTGGGCTAAGAACAAGCAGCACTTTGAAAGGAGCTGCATTTCCACATCTCCTTTCACACACACCTTTGCTGCTGTGAACTTCCCAGTGGGCAACACCAGGAGTTCCCTTTCCCAAAGCAAAATTCACATTGACCTGTGGGATCTGAACGTCTTCTGAGTCTTCTTATGAAACAAAGCCAGGTTTGATGGGGCTTGGAGCAACCTGGGCTAGTGGAAGGTGACCCTGCCAATGGCAGGGGTTGGAATGAGATGGACTTTACTGTTCCTTCCAACCCAAGCCATTCTGGGATTCTGTGATCTCCCTGATCTTCCCCGAGAGCTCCAAAATTATTCAGGGTGGACAGACTGACAGACATACACAAGATTCCTTTTCCCAGGAAACCACAGGCAGAGGAACAACATAATTAACTTATTCACCTTTAGCTGAACCAGCTTGTTAATTCCTACCAGCCTGGAGGGTTTTCTCCTGGGACACCTGTACTTGGCCAGTTCCTTTGTTAGGAGAAGACAGACTTCTTGGCACTTGCTTGAGGAGACGTGCAAGAATCTTGGCAGCAGCAGCCCCCAATTTTTTGGAAAACATTTGAGTCCCAGCGTGATGGAAGGTGACAATAAGAGTGATTGTGACTCGGAGCCAACCCCTCAGGGAGGTTACACCAAAGGTCTGCCTTCCTCAGCTCCATCTCCAGGGAGGACAGGGCCAGGAGTTGTCATTCCTGGGAGCAGGGAGGGTTTGGGAGGTGGAGAGGGTGACATTGGGTCTAAGACACCACGAGCAAGGCTCTTCTGCTGGAGGGGAGCCCAGGGCTTGCCAAGTCTCATCATCCACCTGGAGCCACCTCCCAGTTCCATCAAATGGCCATGGAGACCCTTGGTTGACCAGGACCATCTTTTCATGGCACCTTCAACATCAGTCTTGGATATATGGGGTGCAGGGAAAAGGGGGAGTGAGAGAACTTTGGCCAACCCTCGATTCCAAGTGGCCTTGTCCCTACTGACTGTTCCTGTCCCAAAGGCGACCCTGGCCCCTCGTTTGGCTTGTGGGCTCCCCCAGGACCTGCAGATCCCACCCAACATTGCACCACTGATCCCTCTGATCCCACTGATCCCTCAGAACTCACAACTCTCCTGAGAAAACTCCATTAAAACCGAGGTCCTGCAGTTCCTCTTCCCATCATAAATGAGAAGAAAAAAGAGCCTAAACATCTCCCTCCTCTTTCTCCTCTCCCTGCCTCCTGCTGGGGCTCTCTCTGCTCCCCTCCCTGTCTCACACAAGTGTGACTAATCCTCTTCCTCCCCTTGCACTGTTACCTTGAAGGTATTTATAGAGTGTGATCGTGCTCTCTCCTGTGTCTTTCTTCCCTTTGCAGCTCTGGGTAAGCCAAGCCTCCTCAGGCATCTCTCACGTGGCTCCTCTTCCCAAGAAAGGCTTTGTCTCTTGGAGAGGACACTTCAGGCTCTGCAAGCAGCTTCTGGTGGTGGGCTCGTTTCTCAAACTCACAGCCCTGACCCCTTGCTGGCTCTGAGTGTGTGTGGGTTTCCACACACCTGCATCAGGGGGAAAAAAAAGGATTTCTCTGTTCCTGATGAATTAGCCAGAGCCAGTTTATTTGGCATTATCTCGTGTCATCATCAGTGTCCTGCCTCCTGAGCTGGGAGCAGCAGAAAGGAAGAGGAATGCAGGGATTGAACTCAAACATGTTTGTCCAACAACACCTTCGGGTTGTCTGAGGAACGGGCAGTGCCTGGAGGGAAAGGGTGGCCCCAGTGCTGGGCCTGAATTGGTTCATCACTGAAACTCCAAAGGACCCAGAACTGGCTCATTCATGCCAAGCAACCCCTGGCAAACCAAACTGGGAATGGCCCTTGGCTTGTGCTGTCTCCTGAGCCATGCCCAGGACATGCCCAGTGGGCCACGACCAAAACCAGGATTGTGATAGATGTGAAAAGCAAATTCCCATTGCTCCAAAGGCTCCTGGGCACTCAGTGGTTTAGGAGTGGCCTCTGTGACCCCCAGAAGAGTCACCAAGTCCATGCAGTTCCAACCATCACCGTGACCAGAACCACCAGGGTTGGAAATGTCTGACTGGATTTCTTTCTTCCTCTTTAAACCATGGAAAAAAATGTTGCCTAAGAAAATTTTGGGCTCTGTAAGTAGAAAACCAAAGCACTGAATGATGTTTTGATATTAATTTCTTTATCTTTCTTTTATTTTTAGCAGGATACATTGAAATGATGGCTCCTTGACTGCTCCCTCCATCATCATCTGCTCTCATGGTGGCTTAGGGTGGGCTCCTCTCATTGAACTTATAGTAAAACCAGTGAAAAACCTGAAACTGTCACCTTGATTTTCTCGGTAGCCCTTGGAAATAACTGCAGGGAGGGGAAATATCCCTGTGGACTGTCAACCTCCCTCCACAGTCTGAGGGGAGAGCTCAGAGGACCACGTGTGGTGAGACCTTTCACCTCCTGTTGAGACCATTCCTGTCCCCTGTGTGGGCAGAGGAGAAGGGAGAGCCCAGTTCCCTTTCCCTTCCTGCCCAGGGTCACTCTGGGAAGATCATTTACTGCTTCATAAAAGCAGGTAGAACAAAGGAGAAACATCTGGGGCTTTATTTCAGTCCTCATTTTCCTTCCCCTGGGATTATCCTGAAGAAGCATTTTATTTTCCACTCGCTGTCTTTTATTCCAATGTTCACTATCCCTGATTGGTCACTGTTGTTCCAAAGCCAAACTGTACCAAAAGCCCAGTATTTTTCCTGGGAAAGGAGCTCCTGTTTTCCAACCTGCTCCTCTGTCAGGGGCTTTTGCTGCTCCCATCTCCGTGGCACATCCCTGAATTCAGCCCCTTTAGAGGACACATCCCTAATCCCAGTGCAAGGTGGGATCACTGATCCCCATGTAGGGAATACTGGGAATTTTCAGAGCAGATTAGTCACTGGAATTCAGTTCCTGAGCACCAAAATAAGAGCTTGGTGAGGGGTTGAGCCCAACAGGTGCTCCTCAAAGTCACATTGGTCCTGGAATTTTGATCCCTGCATCCCACAAACACAAATATCCCTCTGCTGTCCCCTGGTTCTGCCACACAAGAATTTCCTTGCCTTAAAAAATCTCATTTTACGCTGTGAGGCCCCAGAAACAGATGCTGCAACTCCTCAACCCATGGGACAACATTGAACCCAGGGATGAGACACTTCTGGGGGAGCTCACTGCATTTCTTGTCCTTGTTTGGGTTTGAGGGTTTTTTTTGTTCCTGTGTTCGTTTGTTAGTTTGCTTTTTGCTGTAATTAAGGCCGTGGGATAGCATCTAATGAAGCCAATTAGAGCTCTGCACCCCCTGCAGTCAGGTCCTTAATTCCTGCCAGGCTTTCCAGCACACATTGAGGACTGGCCTGGCTGGCTCTGGTGGGAGGAGGGCTGAAACCATGGCAGGAGAGGGAGATAAATCTCCCTGAAGCTGCTTTTCCCTGGATGTGTGTCCACATTCCACACCCATGGAGGAGTCCCTGAGGTGTCACTTCACCTGCAGACTCACCTCACCTTTTCCAGGCACCAGAATCCAACCCTTAGGGCTTCCCTGGATCCAGGACATCTCTCAGACCCTTCAGTCCTACACTTTCCCCCTGCCAGCTCCTGGATTCCCCACTAAGCTTCATCTGCATCTTCTGCCCAACCTTCAGCAGCCTTTTCTCCTCTGGTTCCCACCTCCAGACCAGAATTAGCCCAGGACCTTCTCCAGTGTTCCCATCCCAAAAATTTCCGGCTCTGCTGGAAAAGTTTTGTGGTGTAAGTTTAACAAAGTTCCCAAAAGAGCAGGAGAGCCTCTAAGGCTGTGTCAGAGGAGGTTCTTCATGTGCATCTCAGGACATTTCCTTCAGTTTATTCCTTCAATTAGCATTCTAAATGATCACAAACAGTACACAAGGTTAGTAACTGACAGGGAAAAGCAGGAAATGCTCTGGGAATGCAGCACCAAACACCTTTCAGGAGTTTCTCAGGGCAGCATTTGTGGCTTCAAGGTTTGTTAAAGCCTTCAAAGCTTGGCAAGTCCTCAGGTGATCCCATCAACTTCCCAAAGGGAAACCTGCTCTTCTCCCTTCCTTTAAGTAACCAGAAGTTGTCCAGGTTGGAATCAAAGACTCATGAAATCATGGAGTGGTTTGGATTAAATGGCACCTTTAAGCCCATCTCATTCCACCCCCTGCCATGGTCAGGGACACCTTCCACCAGCCCAGGTTCCTCCAAGCCCCATCCAACCTGGCCTTGGACACTTCCATAGAATTATTTAGGTTGGAAAAGACTCCTGAGTTCATTGAATCCAACCATTTCACACTTTTCCTGCAACAATTCCCTCCTGGGCAGCGGCCAAAGGGTGAGTCCACAGTCCTGCCCAGACCTGGGGGTTTGGGGTGCTGGGGGGCGAGGGGCCAAAACCGCCCCTCACCCATGGTCAAGATGTTCTATTCCCACCTCACAGCTCGAGCCCTTCCTTATCCCAGCTCCTTGCAAGGCAGAGGACACGTTGCCTTGGAGGTTTTTATGGACTCTGAGCCCCCTGAGCACTTCTCCCACACCACAAGGAAAGCTCTGCTGTGGATGACTCCAAAACATGACGTGGCCGTGACAGGCAGCCCAAGGTGAGCACTTTGTCTCTCCAGCAGCCTCTCAGCACCTCTCAAAGGTTATGTTCTCTCCCCAAAAACAGGAAATAAATGTCTTGGAAGGAGAGGGGGGAGAAAAATGCACCGTGAAATCGCTGTAACTCGTGTCAAATCAACTCACCCTTGCAAGGAGGAGTGAATTCCTCACCCAGCAAACACTCAGGCAAACTCAGCCTCATCTGGGGCTTTCCACACACAGGTCAAATGCTTCTGATTCATTGCAAGCCCTGTCTCATAATTCACTGCAGGTTTGCTCTCCTCCCCATTAGCAGGTGGCAAACACGTCGCCCTCACCCACAGCTTTTATTACAGAAGGCTCAGGGTGTGTGGATTTATGTCACCTCGTGCCTCGTGACATGTTTTTAAGGTGCCTTCTGCTGTACACACTGCACGTCAAAGGGAACCACAGGCAGCAACAAAGGGGAAAATGCACAGGACATAAAATCACAGCATCACAGAATGGCTTGGGTTGGGAGAGACCTTAAAGACCATCTCATTCCAACCCCTGTCATGACCAGGGGCACCTTCCACTAGAATAAGCAAGGGACAGAAAGAAATTAAAGTTATAATCGTGGTGGAGGTGACACTTCTTGGGGCTCCAGTTTGGGCAGAAGAGGAGGGGAGAAAAAAAAACCAGAGCAAAGCACTCGATAAAGGCTGCAAGAGTAACAGGAGATGAACTGAGAAACCCCAAGCCCTTTTTGATTGATTTGGCTGTTTGTGTACAGTTCTCACGGAGAGGACCACGTGAACTCTGCCCGGGTGGTGGCACAGACCCCAGGTCTGCTCCACACAATCCACAGCCATCCTGCAAGTGAAGGCTCTCCCTTCCCACGAGCCTGGAGCTGCCCTGACTCTGCCTGGCCCTGATTAATGGAGGAGGGTGGGATTTCCCAGGTAGTCTCTGCAGAAGCATCAGCCACACTCATTTGATGCAAAGCCTGAAGCAAAGGCTGATCATTTCACAGATTGTGTCCAACCCACCACTTCTTAAGCCCTCCTGGAGCTCTCCTGAGACCAGCCCTGAACTTTTGATGGGTCCAGTTCAGCTTTGGGGCTCCAGAGCCCTCAGATCACATGGGGACTCCCTGTCTGAATTGCTGAGTGCTTCCCATGGGCAATCCCACTCCTTGTGGGGTTTGCAGACATTAGTGGCTCAGCGCCCTGGAGGCAGAAGAGAGCTGAAACACATGTCTCCTGCAGCACAAACCACCTGCTCTTCAAGACCTGCAGCTCAGACTGGGACATTAAAGCTGAGTCTTAACTCCAGTGATGCCCTTGGCCTTTTATTTTTCGTTGTGCAAGTAACAAGAAGAAAGCAAACCCCACCAGTTTCCCAGGTCTTAACTCAGAGCCCTTTAGCATCTGGACATGTTTAAACTCCCATCCCGAAGCCATCCTGGACTGTCATCCCCTTTGGAGGGAGAGAATAAATGGCTTAGCCTGGAGACGTATGAAATGTGAGCAATCTGATCCCCCTTTTGGAAGAAGCCCCAGGAAAGCTGTGCCATTCCCCTCTCCTCCAAACCCAGCTGCCTGCACTTGTCAGAGCCCCCCTCCAAGGCTGTGTCAGCGTGGGGAGAGCTGCTGGGAACGGGGCTGGAGCACTCAGGGAGCACAGGATTCACAGGCAGGGTTTGCCACTTGGATCCCATAAATCAAAGCCACGGCACAACTGTCCTCGCTGCTGGTTTCATGCAAACTGCTGGCCAGATGGGTTGGGGGAGAACGAGGGACAGAGAATCGTGGAATCACTTAAATTAGGAAAGGTCTCCAAGGTCATCCAGTCTGATTGTTCCCCCAGCACTGCCAAGGCCACCACTCACCCATGTCCCCAAGTGCCACATCCACATGGCTTTGAAATCCCTCCAGGGGAGCCCCTTCCAGTGCTTGACCACCTTTTCCATGGAGAAATTCCTCCTCATGTCCACCCTGTCCCTCCCCTGTCCCATCCTGAGGCCGTTCCCTCTGCTCCTGTCCCTGTTCCCTGGGAGCAGAGCCCGACCCCCCCCAGCTCCCCCCTCCTGGCAGGGACTTGCAGAGCCAGAAGGTCCCCCCTGAGCCTCCTTTTCTGCTGGGGAAGAAGGAGATGGATTCACATGGAGGTGAAAAGAGATGAGACTTGAGAGTGACAGGGCATGACCAGGGCAGTTTGGAGCTGGGGGACATCCATCTAATCCAATAGGATACAGGGAAACACTATTTTTGCCCACTGAGGCTGTGGACAGTGAGGTTTATTCCTTCAAGCCATCTGCTGCAGGCAGAACTAATTCCCAGTCCTCCCAACAGCACCAGTCTGGTGGTCCAGACAGTGCAGGAGATGACCAGGACACACCAGAGGTCTGGTCATGCCTTGCACCTTGCATGGATGGAATTCCCAATGGAAAGGAAAGATGTGTCACTGCTGAGTGGCTGAAAGACCCCCAAGGCAGACCTGCAGCTGGGATAGGACTTCTTCCCATAGAACCACAGAGTAGTTTGGGTTGGAAGGGACCTTTTGAAGGTCTTTTAGTCAAAAATCAGCTGTGATGAGCAGTGACACCCTCATCTAGACCAGGTTACTGAGGTTGGCCTCAAATGTTTCCAGGGATGGGGCATCCACCACCCTCACTGGAAAAGCCTTGTCTACCAGCTCAGCTCTGGCAAGGAGCAGGGAGATGTTTGGGAATATCCAGGAGGACAATGGCCTTTCCTAACACCTACCAAGCTCTCCACAGCTCAGCAACAATTGGGGCATCGCCTGGTATCAGATCCAAACCCTGGAGGGTTTAAATGTGATGGGACCTTAGAAGGAATCCGTCCTTCCTGCACACTCATGTTTCTTCCCTGGGGCAGTCCCAGGTTCTCCTCGAGGCAGGATAAATGGAGGCTTCACTTGTGGAAACCCTTCTTGCTCTACATGAAACAGGGTCCTCCATCACCTTGAAGAGCACAGTGACCTCCTGGACACCCTGCCCTGCCTGGTCACACCAAACTTAATTTCCCTCCTTTTCTATCTCCAGGACCAAATGTCCATCCATGGCTCCACTTCCCATCCCCCTGTCCCAACTCATCCTCTCAGCCAAGGTGTCCCACTCGGTCCCACCAGGAATCCAGTCCCACCACAGCCACAGTTGAACCTTTAAAGCTGTGATGGACAAAGAGGTGAGGTGGTGGAGTGGAAATGCCCTCCCAGCCCCACTCCCCCACCCACCATCCCAGCTCCCAACCACCAGCCCATCCAGGACTGAAGTTCAACTGCCAGGAGGTGTTGCCAGAGGGGATTTTGCCAGGTGCTTTGGAAACAAGGGAGCAGCAGATTGAGAGGAACAAGCTTTTCTCCGTTTTCTTTTTATTTTTCCAGCGAAAAGTGTTCTCCTGCAAAATAATTCTTTTAGCAGGAGAACTACCTTTCAATTTGTCCTCTTTCACTTCTGGGTTGAGAAGAAAGAGGTCATTTATATATTTTTTCAGGAAGCAAAAGGAATATAAAGTCCACTAGAGGGAAAAAGAAATCACGGCTATCTTGGTAGCAGGGTACTTTTATCAAAAGGTGGCAAACTTGGGCGACATTAAAAGTCATGTTTAAAAATGACCGTGTGGAACGTTATAAAAATGAACAAGCCTTGTGTGGAAAATGATGAAGGGAATTTCAGGCACAATACAAGTCATCTGTGAAAATTGCCAGGAGAGCAGGGAAGACTTTTCTGCCTCCAAAAGCAAAATAAAGCGATATTCACAGTAATTCATACTAATTATTAGCCTTAAGTAGTACTAATTTTTACCCAGCAGTAATTACTATTTCAGGCTCCAGAGCTCTGGGAAAAAAAAAAAAAAAAGAGACTTTCTGGGTGTGGTGAGATCCTTGCAGAGGAATTTGCACAGTGTTTGAGGGCAGCCTGTTGAGGGAGAGGTTTTATTTCTCCTCTGCACCGACCCGGGCAGACTTAAATATCCCATTCCTATTGATGCAAATAACGGATTGCTCCTGCCACAACTGACACAGCCACTGATTTAAGGAGCATTTCCCTCTCTCACACACACGTGCTTTTCTCAAAAGATTTTTTTTGGTGTTTATCTGCTCTTCTCCCTGGGATCTGAGTCCCCAAACCAGGTGAAAATCCACCAGATGATCTCCTGTGTGGGAGAGAGCCCGTGGGAAATGTATGCTGGGAATTACGGAAATGCCTGAGTGCAGGAAAACTTGCTGGGGACAGGCAGCAGTTGTAAGCAGGAAAAAAACCCCACAATTCCATTTGGGGATCCTGCTCTCCATCCCAATAGTCCAGAACTGACTCTTGGTCCCATGAGGACTTCACAGCAGCCTCCAGCTTTCAACTCTGCCCAGAGTCTCCTTCTCCTCCTTTAATTGTTGTTTTGCTGTGCCCTGTGAGATCTGGGCAGTGCTTTGGGGGCTGGTTACAGGTGCAAAACTAATTCTATTAATTAAATTCTTTATCTTTAACCCTGTCAGCGCTTTTTAGTGCATTGATTTTCCATAAACTCTTCCTGAATCCCTCAGCTATGAGTGGGGTTTATAGCCAATACCACCAGTTCAAGCAAATATCAGGGGATACCACGGCAGCAAAATGAACTTCCCCAAAGCCATGTCCTTGTCCCCAGCCTGTGCTTCCACTCTGTCCTTGCTGCTGGCACTGGCATTCCTGTGGCTGCTGGAGAGACAGGTCAGGGAGCAGATCAGGCTGAAAAGGGCTCGAGGGCAATAAAAATAGCCTTCAATTCTCCAAGTTACCTGCTCTGGGTCACCCTGAGTGCTTGTGCCACCAGGGAGCTGGGTAGCAAAGTGGCAGCAGGAGCTCTCCAGCCAAGCTGGAGGATGGTGACACTGCCTTGTCCCACCTCAGAGAGCCCTGATCTCCCCAAGCCCTTCCTCCTGCACTCGGGCTCATCCCAAAAATGCCAGGGACACGCACACCAAGCGAGGTGTGCAGTCAGTGTGGATGGAGCCGGGAACTGGCACATCCAAAGGCCCATCCGTGGCACAAACAGCCCAAAAACACGTCGAGAGGAGGCTGAGGGTCCCCAACAGCTCCTGCTGGGGTGGTGCTGTGCCTGCAGGGGCCAAATGCCAGCTCAGGGATGACAAGGACCTCAAGCTCAGAGGGCAAAAGGTGACTGGAGGCTGCTGGCCTTGATCTGGGTGAGCTGGAGGGATGGAGGGATGAGTCTATCCCTAAGCCCTGGCCCTTATTCCCAACTGCTTCGCTGCCAATGGACAACCAGCCGTTTGCTCTTTCCCCTAAGTCCACTCCAGAGAAATCCATCAGGCCCCCAGTCACTCCATCCCAACCTCTTGGAAAACGCATCCTGGGACACCTGAACCCCCACCCAGAGGCCCTGGGAGCCTTATAGGAAAAACCCCGAGCTCTGAGGGAGGCTGAGAGCTCCCCAAACCCAGAGCACCGCTCAGCCCCTGCGAGCCCAGCCCAGCCTGGGGCACGTCCAGGTCCCGGCGCTCTCCAAATCCCTGGAGCTGAAGACGGTCCCTCCCGGAGGGGTCAAATTCGCCTCCCCCTCCTCTCCCCAGCCTTTGGGACTTGGAAGAGTTGCTGCTGCTGACATCTAGTGACAGGGAGAGCCGGCAGGAGGAATCACCTGGAGCTCTGACAAAGCCTTTGCCACCGAGGGACGATGCTGGCCGGGGTCTTTCCCGGGGGATGGGATCCCGGTAGGGATGCTGACCGTGCAGTGCCGGACGAGCCGCGATGTCCCTGCCACTTCCACGCATCCCAAGACCTTTTCCTCCCCCAGTGGCCACCCGAAAAGCACCGGCGCGTCCCCAATCGCTGCATCCCCAAAGCCTTTTCCCGGTCTGTTTAAGCACGGGCTCAGTCTCGGGTCTGAGAAGCATAAAGGAGGAGGGGGAATAAAATCCCCCCGGGGGAGGTGTCGGGGTGGCCCCCAGGGTGTTCCCAAAAGCTACCGGGGGCTGTAGCCCCTTCTCCCACGGCTCGCTCTTCCCAGGGACGCGGCGAGCGCCGGGAATTCCGCTCGGGAGAGGAGTCCGTCCGCCCTGAGCTAAGGAAGAAGGAGGATGCGAGCGGGATGCTCAAAGCCCGGGAGCCGCAGCCAACATCCCCGCGGCATCCCACGGGGCACGGCGTCTCCCAGCCACGCCAGGGGACCAGGGATGCTCCCGGGGGGATGCGGGAGGCATCAGTGGTCCCCTCGCGAAAACAAAGCCCTGAGGACTGCTCAGTTTTGGGGAGGGGGGGTGTGAGGAAATCTGCAGCGGGAAGCTCGGAGGACACACAGGGACACACAGCGGGGTCGGGTGGGTGCCCAGGACACGGCGCTCGGTGCTGCCCAGCGCGGTGACAGAGCCGGGGCTGTCCCCTCGCTGTCACCTGCCCCCCAAAACCGCGACATTTCCCAGCCCCAGCATCCCCGCGGGGCTCCGGGCACCAGAACCCTCCTGCCCCCTCCCCAGCACGACCCCTCCGAGCTCCTCTTCCCCAGCGAGAAGTGCCTTCCTTCCCTCCCGGGCTGAATTTAGGCGACCAGGACTACGCGGAGCGACAGCGGGAGCGAGCAGGGCACAGGAGGCAGCGGAAAGCCGGGGGGTTCGCAGAACCACGGAGCGCTTTTGGGTCGGAAGGGACCTTGAAGCCCATCTCCTTCCAAACCCGTGCCACGGGCAGGGACACCTTCCACCAGCCCAGGTTGCTCCAAGCCCCGTCCAGCCCGACCTCGGCGATGCCTCCCCTGTGTTTGTCACCCCTCCCGGAGCGCTGGGGATGGCGAGACCCCCCGAAAAATAAATACCACCCGAAAACAAATATCCCCCGAAAATAAATCCCCCCCGAAAATAAATCCCCCCC
>JAWMRC010000126.1:72638804-72650929 GCA_035584755.1 Thripadectes ignobilis | reverse complement strand
GGACTGGCCGTGGCACTCAGAGCTCTGGGCTGGGGGACAAGGTGGGCATCGGGCACAGGGTGGGCTGGATGGTCCTGGAAGTCTTCTCCATTCTAAATGATTCTGTGATTCTCTGAAGGTGGCTGAGATTGGCCACGTTGATAAAAAGAGTCACAGAGTAAGACAGGTCACAGTCACGGAGTGTGACACCCAGGATGTGCCATGTCCTCTGTGCAGCTCTGACACAAACACACCCACCACCCTTGATGATGACATCACCTAAACATCATTTGGGCCATTTCCTGCATCACCCCAGTGAGGAGCTTTACCCTTGTGTGACTGACACACGTCAACACTGACCTTACCAACCTACACAACCTTGCACATGTCATGTCTGGATGGGGCTAGGAGCAACCTGGGCCGGTGGAAGGCGTCCCTACCCATGGCAGAGGGTGAGACTGGATGGTCTTTACGGTCTCTTCCAACCCAAACCATTCTGTGATTCCATGATTCTGCTTCCCCCCTAGATGAACTGCTCCTGGGGAACCTGTATGAGACAAACAGGTTCTTCCTCATCTCTGGGCTTGCTCCATCTTCTCTTTGCTCTGTTTAAAAGGCAGATCCATTTCTTCTGTCACCAGCAGTAAAACAGGGGTTTCCTCACACCTGGGGACCAGGACCAATACTCTGGACCAGCCCCTGCTCTCACTGATGCCTTTCCCTGTTTTATCCAACCCAAGCACAACTCCTCTCAAGCAGAGATAACCCTCCCACAAGCATTGCCAGGGCTCTGGGACGTGATTTGAAGGATTTGAAGGCTCCTCAGAGCCAACCTTTCCATTCTGCTTGGATCTCCCACATGGAAAACCCCACAATAACTTGGTCCCACTCATGGCTTTGCCAGGAAATGCAAGATTTGAGAGCTCAGCTGCACAAACCAGGTGCATTTGACTTGGGTTGACTTCAAGAAGACTCACCTGGGTTGGGGTGAGAGGGTTGGGTCAGCCACATCATATAAACTGGGTGCTCTGGGTTTGCTGCTTTGTTTCTGGGTGGAGGGGACGGCTCCTCTCGAGATCTTGTGTCTGGTGTTGAAGTGGAGCTACACTCCATCCTCTGCTTGGCAACAGAAGACAAGGTTGGCATGGCAACCTTCTTCTGACGTGGGAAAGGTTGGTATGAAGGGGACTGAGATCGGCTCTTGTCCACTGAGAGAGGGACAAGAAGAGACACAGCCTAATTTGAATTAGAAAAAATCAGGGATGGAGGAGCAATGCTTCCAACCACCCAACAGTGGCATGGAGCACCTGAGGTGAGGCCACAGCACGTCCCTCACTGAGGTGTTTGGTATTGAGGCAGGATTAAACTGCCAAGGCTGGTCTAGATCCACTCAAACCTCTTCAGTGCTGGGCTTTGAATGTTTCTTGATGCTGCTTCAGCTGCAGCCTTGAAGGGCTCCTCAGATGTTTGAGCTCCTCTCTGCTTTGCGTTAACACAAGGAACTCTTTGTTTTCCAGCTTCTCCCTGGCCCTGCCATGGAATGCCATCAAATTCCTGCACACACATGTTGCACCCTGCTGTTACACCATGCTTGGTCATCCTATCCTGCTTCTAACTTTAGTTATTCACTGGGTATTTGAAAAATCAACCTTTCCCAATTTTCCTGGTTGACTTCACCTCATTTCATAGAATCCTGGAATGGTTTGGGTTAGAAAGGACCTTAAGGATCAGCCAGTTCCACCCCCTCCTGCCATGTCCACAAGGCTAGTTGTTTGCCAAGTTCTAAATTGAGTCAGGACTCATCTCTCTTGCACCTCATCCTTCCTTCCTCCCTTCTCCTCCTCCTCTTTACAGGACACCCTGAGATCACCAACCTGACCTGTCTGGCTGCTCTTGAAACTTCCAGTGTTTCAGAGCTCCAAATTTCTGCATTAGAAATTCATCCTTGTAGAGTTGGGTCCTTGGAGGCTTCAGGTGGGGCAAGACAAGAGATGACAGCTGAAGGATCTGACCCTAAAGAAATACACACTAATGGGAATCTTAGGGAATAGTAACCCTTTGAGTGATCTGTTTGGGATCTCGGTGGGTTCTCAACAAGCCTCGCCTCTGTTTTCAAGCTAAAATATGTGCACTGGGCAACAGTTATCCAGGCAAAGAGGGATCATCTCCCTGGTGCTGATGGCATTCCAAAAGAACACAGGGAAAGGTGGAGAAACAGTCAGGAACACTGGGAATTGAATTCAACCCAACCCAGGCATCCCTTCTACCCTGAGCTGCAAGTCAAGCTCTGGAACACATCCCCTTCAGTTGGGGTTTTCCAGGGAAGAGGTTTGTGGCCCTTTATAACTATCCTTAGACACTTCATGTCTTTTCTTAGCCCATTATTGTACCTGGTTTTAGCCCATTTTAGGGCTTCTTGGGTGAGGCAGTGTCATATATGGTGGGGTTTGGAAAGAGAAGCTCAGAGAGGACCCCAGCTTGTCCTTGGTGATATTCATGGTCTAACAGAATGGACAACAGCACATGGTGGGAACTGAGTTATTAGGATGCCATGGTGGGATAAGGAGGAACCTAAGAGTGGAAAGATCAGAAAGAGCAGTAAGAAAAATAACCACAAAGAATTAGCACTGGACATTCAGATTTTTAAAATAAAACACCAAGTGGGTAGCAATCATTTCCAGCAGGATCAAGGAAGGTTCAAGATAGTGCTTGAGTAAGGAGGACAGAATTCACAGACTCATGGAATGGTTTGGGTTGGGAGGGACTTTAAAGTTCCAACCTCCTGCCATGGGCAGGGAATTGCCCATTCCAATTTATTCCTTCGTTTTTCCTGGTTAAAAACAAGCAGCAAAACAAAACACACGAGGCAGAACTTCAATCTCCCCACAGAAATAAATAATAGAAACAAGCAAACCTCCAGCTTTTCCTTTCCCAGCACAGAAGCTCAGCCTGCTATAAACACTGCTGGATTTAAATATCAAGAATACTCAATGCATCAACAACAACAAAATATAATCCAGGCTATTTCATATGACAACGCACCGAGGACGAAAATAGAAAGGGCCGCTCCATTAAGCTTGAATCTCAAACTGCACTGAAATTATAATCAACAGCTTCTTCAGGGCAAAGGAAGAGAAAACAAAGGAAGGCAGGAGGGGAGAAAAAAAACGCACACAGGGTTTTGGTTTCTTCAATGACACTTAGAAAACACCAATTCCAGCCCTTTTCTGCCCCCCCTGGACAGGTGGCTTTGCTGAATTCTGGGCTCTTCAGCAAAGCCCTCTCGTGTTGCAGCACTGAGGGGGTGGTTGCAAGGCTGGATCCACCAGCAGGATCCACACAGATCCCTCAGATCAGGAGGAGATGCCCTAGCTCAGCTGCCTTGGGGTCTAAACAAGCCCCAGGGACAACCAGGACTGAATCCCACCCCGGGCCAGCAGTGGGTTGGGAAGGTTTAGTGTGGGATTTGTTAGGACAGGTTTAGGGTGAGGAATCTTGACCTTCCAACCCTTTCAGGTCTCTCCTCTCCTGTTCTGAGGTCTCAACAAGATGTCACTGATCCCTTCCAGCAAGAGTCTTCAACAGGCATTGGGACATCAGGCTGAATAATTCCACGGGTTTTTGATTATTTTTTTTAAACTAGCAAGAACTCCTTGAGGTCAGCATTTGAAAAGCCAACGTTTTGTGGAAAATCAAAGGAACCAACAAACCTGAAGTTTACAATGATGATTTTAGCAGTTTTTTCCTGGCATGACTTCACCCCTGGGATGTAAAACCAGGAGCTGACTTCCCTGAGGAAGGAAAACTTGAAAAGCTTAGAAAAATGAGTCTCTCCATGCTGCTTTCTTTGGAGTGTGTCTGTAATTCCCCAACTCCTTCAGGTTCCCCAGATTTCCTGCAGCTACAGGATCGGATTCCTGTTATTACAATTTTTTTCCAACATTGATTTATGCAAATTAAATAGGGAGAAATACCAGCTCTCCAGCCAAAAAGAAAAATGCCTCTTTTACAGGCCCAATATTTCACCCAGAATATTCATCCTTCCTTGCGAGCAACTTCTCTTTTTTCTGGCCTCTCACATTATATTTTTACCGATAGCATTAAATGCTGAATGTGGGCGATATCTTTGATATATGGACAAGTTACAACACACACAGAGAACCTGGACAGGACTTTCTTTGGGTTTCTATATCATCTGCTTCATAAATTACAACTGCTCCAAGGAGGGGGCTCAGCAATGAGGAATCAGGGCTGTGTGAGAGCGTGATCTTGGTGGAACACACAACCCACCGAGCTGCTCGTGGTCCACAGATCTCCTGACTCTTCTGAGGTGCTTCCCCCGTGGCCTGAGCGTTGTTTGTAGCCTCCTGGGGCAGTTCATGATGTTTGCAGTGCTCTCCTGGCTGTTCTCCTTGTTTTGGGACAGCTTGGGAAAGGATGGGGAGGGGAGGTGACAGGAGGAATTCATGCAGGGACAGCCACACCACAGACTCCCATGGTCAAGGCCAGCAGTTGCCACCTGGAGAGACTTCAGGAATGTTCTACCAGGCTGGTGTGCTTTGGTGTCCTCCAGTGTCACTCCTGACAAGCTGCTGGTCCTTTTGCCATCAATCTGGGCTGGCTGAAATCCATTGGAAATCCACGCCCTACAGGTTCTGTCCCCACATTACACCACAGGGAAGGTGCCAGGCTTGCTTTTTGGTGTAACTGCTAAAGGATGAGCACAGCTGACAACTTCTACATGGTGTGGCTCCCTCCAAAGGAGAAAGAGGGATGGGGTTGTGTCCCTGAGTGACCAGGATGGTGCTCAGACCACTCAGACACAACGTGGAGACTGATTCTGGGATTCTCCACCTGAGAGTTGTGTCCATGGAGTCTTCTTGTCTTCTCTTTCCCAGCGCTCTTCAAATTTGGGACAGATGCCATTGGAAGACACCACAGATGGAGAGCTTAACCTTCCTTGCTGGGATGAGAAGGTTCATGGCCTCACTTTTGGAGTGGAAAACCACCTGGAAAGAACAAAACTGGGTGAAAGCCAAGAAGGAGAGGGACAGATCAACTCTGAGTTTCCTCCTCCTCCTCTTCATTCTTCGTCTTGGGATCTTGAGCAACCTGGTCTAGTGGAAGGTGTCCCTACCCATGGCAGGGGGGTTGAAAGTAGATGAGCTTTAAAGTCCCTTCCAACTCCAACCATTCAATGATCCTATGAATAAAAACACTCCTTTTTCCCTGCCCTGGGTCGCTGTAGCAGCAGAATGGGACACTCAACAATTCTCTGGAAATGGTGGGGTGGTGAGAATGAAATGCCAGATGTGGAGCCCCAATGTGTGGCATTTTCCTTCAGAAACTCTTAACCCACCCTAGTCCTGCTACTCCACAAATGCCAACTTCCCACCTTTAGGTGAGTCACGTGAAGACACATCCAAAACAAGGAGGAAAAAGGGACCTTCAGCAGTGGCATCCTGAGCTCCACAAGTTCTGGGTGCTCCACAGAGGAAAGTACCATCTGATCCCACAGGAGCTCTGAGCAAGGGAAGCACAATTTGCACACCCTGCTGTTCCTGGGTCACAGATTTTAGGTCAGAGACCTTTTCCAGGGGATCATTTCAGACACCAGTGCTACGTGTGTCGGTGGGAAATTGTTCAGAGCTGAATTAACCTCACTCTTCATGCCTCTGTAGGCATTTTGTGCTGGTTGTGAACAGCATTGCTGTGCCTAATTGTGAATTACCCCCCCGGGGCTCTTACAGGCAGGGCTTGGCTTTAAAATAGAGTTGTTAATCTGATCCCTTTTCTTGTTGTTGTTGTGTTTTTTTTATTTTTTAGATACAGGTCAATGCACACCCCTGTGAAATATCTGTGTGTAAAATCCCAGCAGCAACCTCTGTGCCCTCTGAAGCCCTGGGTGCTCCTGGCTCCTGGCTGGGAAGCTCTCATGGATTAGGATAAGCACAACGTCAGCACTGAGAGCTCTGGCACAGCCTTCCCTACAAAACAATTGCCTGATTGCTCTGTGTCTAAACCTCCTTCCACACAGCTACTCCCACGGATGGATGATCTGCCTCCAGCTGGGCCCACGGTCCTCCTTTGGAGATCAGATCTCCAGGAAAAGAGAGCCTGCATGGATTTGCTGCTTGATGAAGATGCACTGGCTTCCAACAGCTGAGAATCCCGGTGCTTAAAGTGAATCCTAGAGCTGGAATAAAGAAGGAAGAAGGAAATTTCTTCTTGTTCCCAACTCTTTGTTCAATATGCAGGATCTGCTGCAATTCCTTTTTCCTTCTCCTGCAGGGTGGTTCAGAACCTACCACCCTCTTTCCAACCTGACCCTGGAGAAGGACCATCCTCTCGGAGGACTTTGCTCTTTTCCACCAGATAGATTGTCCAAAAATAATTCTCCTGCTTCTCTCTACAAGCTTGTCTTGCTAAAAAACCCCACAAGTCTTTCTGTCACGACCATGGTGATGTCCTGGCTCTCGTGTTGTCCCCTCCTGGAGCACATTTGAGTTTCCTTGGACTTTTTCCTCCTGTTTGTCCTTACCATGAGCCGCATGGAAGCGTTTTGCAGCTTGTGGAATTAATGGTGTGTTCATCCTCCTGGGCTGGCCACACATTGATGAGTTCAGTTCTGCAGGTGGACACAGCATGGCACAGACAGTGCCTCCCATGCCATGAATTTTTTATGGCAGCATAATCAAGTTGTTCCAGGCTTGTCTTATTCCTGGAGGGAATCACCAGTTGTGAGCAAACTGAGGAAGTTTTGTTTGGCTGCATAAAGGAGGCACTTTTATACATTCTGTGCTTATGAGTTTCTCATCGACTGGTCTTGCTTTCTTAGAAATCACAGGATCATCCCATCATTCAGGGTGGAAAGGAGCTCCTTGAGGGTCCCTCCCAACTCAGGATATTCCATGAGTCTTGAGATCACCTTGTCCACCCCTCCTGCTCCAGCAGCTCACCCAAGACTGTGTCCACTTGTGGAAATATCTCCAGGAAATATTTTCTGGTGTATCACCACCCTTATAGTGAAGGGAAAAAAAAAAAAAAGCTTTTCCTGTGGGCAGGTTCTATTTCGTGTCTTGTAATTGGCACCCATTGCCACTGGGCATCACCCAGGAGAGTCTGGCTCTCTCATCTTCATTTCCTACACCCAGGTGTTTGTCCACGTTGTCTCCATCACTCTACAAGTCCCTGCCAGGAGGGGGAAGCTGAGGGGGTCAGGCTCTGCTCCCAGGGAACAGGGACAGGAGCAGAGGGAATGGACTCAAGTTGCTCATGGGGAGTTCACGTTGGATATTGAGGAACATTTCTTCATAGAAAGGGTTGTCCATCCCTGGCACAGCTGCCCAGGGCAGGGGTGGAGTGCCCATCCCTGGAGGGACTTCAAAGCCATGTGGATGTGGCACTTGAGGACATGGATCAGTGGTGGCCTTGGCAGTGCTGGGGGATGGTTGGACTGGATGATCTCAGAGGGTTTTTCCAACCTCAATGATTCCATGATTCCATTTCTACTCCCTCTGTGCACAAATGCCTCTGTCACCCGTAATTCTCACCGTGTTCCAGAAGAGACATGAAGGAACACCCTGCCCCAGACAACACCTGCCTGAAGTTTCCACATCTGCCCAGAGAGGGACAAACGTACAAGCCCCAGAAGTGTTGCCACCATTGTACCTTTTCCAGACTCTGGACAGGGTCAAGTCAAGGTTGTCGCCATCTGAGCTTTCCATACTGTGTTCATTCCCTTGTTGTGCCATTGTTCCTGTCATGAACATCCTCCAGTTTGTTTTCCCTGCTGTGTATCAAATCCAGAAGGGATTCTGCAGTACCCTGGACTGACTTCTCTGGGGTCACACTGGGACAACCTGCTTTGTCACCTGCCCTCCACAGATGGGTTTTTGAGAGCTTGAGATCCTTAAATCCACTGTGTCAAAGTGGACAGTGGACAATCACAGAATGATACACTGGTTTGGGTTGGGAGGGACCTTAAAGACCACCTCATTCCATCCCTGCCATGGGCAGGGACACCTTCCACCATCCCAGGTTGCTCCAAGCCCTGTCCAACCCAGCCTTGGACACCTCCAGGGATTCAGGGGCAGCCACAGCTTCTCTGGGCAAACTCCACAAACACAAAATGGACCTTTTACTTGTAACGTGATGCTTTCCATGACGAAAACACGTGTTGTTGTTTCAATTCCACAGCATGTCCTTCAGCAGAGATCTCCCCTGAGCTGCAGACTCAGGATGTTCAATTTCTCCTGAACAAATCTACCTCCAAAAGAGCAACTACAAGGCTACTATAAGAAAAAAGGTTGCCTCTAATTCTTTGATCCATCCCACAGCCCCATCAGATGCTTCTGTAGCCCCTTTCTCATGAACCACAGCCACTATTCATTCATTCAGAAGCAAAAGACCTTAATTTCATTAGCACTAAATCCCTTTAGAAGCAAACCCAGCAGACAAAAGACGAGCTGAGGATTGAGAAGTCAGAGATCAGCCTTCGTGGTGACTCATGGGACTCATGACAACACATCAGTGCACAATAAAATGTCACACCATGAAAAATCCTCATTGTCTGGCCATAAATCCTTCTCCCAGCTGGGTCATCTCCCCGTCTTCTGCCCTGCTAAAGGCCACAGAGCTGTTCAGACTCGCCTGTAGAGGTTCCTAACAATGTGGATTTCAGGAAGGGAGCCAAGACCCTCCCAGGCTGGGGGTTGGGACATCATCCTTTGGCTCTGGTGGCATCTGGATTGACATTTCTTTGGAGCCAGGGCTGGGAATTGGAGTATCAGGCAGCTGGAGAGGCAGAGAAGATGCCTGACTATAATACAGTGGTGAGGAGGAGGAGGAAAAGGTGGTCTGTCATCACTGCCCCAACTAAGTTCATCGTCCTTCTTGTCCTTCTTGACAAAGTGGAGCAGCTTCAGCAGCAGCAGAGAGGTCTTGGTGTTGGAGAATCCTGTTGTTGGAGCACTCATGGAGGACAAGCAGACTCACACCATCACAGCATCACCTACTGACCTCTCGCTCTTTGGGGGGATCCTGGAGCCACCAGCCAGTTGCAGCAGGCAAGAAAGTCCCTTTTCCCTGCTTCAGATGTGTCCTCTACAAGGCCTCTTTGGGAAGGTGGGATCCTGTGTTGAAACAGGTAAAGCAGCTCCAGAAATTAAGCAGCCCACCAGATGAGCTGAGTCAGGGAGACCCTTGTGGTCCTGGATCATGGATGTAGACCCCTAGAGATGAAAGTAGGATGTGTTTCTTCTTATTTTAGATAATAATCTAAAATGATCTGCGTCACAGGTGTCTCTCAGGGCCAGCTGGTGTTGGAAAATGTCCCTAAGCATGTTGTCTTCCCAGGCTGTTAGCAGGAATTGCAGTGCCTGCATGTGAGATGCCAGAGGACATGAAAGCAGGTAAATCCAGGGTCCAACAGATCCTTCTCATGGTCCAGGATAAGCATTCCATGAGGATCGACACGTTTGTTGCTTCTGACTTCAATACAACCAGGACCGTGTTCTTTGTAGCCCACCTGAAGTCAAAACACAAAGTGCAAAAGAGTCTCTTTTCCACACCAAAAAAGAGGGTGGGATGACGTGGCCACTCTCCTCTTCAGAGCAAAGGGCAGGAGAAGGGGTGAGAGAGTCACTGGAGGAGAGCTGAAATCCCAGCCCCACACACGAAACCACCTCAGCTCTGCTCCCTGCGTGTCAATATTTTAGGGATTTCTTGGAACTAACACCACCAGCTCAATGTCTCCCTGAGGACACAAAACCTCTTATTCCCTGCAAAGATGAGTGTTGAGGGTGGGCAGATGTCCCCAGGCTGTGCATTCACACTGGACAGATGGACAGCTGGTTCCAGCCCCATGGAGAAGCTGCTCTTGGCTTTGCAGGGTGTAATAACCCACAAGCCAAGCTGTCAGCAGGCCCTGCTCTTTGGGATCCTGGGCTTTATTAATGTGTTTTCCATGTGCAAAGGGAAGGGTGTACAAGGAATAACTTTGGTAAGGATAACCATCACCAGGCATGTGCTGATAACACTCTTCCTTCTTCTCCCATTGAAATAACCCGGAGCTTTTCCATTGTCCTTGTAGAAACCAGGCCATGAAAGACAAGTTTGTCCTTTGGGTGGTTTGAGCCTAACTAAAACCTGCTTTATTCCGTGCCTCAGTCACACAGCTGGGGCCCTGGAGAAGATGCACTTCCACTTTATGGAGAAACCATCCTAAAATAGTCCAGGGAACAAGTGGAGAGCAGGGAATTCCCAGCTCAGGCCAGATGTTTCCCATAACCAGCCCTTTCCCATTCTCTGGCTGGCTGGTTGCATTCAGCTGCCCAGGAGCTTCTCATCTTGGGTTTGGATGAAAATTTCATTGGCCAGCTGAAAGCTTGGCAGCCCCAAATTTTGGACATGCAGCACTGAAGGGACAACTTTCCCCTGGTGCAGCTCCTGTCCTTGTCTCTAGTAAGAGCAAATGGAATTTATCCAATTGTCTTAAAATGCTCCTAGAAATACCCACAGACAGAGTTCAGAGCTAAGCAGAGATGCTTCTATTTTCTTCCATGTACCAAATCAACCTGATCTTTCCCAACAGCTTCCCACACTCTGTGTTGAAAGGATCATTCTTAAAACTGGCCACAGATTTTCACTCAAACAGGTTCCCCAGGAGGGATTTTTCACACCATTTAAATGTGGTGTGGGAAAATCTTTGATTTATACAATGCATTTTGTGTCTGGCCTTAATTATGCTTTTGCTATGAAGTAATGACTTCATTTTGATTTTGGTCCCAGGTGACACCTCCTGTGGACGTGGCGTGGCATTAGGAAAGCGGGATCTCCAGGCTTTGAGTTGCATTCAGTACTGACTTTACAGGAGAATTTTGTCTCTGATAATGATAAAAAAAGGCACCTTTTCACTGCCTGAGCTGTGGGATGTGTTGTGAGAATCACCAGCTGATGGTGACATGGGAGGGACACTCCACCCAGGGAACAGGGCCAGCAGCACACAGAGGGCAGTGGGTGAAATAACAGCAAAAGAAAAGTGTCAAAATGAGAAAACATGGGAAAAAATGAGAAATCAAAGCATGCCACTTCCAGGAGGAGACCAGGGGTTGTGGTAATGAACTCATGATAAGGCATCTTGATTTGGGACTTTATTGAAGTGGGTTGAAATTCCTGAAGCCTGTCTGAGTTTCTTGGAATTATTACCCTGAAGAAGAATTTGGAGTGTCAATGTTTTTGGCTCAGTTTGCATGAAAACGTTGCTGGTGGTATTTTTATGGGGAGGGGGACGAATTCTCCATTCTTTTCTGCTCCAATTAGCCTTGACTTTTCAGAGTGGGGGCAGTTGCCCTTCATTTAAGGGAAGAGGGGTTTGTAAGCACTGGCTGAAGAGGGTTGGAGCATCTGCCAGCCCTTCCTCCTGTCCTTTTGTTACCCTGTGCCTCAGGAAATCCCCCACCTCGCTCCAGCTCAGAACTTGTTGTCCTTCTGTGTCAGGAGCTGAAGAGCTCTCTCGTTTCACATTACTGTTCCCAAGCAGGTACTTAGAGACAATGACAAATTACCCTTTAACCTTTTCCTCATAACACCAGCAGGTCCTCCCTACCACCCTCAGATGTGTGTCCTGCCCCTCCTCCTCCCATCCCCAGACCTTCAGCTGCTTCTGCAGCTCTTCCCTCCACTGTCCCCAGTAAGACAACATCCTTCTGGAGCAGGGACTAACCAAACAGGGGGGCACAGAGGTGCCCAGCCAGTTCACAGCGTCTTGTGCCCACCTGGCTGGCCCTGGGCTGGTGCCTCCTGCTCCCTGTCCCCAGCACACGTTTGCTCAGTGCTGTTTCTTCTCACAATTATGACATTTGGTGTAAGATCCTCCCCAACCCCTCTCCAAATCATGTTCATCTCTCCTTCCCCCAAAAGGGCAGCCCAACACCTGAAATACCCCCTCTCCTCATGCTGCCTTTCCCAAGGGAAACACCATCCAGAATGACCCAAAGCAGTTGAAGTGATGAGTTTGACATGTTTGATCACAGGATCACAGAATGTGCTGAGCTGGAGGGACCCCCAAGGACCATCCAGTCCAACCCTCAGCCCTGCACAGACACCCCACCAATCCCCCCCTGTGCCCCAGAGCATCATCCAAC
>JAWMRC010000126.1:72592289-72606374 GCA_035584755.1 Thripadectes ignobilis | reverse complement strand
GGACTGTGAGTGCCCCTCTGGACCAGACTGGGACCATCATCCTCACCAACAGGTTCTCCTTTTCTCTTACTTTGCCCTCAGGGGCCCCTCGTGGGGCTCAGCACAGGGGCCAATGAACTTCATTATGTTCATGCCCAGGGGGCTGGGTTATACATCTGCTTTTGGGGGTTAAAACCAATTTTTCTCTGTATCATTTTATTTATTGCAATCTTTTTAGTACATTGTGACTCTGACTTGTCATCTCTCTTGAGCTGGGCTCATTTCTCCTGCTGGTTTACCTTTAAACCAGCACAGGGCACAAAGCAGTTTCCATAAAACCCCCTATGAGCAATAACCCTGAGTCCTGCACAGCAAAGATTTTAGGGAGCAATTCAGGGAAAAATAAAGAAACTAAAGCTGGAAAAGTTTTCTGACCACACAATGATGCCCCTCGTTGCCATAATTTGGCCGTGAGCGCTAAGCTTTTAAGTACCCTTTGCTAAGCCCTCTGTGCCTCCCACAAAGCCTTTAGAAGCACCTTGTGAAAAATTCAGGCCTTTCTGTAAGAGCAGCCCACGAGCACCATTAAATCTGTGCTGGTCACTGCTCAGCTTCCACAGGCAGGAAAAAGCCTGGGAAAAAATCATCCACCTTTTCCTGGTTTGGAAAGGAGAAGGGCTTGGGGAGCAGAGGGTGGGACAGCTCCAAAATGAAGCTGTGAATCTTTCAGCAGAAGACAAACCAAGGTGGAGAGATTTCCCACCAAAGGGGGTTTTTTTAAGAGGGTGATGGGAATAGTGCTGGATGTTCCCAGTTTGCTGGTCCTGCACCGAGGTGAGAAGCAATGGTATGAGGGAAGCTTTGCCATGTGGTTCTCTGTCACTTTGGGATAGGTGCTGAAATCAGGGAGAACATTCCTCTCCTGTGTTCAGTGTCCCAGGTTCATGGGGTTGGACCTGAGGCCTCTCCTGCCTCTTTACCCTCTGCAGGAGGAGAGGAAAACCTGGAGTCTGAGCTGGGACACCCTTGGGACACCTCATGGACCCACAGGAGCTGCTCTGAGCACCCTACAAAGACTTAAAGGGTGGCCCATTGTCACCTCCCCCTGGTACAGGTGAGGCAGGTCATACAGGCTCTCCCAAATTCCTGTCCTCAAGGCACCTCCAGCTGGGATTTAGGGAGAAATAGTCTCCAGCTCCTGGTTTCTTCCAGGATTATGGTAAATTCCTGAGCTCCATGGAGCTTGGAGTGCTGCAAAGAATCTCCAAAGAATGCCAGGATCCCTCTGTTTTGCTGCAGCCCCATGTCCCTCCATCCCTGGCAGGTGGGATGAGGTGCCCACCTGACCATCTGGTGCCTTAATTTGATTTAGAACTGATTAAAAGCTGGGATAAAAATACAAATGCAGGAGTAAAAGGTGATGCTGCTTTTTAAAGGTCGTAGAATTATGGAACCACAGGATGGTTTGGGTTGGAAGGGACCTTAAGGATCATCTCATTCCAACCCCCCTGCAATGGGCAGGGACACCTTCCACTAGCCCAGGTTGCCCTTCCAACCCAAACTATTCAATGATTTTATGATTCTCACCCAAATTATTGGCACATCTGCTCTCTTGCCAGCCAGGAGATGACAGGTGAAGACAGGACCATGTAGAGTGGTGGTGACCAGATGGACTGTGGCTCTTAGCAGACCTTCTCAGTCCTTTGGGAAGCACCCCAGGCTTGTCGCCAAGCTGTCATTTCGGCTAAAAACACCACAGAAGTGGATGTTTTCATGGCTCAACTACTGTGACCTGTGGCCATCAACCAGGACACTTTTCTGGTGCACTCCCCTCTAGAGACAGCCAAAAAAAAATTAAAAAAAATACAACAAATCAAAAAATTAAACAATGCCTGTAAAATAACAGGCTGCTGGCTGCACGCACTGCCTGTGTCGGAGGCAAGGAGGGGACAGGGGTGAATTGCACATGACAGGAGTTGTCACCCAGAGCAGGATTCATTTGTCCACGTTTAGATTAACATGACCTACTTCGAGCTGTCTACCTGCAACCAGATGGATTGGGGCCTTCAAGAGCTCAGCCAAATGTGTGTGTGTGTGTGTGTGCTGTAAATACCTGTGGCCATCAGGGCTGGGAGGCAGAAACAGAGGTGGGAGGAGAACAGGGGCAGACCTGTGTTTCACATCATCACACCTTGGAAAGGGCCACTGGCACAGCAGGTGCCATCCTGTGCCCCTGGGTTTGCTTTTGGTCCCTGTGTGGCTGCACAGAGGCTTTTCCATGGAGTTATAGATTCATGGAATGGCCTGGGTTGGAAGGGACCTTAAAGACCATTTAATTCCACCCCCTTCCACTCGCCCAGGTTACTTCAAAACTCATCTTGGGCACTTCCAGGGATGCAGGGGCTGCCACAGCTTCTCTGCCCATCCTGTGCCAGGGCCTGCCCACCCTCATAAGGAAGGATTTCTTCCCAAAGTCCACTTATCCCAGCAGGGACTCCACTGGAGACACAGAGTGTGTGTGTTTTGCACCAATTCCAGCACAATAAAAGCCCTCCAGGAGCTGCAGCTCAGCCCTTTCAGCAGTTCTTGTGCTGCAGCCCCGAGCTGCTAACTCGGGCTGACAACAATTGTCAGCTCCTATCAGCATTGGGATAAAAGCTTTATCAGGCAAATTGGTGCTGTGGCTGCTGCCCTAATGTTGTTTTAAGTGACTCTTTCTCCATTACGGGGAGATCTGTGAAAGGCAGAGGCTGCTGGGCCAGGGTAGAGCTGCTGGGGTTTGGACTCTGCCTGCTAATCCCCTTCTCACAAAGAACCTCCCCTCTGCAGGAATCGTGTCCTGCTTCTCCACAGTGTGCATGATTATTCCATCTCCTTCCAGTGGGCAGCATGTCTCAACACTTCTCGACTTGCTGTTTCTCTCAGCAGGGCCTGGGAGCCTGTTCTGGTGCATCCAAAGATGCACAAGCCTCCCCCTGTGCTGGTGATAGCTGGTGTCTGATCAATAGCAGGACAATCTTTCTCTGCTGAGCTTTAAAGGCATTTGGCTGGGCGAAAAATCGGGAAGAGTCATTTGATTCCCACGGAGGGACGGCCTCTTACACCACCTCAGGGGCTGGTCCTAATATTCTCTTTATTTGAGACAACCCAGACCCTTTCAGACATTCATTTAACAGCAGGGAGAGCACAGGGTTTGAAATGGCTGGATTGGGATATCGTTTGTCTTTGCTTTTGAAAGCGTTTCCTGGGGGAAAAAAAAAGTGCCACTGAATTAACTGGAATGTGGGATACCAGGTGAGAACAGCATCCAAAATCCTGAGCTGTCTGGCCAAGCCTGCAGAGCTCTCCTGGAACTGTGGGTGAGCTCCAAAGGAGCTCAGAGCTGGTCCTTCTGATGAGAACAAGTGCCCTAGTCAGAACAACCAGCTTGTCTGGCCACTGGATGGTTAAACTGGGGCTCTGGAAAGGCTTGGAAGGGCCAGCACAAAGTGATGTGTCTTCAAAGGCTGTCCCTGGTGATGTTCAAAGTGGAGACAGTCCAGGTGACTGTGAGAAACCAGAGTGGGCAGTGCTGGCTGGACATGGCTCTGCCTTTTTCTCCTTTTCTCATCTTTCTTCTTGGCAACTCGTCTCTCAGACGAGGAGGAAGGGCTGGCAGATGCTGGGATGTCTGAAACATCCTTCTTTGGTGGCTTGTGGGCATATTTGGTGTTCACAGGGTAAGGCTGATCCATGAAAACTAATGGATTCTCTCAGTAGCTGCAGGACAACAGGACAGCCTTGAGGAAGAAGTGGCTCAGCCCATCACCCCAAAGCGGTGTCAGCTCCAAGCTGGGCACCTCCAAGGAGAGAGAGGGTGTGATGGACTCCTCTTGGGATGCTGAATGCCTCAGGGATTCGGGATTTGGGACCCATGCCATTAGGGATGGGGTTCTTCTGGACCAAACATCTCCCCATTCCGGGGATTCACAGCTGAAACCCCACGTCCTGCATCCCTTCCCTCACACCCTGCTGCAGGGACACAGTGCCTTCTCCTGCCTCCACCCCAGGCAGGACCTCTTGCTCCAGAGCCACCAGGGATTAACCCACAGCTCCCTGTTCTCCTGCTGTCCTTCCCTGAGAGCTCCACCACTGCAGAACAACACAGGGAATTACTCATGGCAAGGCACCCCCAGCCACGTCTTTGCAGGCACCTCCCTGAATTTTGCTGTCGAAGCCCTGGAGATGGGAAGGGAAGCCGGATTGTTTCTGACAGGAGCAGTTTTTCCTCTCAGTTCCCATTACAAATCCCTGCTTTCTTGGCGTGGGGCCATCTGGAAAGAGTGATTCTGGCTTCCAGCCTGGGCGTGGGAGGTGCTGAGTGTTGGGCTGCCCACGGAGGGGAGAGCTGGGCTGTAACACAGAGCTGGAAATCCTCGTGCAGATGGATCAGAGGATGTTTCCCCTCAAATCCTGCCTTCCTTTCCACTTTGCAGCATAAATAATGGCGGTGTGAGCCTCAGGAAACTGAGGGATCTGGAGAAATATTCACCAGACCTTGGCAAAACTCGCATCCCTGCTGCTGCTGATGTGCAGAACTGGAAGTTAAATCACGGAATCACAGAGTGCTTTGGCTTGGAAGGGCTAAAACCCATCCAGTGCCACCCCCTGCCATGGGCAGGGACACCTTCCACCAGCCCAGGGTGCTCCAAGCCCCATCCAACCTGGCCTTGGACACTCCCAGGGATCCAGGGGCAGCCACAGCTTCTCTGGGCAAGGGAAGTGCTTCAGGAAGGTGGAAGGAGTCAAAAAGCAGGGGCTGGGGGCACAAAACCAGCAGCAGGCTTTGAGATCCCCCCCACCCCCAGCTGTATGCAGAGAGCATGGCAGACCCCAAACCTGGCTGGCTTTTAGGATCTGGCAGCCAGGGGTGGCAAGACATCATGGCAACATCCCTGTGACTGCTGGACACAAGGAGAGGAGGTGTCCAGCCACTGGGGTGACAACTGGCTGCCAGGCACCAGCTGCTGGCAGGGTTTTGGGGCACAAAGGGACAATCAGTGCTGCCAGTGGGACATCCGTGTCCTCCTCGGCTCACATTCCTAATGCACTCCCTGATTGCCACAAGCCCCATCCCCAGCACGTGATCCAGCCCTGGCTCCCTTCTTCCTGACCCCCAGCACGCTGGGAGAAAATAAACCAATTTTAGACTTTGCCTGAGCAAAGACCTAAGATTTGGCATTGGAGGTAAAATCAGGAGCGGAGCAGTTCCTGCTAAAAAACATTCCACAGCACTCCTTATTCCGCCTTCCCCCTTTCCCAACTTAAATAAAACCTGTCAGGAGCAGCAGATAAACCAGTGTTAAGGTCTAAATGTGGGCCAGGCTGGCTGTGCAATCCACATTCCCCCCTCCACTGCAGGTCCCACACTGCTTTTTCCATTTGCTCCCTGTGGCAAAGCTCGGCGGCGAGAGAATTTCCAGAACAAAAGCCTTGCCACGGATCGATGGATACAGGGCAAGCAGCAGATATTCCCTTACCCTTAATTTTGAGAACAGCTGAGCAGTCTCTGGGTAGGGGAGGTCAATCTGAGGTAAAACATCCTGCCTGGAAAATTTTGGATTATCTGATTTCGGCTTTGCAAAGTTATAAGTTGCTGCAAATAAGCCCTTGTGGTGGAAAGTGTTGTGTGGTCGGAGCTACAGGTGGTTATACCTGCTCTGTGTGTGAAATCCGTGTAGACACAGCACAGATCCACCTCTTGGCCTTCTCAACAACTCTTTAAAAGTCTCCTAAAGCAGCTCTTCACTGGGGAAGTCTCAATCCATCACCAGATCCTTGAGACAGAGTGATCTTTGATCATTCTTCCACCCTTCCATCCGCTCCAAACCTCCCTACAAGGCAACTTTTTGCTTCCTGAGACAGGTCCTTGCCCCTTCCCACCTTGCTCAGTGAGAGGAAGAGCCTCGACATGCTTTGGGATGATCTCTTGGTGGCCAAGGGGTGGTTTGTCATGCCCTGGGGTTGGCTGGACCGTGTCAGGATGGCAACAAGCAAGAGGAGAAAGTCTTCATGTCACGGCCCCCAGTGCAGCAAACCTCCCTCACTTCATTTTCTGCATCTCTGGAGGGAAACCGGAGGTGTTCCCCGAGAAGAGATGCCCTGAGGGATGTTGGACATGTGGACACTCTGCCTGGTTTGGGACATCACAAGGGGCTGGATGCTGGCATGGCCCTCAGGAGAGGTTTTGTCGTGGTATTGCCAAGTTCTCGCAGAAATTGAAAGGAAAGATGCTTGGAGAGATGTTTCCTGCTCAGAGCAAATTCCTTTTGCCATCGCTACGAGGACTGTAGAGAAGTGGAAAGTCACTCCATGTGCCCAGCCAAACATCTCCCATGCCTTTCCTTCCTCCCCTGAAAGGATTTCAGTGGATATTAGTGCTCCTGCCCTCAAAACACCTCGGTGATCTGAGGCAGCTTTCTCCTCTTGGATGAAGAAAGGGAAGCCCCGGGGTGAACAAGGGCTGGATTTCAACCAGCCCTTTTGAAGGTCTGGCTCTTCATGTCGCAGCGGGAGCTGCTGGATGCCTTGTGGCCAGGAACAAATCTGGCTCTGATTTTTTTTTTTTTTGGTGTTTCTAACAAGAGCTGAGCTCTTTGAAATCTCTGGCCTGACAGAACTTGTTAGAAAGTCACACGGGCTGAGTCGGAGCCACGGTTTGTAATTTGTAATTCTTCCCCGAGTCTAATGAGTGAGGAGAGGAAAAGATCTTTCCTCAGGAAGAATTACCTCTTCTGCAGTAGAATAGGGGGAAATGTGTCCTGTCCAAGTGGTGGTTTGGGAAGTGGGATGGGTCAGGGATTCATCTGTTGGTGAAGGCACCTTTTCCCCACAGGCACATTTTATGGAATCATAGAATCGTGGAATGGTTTTGGTTGGAACGGACCTTAAAGACCATCCCTCTCCACCCATCTCCCATGGGCAGGGACACCTTCCACTTGGAAGACCTTTAAGGAAACCAAGCAGGATGTCTCCCAGATCCAACCTCATCCCACCCAGCCTTACCCGTCTCTCCTGAAGGTGCTGGTCTCCCCCCCGTGATGAGGGAGGGAGTTTAAACCAGTTTAAGCTCTGTTTCTAACAAAGTTTGATCTACTGAGCCCTCATTTCTGAGCTGATTTTCCTTCAAATCTTGGAGCTTCTTGAAGTGAAGAAGAAAACCAGAGCACTGATGTTTTAGGTGGTAAATGCATGGGCTTCAGTAATGAAACTCTGCTGGATTGCCATTGATTCTGGACTGGGAAATAAAGAACATTTCCCATCCCTGGAAGTGTCCAAGGGCAGGCTGGACAGGGCTTGGAGCAACCAGGTCTAATAGAAGGTGTCCCTGCTCCAGCTCCTGGATTTGTCCAGGCTTACAGGATACCAGCATGTTTTCCAAGAAGCAGAGGTGGCAGAGGACCTCATAACTGAACAGGAGCTCTGAACAGGGGCTAAAAAGGTTTATGGCATCCTTGGCCTCACAGACAATGGGTGATTTAGTGAAGAAGAAAAAAAAGAAGGAGGTTGTATCACCTCTGCTTCTGGCAAGAGCTGCAGGAAGACTCTGTCCAGACTGGGATCAACGTGTGGTGGGGAAGGTTCAGCAAAGAGCCAACAAAGTGCTTAAAGGATTGGAAACCTGCTTATTGTGAGAAGCTCCGGGATGTTGCAGTGTTTAGCTTAACAAAGAGAGGATTAAGGAGGGACTTCATGGAGAACAGCAATCGATGACAGGGGATTTCTGGTCCTGCAGACAAAAGTGGAACAAGAGCGAGTGACTGGAAGCTCGAGGAGGACAAATCAGGGCAGGAAAACACGGAATTTGTTAAGCAATGAGGATAATTGATGACAGAGGTGTTTGTGGAGAGACAGGCTGAGTTTCCAAGGGGGGGATTCTTGTTTGCCCCAGGTTGTTGGATCTGAGGTGGGATATCAGTGCACAGAGCTCAGGCTGACGAGGAGGTCAGGCAAAATTATCACTATGGATTTTATTTTTTCACGCTTTTCTGAAAAATCTATGAAGTCCCAAACGTGGCCGATTTTTTTGGGGGGAGGGAGGTAATAGGGAATTGAATCTGTTATAAGCTGTTACAGATAGAGCAGCAGAGCAGAATAAATCACCATAATCAAAGCAGAGCTGCCTTGTGACACTGAGAGCTGAACAATGAGCCTGCACATAAATCCACTCCACTTATTAGGCAGAAAAGCCCAGAGAGTCAATATTCACATTAAACATCCATCAAAAAGGGCTTCACAGATTGCAGGCCCATTTGGGAATTTCTCCATTTCATAGTCAATTGAAGCTGTTTAGCTGCTGATTGCTGTTGGATAACACCACCTTCTTGGGATGTAAAATCACCCCGGGAAGGCATGTTTGGATGAATGGGGGCAGCTCTGCTGACACACACCAGTCGGGGGGCTCATTCCATAGCCAAAGGAACTTCTCTGGAGGGTTCTCTGACCTGTGGGTGGGGTTGGATGGGGTATTGGGGAGGAATTCTTGGAGGCCCTGGCCCAGGTTGGGCAGAGAAGCTGTGGCTGCCCCTGGATCCCTGGGAGTGTCCAAGGCCAGGTTGGATGGGGCTTGGAGCACCCTGGGCTGGTGGGAGGTGTCCCTGCCCATGGATCCTGCTCTGCTGGATGATCTTAAAGGTCCCTTCCAACCCAAACCATTCTGTGATCCTCTGAGTCTAAACAAAATTGTAAAGCCCCACTCCAAGTCCCACAGAGGGGGAGCAGCATCTTCCAGCAGAGGTGGTGGGACACTGGATGCTCATGGAGCATGGAATACGAGATGTGATCCTCCCAGGCTGTCAGTCCACCCTGAGACCAGCAGAGAGATGTGGAGAAGTTCAACAGACAGACAGACAGACATGGAGAGGCCCACCCTTGCATTCCTGGCATTTTTTGGGACATGGCATTGCCACCTCTCAGGCTGCTTTTCCTCAGGTAGCAACAGCTCTCCATGAACTCCACAAGGAGGAAACTTCTGGCTTCCAGCAACCAGCCAGCTGAGGAGACACATCAGAGGCAGATGTGGGAAGATCTGGAGATGGTGGAGGTGTTTCAGATGGATGGTCAGAGCCATCCCACCACGGGCTGCCCTGGGCTGACACTTAATGACCCTTGTGATCTGGGCATGCAGGCAGGATGCCAACTGCTCCTCTTCCCTTCCCTCTGGAATGGTTCTGAATGTCAAGGATTTTCACCAAACAGTGGAAGGGGCTGACCCAAGACTGAGGAAAGTCGATATGAAGAGAGGGAAGCACCTCAGCTGGTCACCCACAGGTCACAACTATGGCTTGGATCAACCAGGACCTGCCACATCCCACGTTCCAACAGGAGCCTAAAGGCCACAAATTTCAAAGAGATGTGGCATGTCAGGATCTTTTCCTAAGAGACCTAATTCAGGCAAAGAGGTGGATGGGAAAAAAAGGGGCCAGAAAGAGGAATGGAAAAGGGGAGAAATGGGAAATGCAATAATTGGTGCCACAAAGGAGGGAAAAGGCATCACCTCCAACCTGCATCTCTGGTCATGTGCAATGAGCATTCCTGGAAACTTCGGGTTTTAATCTCTCTGAACCTCAAATCTCCATTTGTAAGTAGGGATAATGTACTCAAAGGACACAAAGATTAGTTAATTAATGGGTTGTGACATGCTCTGATGCTGTGATAATGAGCACTGCTAGGAAATCTGTGATTAAGGCTCTGTTTCGGTGCATTTTACTCAGACAGTGAACCTGGGGGACAGGATCAGCCCCTGAGCCAGCTGAGCTTGCCACCCCTTTCCATCCCCATGCACAGGGATTTCAGGAATGGTGCTTTGGGAACGGGTCAGAGCCTTCCCCCAAACCACAGCCTGAAATATTGGCGTGGCTGAGAATGAGACAGATCCTTAATTTGCAGTGGGTATCCTGTAAGTGCTGGCTCAGAGTTCCCAAGGAGGCACACGGTGGGATTTTTGGGGGTTGTCCTGTGCCAGGGCCAGGAGTTTGCCTCAAGGATCCTTTTGGATCCCTTACAACTCAGGACAGTCTGTGATTTAGCAGGAGAAATCCCGCTGTTCCATCCTGCACGTGGAGGGATGAGGTTTGCTCCGGGAGCTGAACGCCCCCAGTGATGCACAGCTCCTGGGAAAGGGTGGGAATGTCACATCCTGCCACCCCTGGAGCTGTCTGCACCAAGATGGGCACACTTAAACACACACAGAGGCAAAAATCCCAGGAAACCAGGGCTGGGAATGTCAAGGATGGACACCAAGGAGCCACAGTGGTCCAGCAGAGGGCTGGGTGATTTTGAGCAAGGACTGACCATACCCACCACTTTACTTTGAGCAGCTCTTGAGGGAAATGACACGAGACTCCTGAAGTCTCTTGAAGTCTCTTCTTCAGACTCCTGAAGAATTTACAACAGGATGATTCGAAGCAGCTGAGAGTCCTGCTGGGAAAGGAGCGGGATGTCCATGCAGTGCATGGAGAGGGGTGGTGGGAGGGATGAAGGCTGGAGCCACCATCCTTGCCTTGCCCTTCCCAAGGGCCAAAGCAGGGCCCAAAGGTCCCCATGGGTCACCAGAGCCCTCTGAGAGCTCTTGGAGGGGAAATATTCCCTTGGAGCCTGCTGTGAGTCAGTCCTCGCACGGAGCTGGTGGCCGGGAGGCTCCCAAGCCATGGAGGATGAAGGCAAAGGGAACAAACGTCCTTTCCCTGTCCTCTCCTCCCTGCTGGAGGCGCCTTTCACATGTCCCTGCCCTGGGAATCACTGCAAAGCTCCTCTTGCTATGAGAAATAACCTCAGCATTTCTCAGTCTCCTCTCTTGCATTTTACAACCCCACCACGAGTGCACGTAACATCCTGTGAGAAACAAAGCCTCACCCATATGAATTTATTATTTTATAAAAAGGTTTATTATATGGTAAGAGCAATACAGACCTGGACACGAGGGGGGAGTCTTTGCACCACCAACTCGTGTATCAGGTACAAGGTGTGTCTGCCTTTTATCCAGCCACTTTATACATATTCATTACATGGTATATATATGAATTTTTACAGACTTCTCCTTATATGGTTACAATTAAGTCATTATTTTCACAACTGGTTAATCACTACATTACAATTTAGTATCTTCGACAACTTCCCACCATAATCAGGTATTCCTTGATAAAGGGCTGACAGGGGATTTTGGGGGTCATGTACAATTGAGTATCTTGATAACTTCCCACCACAATTCAGGTATTCCTTGATAAAGGGGTGACAGGGGATTTTGGGGGTCATGTACAATTGAGTGTCTTGATAACTTCCCACCACAATTCAGGCATTCCTTGATAAAGGGCTGACAAGGGGGATTTTAGGATTTAGTGATTTGACAGATTCCCTCTCGTAATTCAGGTATTCCTTGCTAAAGGTTCAGGGAAACTGATGCCCTTACAAGAATTGGTTTTATTGTTTTATGAGGCTGCAATCAAGCCATTTGTTTCCCTACTGGCACGAATCATATCCATACTTATTACACATCCCCACACGGATTCCCACATTCCCTCATTCCAGGGGATGCTCCAGCCTGGGCAGCTCCTTCCCCACCTCTGTCCCTTTTCCATTTGCTTCCCCACCCGTGTCCTCCTCAGTGGGTCTGGCTCTGGCTCATGCCCTGTCCTTTCAGGCAGAAATCCAAGTTTACAGGGTGTTAAGGGGTTGTCTCACCCCACAGCTCAGGGATGGAGGAGTTTGGGACACAGACAGGTTTTAAACTATTTGTGCACATAAATCTCCTCCCCTCCTTGCTCCCACTAACAGCTCCTCCTTGGATAATTCCTCCTTTGCCGCTGTGGTGGTGGATCTTCCAGTTTACACTTCAGGGAGGCTTTTCTTCCACTGACTCTTGTTTTCACTTTGCTGAGGCTTTGCTTTCATTGACTTTTTTTTTAAGTCAAGTCGCAGCGGCTTGAAAGAAGGTGACTCATCCTTAGAAGTCCTGGCAGCTCTTATCTCCTCTTTGACACCAGCTGGGAGGTAGGAAAGAGGGAAAAGGAATAAAAAAAAAAAAAAAAAAGAAATCAATACATCTTTTGTATGATTTTCCACAGCTCACCTGTTGTCCGTGCTCTCTCTGTGCTGCCTCTCAGCTGGGGAAGATAAAGTAATTTACTTGGTGGCAATACTTGTGTCCTTTTAGGTTATGAGATCCTTAATTCATTAGCAGAGGGACAACATGAACAGACCAGCAGGGTGGGAGTAGCTATTTTGGGAGCATTTGAGGATATAGGGAAGGAATTTTTCAGCTTCTTTTTATGTATAAACATCCACACTGAGAGCTCTGACCGGTATCAGAACGATCTACAGGATCACAGTGGAGAGGATGGTTAAGATTGACCATTCAGAGTCTTTTCCATGAGGAAAAAAATAGGATGGAACAGGTTCTGCTTTCCAAACCCACCGCTGACTCTTCCCTGCAGGATGTTGTGGCTGCCAAAGAGGTGACATGGGAGCAACAGGGAAAAACGTCAGGGAAGAAGAGCCATCAGATGTGCTACATGGAATGAAAGCTGCAGTCCTGGGGAAAATCTGAGGTGTGAGCAGCGGGAAGAGCGGGCTGGAAACTCTGGCTGGGTTTTTATGCTCTTCCTTTGGCAGCTGCTCGTGGCTAACCCTAAATGGGGCCAGCAGAGGGTCTGGCCCCATTTTGGTGCTGTTGTAGACCTTTCCCTCTTGCCCAGTGAGACCACAACCCATCCTTTCCCACCGTGGAGCTGCTGCTGCCACCAAACCAATGCCAGAGGGACACAAGTCCCCAGGCTGTGCTCACTGACCATGAGACAGGAATTCAGCCTGGACACCCCTGGGATTCGGAATTATCTGGGATCTGGCATCTCTTACAGCTCTAATGCAAACATCCTTGACAGGGAATGACAAGGTTTGCTGGAAGGACCAGAGATCTGCTACCAATTTCATTTTAAGCCCTACAAAACCGGGCTGGGCGATGCCACGGGGAGGATTTTCATGCCATTGGGACGTGGCAGGAGGTGAGGGATGTGGAGGTGGGTTTTCAAGGCCAACAGGTTCTCATCAGGATGAAGACGTGGCCCTTCTGCATCTCAAGACCCATCAGCCAATGCTACCACCACCCTAAAATATTGAGGCAACCAACAATTCCATCTGGGGAAGCCCTGGCACGGAAAGGGGTGAAACCTCTGGGCCCCATAAAAGTTTTAATGTGCTGCGGGTAAGAAACACATTAAATGCTCAATCAAGAATTGCTTCTGCCTTGCAACCCGTTCCTCTGAGGAGCAGGGCCACCCCCACCACCAGGACACAGCTCCTGGCACTGGTGTGGCCAGGCTGATTTTGGGAGGAGAGGGATCCATGGAGAGCCTGTTCTTCAGTGGGTGGTGGTTTGGGATCCAGCAGGCACTGGGTGTGATCCCGGTGCGTGGTGATAAGGGGTCTTATCCAGGGAAGCTGAACTGAGAGCACAGATGTTAAAAAGTGGAGTCCTGACTCACTGGGGTTTATTTTCCATGTGGTTTGTGTGAGGCTGGGATCGGACAGGGAAGTGTCAGTTTGGAAAACAGCGGGGTACCAAAAAAAAAAGGAAGAAAAAATAAATAAGTGCTAACAACTGCTCAGCTTTAACTACAAAAGCAGCAGAATTGGCCTTTTAAAGGTCAATCAAAGCGGAAACCTTTGCAGGAAATCTCTTAAACGCTCGAATCCCTCAATGGCTTTGCCTGGGGCTGGAGGTTTTGGGAGCTGGGTCTGCCCCTGCCTGTGGAGAGCAGATCCCATCGCTGCTCCGTGGTCACTGCCCCCACCAAACACAGCCCTCACCCCTGGGGACATCATTCTCCACAAGCTCCAAGGCTCCTAGACCCATTCCCAGCTCCACCACAGACTCCCTTTAGTGGGAGGCAGAGACAGGAGATGGGAGGGAGGTGGGTTTCCAGAAGGATTTGCTCCCAGGGTCCATTCCAGCTGCAAACTGGAGGCAGAAAAGGCTCTTTCCGATCTCTGAACCATCTCCAATTGAACCTTCTCAGCGCTGGGGGAGAACGTGGGAGGAATGTGAGCCTTGGCTGGCTGTGCCAGGGGAGG
>JAWMRC010000126.1:72520805-72536902 GCA_035584755.1 Thripadectes ignobilis | reverse complement strand
GGGGCGCCGCGGCAGGGGATGCTGTGCGAGCAAACACACACACGGAGCGGAGATTCGTTAAAAATATCGCGATTATTAGTTAAGAAGAGAGAAGGAATGGAGGGGGGGATGAAAAACACAGAGGGAGAGGGAAGGGGGAGGGGAAGGGGGGAGGGGGAGGGAGGGGGCAGCGCGTCACGGGAGAGATTTCCTTATTGGGGCTCCCTAGCCTACATCCTGAGTCCATGTATGGGCATTTACGTCACGGCAGCCTCGCTGGGGACTCCAGAAATGGCTGCGGCGGAAGGTCGGAGCAGCCCCGCTCCAGCTATAAAGGGGCCGGCGGGGAGGGAGAGCCGGGTGTCCGCACGGGCTGCGCCGCTGCAGGGTCCTGCCTGCCCCCCCCGCACACCCCCGGGGCCGCATCGCCCCCCGCAGCATCCCCCGCATCGCCCCGAGCCCCCCGGAGCATCCCCCGCATTGCCCCGAGCAGCCCGCAGCATCCCCCGGGGGGTCCCTGGCACCCACCCCGAGCACCCCTCGGATCGGTGCGGGCATCCCGAGGGTCCCCCAGCTCCCCACTGAGTATCCCTCGGATCGGTCTGGGCGCTCCGAGTGTTCCCGGCTCATCCCGAGCATCCCCGGGCTCTCCCCGAGCACCTCCCGCCTTCGCCGCTGAGCATCTCCCGGTTCATCCCGAGCATCTCCCCGTTCATCCCGAGCATCCCCCGGCTCTCCCCGAGCATTATTCCCGGCTCGTCCCAGCTCGCCTCCCCCCCTGCTCCGGCCGCGTCTCCAGGGAAGATGCTCAACGTTATGGATTTCTCCTGCCCGGATCCGCTTTACTCCAAGTACGAGGAGAGCTGCGAGATGAAACCCGGAGACCTGCAGGGCTTGGGGCAGCCTGAGCAGCAACTTCTGGCAGAGGCCGATTTCCTTGGAGGTAAGGGCGGGGGGGAGCCGGGCAGGGGTGAGGGACCCCGCCGGGAGCGATCGCTGCAGCCTGGGATCGGGAATCTTCCCCTCCTCTGCCCCCGGCCCCGGGCTGGGGTTCAACAGTGCCCTGCCAGCTCAGGGTGGGGGTCCCGGGAGTCCCGCTGGAGAAGGGAGGTGAATCCCAGAGCTCCCTGTGCGGTTTCAGGGACGGAGACCTCGCAGTGACGCAACATCAGCCTCCCGCTGTTCCCCCGTATCCCGCCCCCACCAAAGCCCCGCATCCCTCCATCCCTCTAACCACCGTCTCCTCTGTCTCCCAGGTGAGCTGGTGGGCGCCCCGGTGAGCGGCGGGGCCGTGGATTATTCCCTGCTGGGCGGCCAGCCCTCCCCTTCCCTCAGCTACACCGGCAGCTTCTTCATCAAGGCGGTCCCGGAGCATCCCCAGGACCAGGAATCCCTCTTCAACCTGATGTCGGGCATCCTGGGCATCTCCCCCTTCGCCTCCTCGGAGGGCCACCAAAGGCACCTGGATGCTCTTTACCCCTGTCCCGAGGTGGCTCAGGGCCAGCTGGACCTTTACCCCGCCTGCCAGCCCGACATGAGCGGATCCACCCAAGCCCCCTTCCCGGAGCAGGGATACGGCGCCTTCCCCACGGCCGAGGGGGCTCCAGCCCTGCAGGCACAGCCCGCCCTGGGGAACACCTCGCAGTGCTTCTTCCAGCCCAAGCTCCTGGACAACAAGCAGGATCTCAAGCTGTCCTCTGGCTCCCCGCCCCTGGACAAGTTCAAAGCCCCCTGTGCCCAGTGGGAGCCCCTGGCCCAGCATCAGGCCTACTTGCCCGCCGGCTACCCTTCTCCCGAAGCCTTCCCGGCCGGAGAGAGCGGCCAGGGGCTGTTCCACCCGCTGGGCTCCAAGATGGAGAGCGTCCTGCCCGTGAGCTGCCAGTCGGAGCTGGGCAGCCTGGCGGAGGATGCCGCCTGCTTTGGCGCCCATCTGGGATTCGGCTGCGAGCCAGAGAACTTCCCGGCCCGCGGGGACTTCGCCGACACCAAGATGCACAGCATCCCTCCTCCCTTAATGCCGGAATTCGACGCCGCCTTGGCCCAGCCCGACGTCCTGCCGGGTCTCATGAGCTCCGCCGAGCTCCTCCACCCTCACCCCTCGCCCTCTGTGGCCCCCACGGACTTTTTGGGCCACGCCGCCTCTTCCTCCCTGCCTTCCCTGCTGCCCTCCAACCCTCCCGCCTTGGCCGAGCCCAAGAAGAAGACCCGTCGCACCAAGTGCTCCTCCAAATGCTTCTGCCCCAAGCCCCACGAGAAGGCTTTCGCCTGCCCCGTGGAGAACTGCATCCGCAGCTTCGCCCGCTCCGACGAGCTCAACAGGCACCTCCGCATCCACACGGGCCACAAGCCCTTCCAGTGCCGCATCTGCCTGCGGAATTTCAGCCGCAGCGACCACCTCACCACCCACATCCGCACCCACACGGGCGAGAAGCCCTTCTCCTGCGACACCTGCGGCCGCCGCTTCGCCCGCTCCGACGAGAAGAAGCGCCACAGCAAAGTGCACCTGAAGCAGAAAGCCCGGACCGAGGAGAAGCTCAAAGGGCTGGGGTTCTTCTCCGTGGGTCTCTCCTTCGGGACACTGTGAGGCGGGCGACCCGAGCGCTGCCATAGACGGCGTTTCCCGAGGTCCCCCCGAGCGTCTCACGGGAGAGCCGGGGTGGGAATGCCCTCCTGGGGTGGCCCTCGAGGAGAAGAGGCAGGTTGAGCCGTGCCAGGGAGGAGAGGGGCACGCCGGAGGTGCCGGAGGTGGGATGCGGAGCCATCTCCAGGGTGCTGGGACTGAGCCGTGTTTACAGCTCCTGGTCCAAGGAGGGGAGAGGGAAAACCACGGGCAGAAAGGAATCACCACCGAGGTGGGTGTTTTGTAGCCAAACCTACGGACTCTCGGCGTTTGTAGCCGTGATTTCCCCTGCCAGGACTTTGCAGGATGTTCCCCGGCTGGAGATTTCCGGATGGCACAGTCGGAGCTGTGGCCGCACCGGTCCTTTCTCCCCAAGGAGGGAGATGCCACCAGGCTCTGGCAACTGGTGCCTAACAGGCCCTTTGGAAAGGTGATGTCATTATTATTCTTCTCATAATTCATTATTATTATTATTATTATTATTATTATTATTATTATTATTATTATTATTATTATTATTATTATTATTATCATCATCTTTGTAAAAAGCGAAATCCTCCTTCAGGAATATTCAAAATTTGTGTCTATTTTTCTAATTAAAGATTTGAGCTAATCCAAGCCCTCGCTGGGGTTGCTTCCTGCCTTTCCATCCTGTATTTCCGCTGGGTTTTTGAACCTCTTGCTGCTGCATTTTGGGAGAAAAGGTGGGTTGATAACGAGCAGGGAGAGAAAAATCCGTCAGTGCTGGGGGTGGGGGGAATTGGTGACCCTCCTTCTGAGCATCCCCAGATCCCCAGGTGGGGGCTTATCCCTGGAGAAGGGTCTTGTCCTGGGACAGAGCAAGGATCCCTGCTCCTTGTTGGCGGGTCTCCCTCCAAAAAGATGACGTGGCTCCGGGTTTGTTCTGATGGGGCTGAGCCCTGGAGGGGCTCCCTCTCCTCTGGGGATCCCAAAGCCCAGCCCAGCCCCCATCCCGGGCTCCTGGTCCCTGGTGGGATGTGGATGCCCCCTTGGCAGGCTTTACCTCCCAGAAATGGGCTGAGATACATCCCCACTCCCCATTTTCAACCCAGCTCATCCCCAGGGCTGGAGAAGACCCAGGCAGGCAGGATGTGGATCACTGTGAAGTGGGCAGGGCTGTCTCTTCCCTCCTTTTGGCATTTTAATGTTGGAGAGATGCTGGTTCCTTTCTCCTGGGAATAGCCAGTGGCTGGATGGCCCTGGAGATGATGCTGCAGCCAGGGAATGTTCCTCCCATAGCAGAACCTCCCTCCTATGGTGGTTAAAAATCAGTTAAAGCCATGAAATCCCAAAATATCATCCTTCTGCTGCAAGATACTCGGATGGGGGACACCGAGCTTTGCATTCTATTAATCAGGAGAAGATGCCCGTGGGAATGGAGGGAGAGGGACAGGGCAGTTGTCATCGATGCCCAGGTGTTTTAGGGATGATCATCCTTTTCTTGCAGAGCAGGAAACTGAGGCAGGGAAGGAGCATGGCTGGAAAGATGCTCTTTCCGATGGATTTTGTCTCCTCCACCAGCCCTGGAGAGGGAGGATCTGCTCCCAAATGTGTTATGAAGGAAAGAGAGGTCTTCCTGTCTTATTCCCTTATGGCCCCAGCCCTTTGCCATCACATGGACTGGAGCATTGTGGGGTTAAACACCAGTTATCCCAGTAAAAACCACCGTCCCAGTTATCCCAGCAAAAACCACCGTCCCAATTATCCCAACAAAAACCACCATCCCAGTTATCCCAGCAAAAACCACCGTCCCAGTTATCCTGGCAAAATCCAAGCTTGCCATGGGGTGCTGGTAGCAGAGATGGGATATGGGAAAGGCCCAGAAAGACACTTAATTGTGGGAGAAATCCCAAATGTCCCCCCAGACTTGTCCCTAAAATCTCACCCCCTGATGGCACCCAAGGGTGCTCGTGACCCTGGGATGAACCATCCCACGTGTGTGAGAGCCTGATCCTCAGCAAGGACCACTGCATGGGATGCAGATGACCCCGGACACCAGGAAAAACCCCAGACATGGTTAATGAGGACCTCAGCCCCCAGGTTTCCCTTGGGAAGAGGCTGGTTTGGGGTGGGATGTTGGATCTCTCCGGGCAGCAAGAGCCGAGCTTTCCTGCACCTCTGGCCATGAATGATGCATGAGGCCTTTATTAATACCCTCTGGAAGTGCATCCATAATTGATGCTGAGCCTGGAAGCTCTTCAGAGGCACCAGCTCCAGCCTTGGCCCTCTGCTCCCTCTGGCCAGTGCTGCTGAGGGAGGGATGGGATGGGATGGGATGGGATGGGATGGGATGGGATGGGATGGGATGGGATGGGATGGGATGGGACACCCCTCACAGCAGCTGCTTCTGGGTGGACTGGATTGAGCACACGTGGCTGGGTTTGTAGGAGGGGAGGATCAGTGGCACCCCAAATCCCAGGGGATGAGGACAACCACTGGAGTCCTCGTCAGCACCATCCTGGGCCCAATGCTGCTGTCTCCCCACATGTCCACATCGGGGAGAAGAAAACACGGCAGTGCTGGATGCCTTTGGCACAGGGAACCAAGATGTGGTGCTCGGGGACTGGATCAGGACCAAGCCAGGGATTGAGCCAGAATGATCAGGGACTGGATCAGGACCAAGTCAGGGATTAAGTCAAGGTGCTCAGGGACCAGCTGGGAACCAAGCCAAGGACCAAGCCAGGGTGCTCCAAGACTGGATCAAGACCAAGCTGGGGATGAAGCCAGGGTACTTGGTGGCTGGACTGGGTCCAAACCAGGGATTAAGTCAGAGTGATCAGGGATTGGATCAAGTCCAAGCCAAGAACCAGCCTGGGGTGCTTGGGGACCAAATTCAGGGTGAACAGGGACCATCTGGGGACTGAGTCACAGACCTAGCCAAGCTGCATATGAACTCAGTCAGGAGCAAGACAAGGATTAACACAGGGCACTCCTGGACCACATGAGGACCAAGATGGGAACCAGCCCAGAGTACTGGGTGACTGGACTGGGACCAAGCCAGAGTTCTTGAAGACCATCTGTGAACCAAGCCAAGGACCAAGCCAAGGTGCTCGGGGACTGGACTGGGACCAAACCAGGGTGCTTGGGAACCAAGCCAGGGATCAAAATGGCATTCAGGGACCAGATCAAGACCAAGCTGGGAATCAAACCAGAGCAGGATCAGGCCAGGGATTAAGCCAAGCTGCTCAGGTACCAGCTCAGGACCAAGTCAAGGAGCAAACCAGGGGACTCAGGGACTGGATGGGGGCCAAGCCAGGGACAAAGCCGCGGTGCTCAGGAATTCAGTCAGGACCAAGTCAGAATAGCTGGGGACTCAATCAGGATCAAGCCATGGATAAAGACAGGATGCTCAGGGACGGTGTCAGGGCTGAGACACTGTCTTTTCACCTGTGGGTCCAGCCCGGGATGGGGAAGGAGCAATGCAGGTGCCCAGGGGGGTCACACACCCCACACCGCATCCCTCCTCCCCGGGGAGGATGCTCGGGGCTCATCCCGTCCCGGAGCGCCCAGGGGCAGGGGACTGGGGGCAGGAGGGGTGCAGGGGGCCCTGCGGGCTGCCATGGCAGCCAGGCCCGCGGTGTTCGTGGGGAAACAGGCAGAGGGAGCTGTGCGGGAGCAACGCGGCAGCGAGACAAGCCGGGCTCCGGCTGCAGAGGAGGAGGAGGAGGAGGCGGCTGCCGGTGCTCGCCCTCCTCCTTCCTCCATCCCTGCATCCCTGCATCCCTCCCTCGCCATCCAGAGCCCCACCGAGCCCCCAGCGCCCGGGGGACCCGCCATCCCCAGGGTGCCCAGCAGCGCTCCCACCACCCGCCGGGGCCTTCAGCCTCTGCTTCCTTCCCTCCTCTTCCTCCTCCTCCTCCTCCTCCTCCTCTTCTCTCCCGCCCCCCCGCAGCCACCACCCTCCCTCCCTCCTTCCCCGGGGCCTGCCTGGTATGGAGGTGCTGGCCACGGGGAGCCGGATGCTTCCCGCGGGCTGCATCCCGCCCGCCCCGCATCCCTGCGCCTGCATCCCTCCCGCCCCGCATCCCTGCGCCTGCATCCCTCCCGCCCCGCATCCCTGTGCCTGCATCGCCCCTGCCCCGCGTCCCTCCGCCCCGGCACATCCCTGAGCCTCTCGGCAGCCGCCTCCTTTGTGCTGCGGGCTCCGTCCCCACCCCCGGCCCCGCAGCCCCCCGGCTCGGGGGTGGCCGCCGGGCGAGCGGCAGAGATGCTGCCCTCGCCGGAGGAGCCCAGCGAGGGAGGTCGGCGGCCAGAAGCAGGTATGGAGCGAAACGGGATGGTTTGGGGCAGGGATGCCGCGCTGGGAGGTGGTGGCTTGTCCCCAGGGTGCTCCTCACCCAGGGCCCCCGGGAGCGGGGGGACGCAGCGGGGACAAAGCCACGGGCAGGAGGTGAGGAGGGACCCTCCGCTCCCCGCGCAGGGGGCTGCGGGGAGGATAAATTCACCCCGGGTTTTCGTGCCCGTCTCCCCCGAGCCCCTTGTGCCACATCCCCCGGCCCTCACTGCTCCTTCCCACCCCGCTGGAGAGCCGGGGGTGGCTGTGGATCGGCATCCTCCACCACCCCGGGCATCATCCTCTCCCCGGGCACCATCCTCTCCCCCGGCATCATCCTCCACCGCCACCCCTTTTCTCCATCCTCCCTTCCCCCATCAACCAGTGGAGCTGCCTGCTGGAATATATATATTTTTTGGGGGGGGGGTGGGCAGGAAAAGCGTGAAACAATGCGAAGGAAGGCTCCATGATGAATGGCAAGGTAGCGGCGGCGGAGCAGCCCGGGGATGCTGCAATCTCCCGGCGCTCGGGAGCCTCTCCCGGCTCCGGCTGCCTGCGGGCTTTATTAGCGTGGCCGCCGTAGTAATGACTCCACTAATAATTCCCTTAAATCCCCGTCGTTGCCGGGGAGATGGCAGCGAAGAGAGGTTTTGTGGCCAGGGTAGCACTTTGCTCGGGAGAAGGACCGGGCGATCTGTGCTTTCCGATCCACCGGGGCCGGATCCTGCCTTGGTTTATGGCTGGAAAAATAGGGGATGAGGGTGATTGGGTACTCCAGGAGGCACGGGCAGGGATCCAGGCCTGAAGGTACCGCTGACAGGATGCTGTGGCTTCATCCCTCTGATGGAAAACAGCTTTCTCATCCCATCGGCAGCGACCGAAGTTGCCGGACGTGCTTTGTTCCTCCCCGGGTTAAACGTGCAGGGGTGTGTTTTGTAACGACCCCGAAACACAGCCAGGCAGCTCCACAAACCCCTCCCAGCCCCTTGTATTTTCTTGGCATGGATTTCTCGCCTTCACGGATATTTTTTCCCCTTAAAAAATGGTTTCTCAGCCTCGTGGCCTGGTTGTGCCCTCCGAGGGGGATGCTGAGCCACCAGGGATGCTGCCCTGGGGACCAGCACGGGTGGAGGGTTCCGTGGAGGGTTCCACGGAGGATCAGGGCTCACCAACCGGTGGTTTTGGGATGCAGGAGGGCTCAGGGGGATTTTAAGGGGATGGGAAGAGCCTTTCGTGGGGTTTTGCAGTGGGATGAGCAAGGGATACTCCCACCCGTGGGTGTCCTCAGAGTGTTGGGGTGAAAGCTTTGCAGTTTTCACTGTTGAATGAAAAATGAAGGAAAAATGGAAACATTGTACCTGGTTTGTGCTTGTGCCTCCCAGGCTGCATTTTTCCTGGCTGATCCCCTTTCACAAGGGTAGGGGTTTTCCTCTCCTGATGTCTTGGAGGATTTTGTGAGTGGGGGATAAAGCAGGTCCCACAGGGACCCTCACTTTCCCAGTTATGGGAAGCCACGGTGTCCTCTGCATTGGACAATGTGAGGGTCCCATGGATTGATGAGATGAGTCCTGTTGTGAGGCTGCACAGGCTGATCTAGTGGGATTGGGTGACCCTTTGCTTGGAGAAGGTGGATCCCAACACCTGTGTCAGACACAGAGATCATCCTGGGGTTCAGAGGGGCTCATTGTGTGGTGGCTGGGCAAGAGAGCACATGGGTCACCTCTGCCACCTTCTGTGGATGGAGAGAGATTTTCCATGGGTTATCCACCTTCCTGGTGGCTCTACTCCTTCCTGATGGTTGTACACCTTTCCAAGGGATGGGAGAACCTTGCCAACAGTTATGGATCTTCCCAAGGGTTCATAAAATCATGGAATCATTTAGGTTGGAAAAGACCTTTAAGATCATCGAGCCCAAAGGCTGAGGAACTTCCCAAGGGTTGTGGCGCTTCCCAAAGGTTGTGGGTCCTTCCAAGAGTTGTGGAGCTTCCTAAGGGTGCTGGGTCTTAGCAAGGGTTCTGCACATTCCCAAGAGGTGGCAGGCATTCCCAACTGTTATGGATCTTCCCAAGGGTTCATAGAACCACAGAATAATTTAGGTTGGAAAAGACCTCTGAGATGACTGAGTTCAAGGGTTGTGGGTCTTCCTAAGCATTGTGGAGCCTCCTGAAAGTTGTGATGCTTCCCAGAAGTTGTGGAGCTTCCCAAGGTTTATGGAACTTCCAAGAGGTTGTGAGTCTTCCCAAGGGTTGTGAGTCTTCCCAAGAGTTGTGGAGCTTCCCAAGAGTTGTGGAGCTTCCCAAGGGTTGTGGAGCTTCCCAAGGGTTGTGACTCTTCCCAAGAGTTGTGGAGTTTCCCAAGAGTTGTGAAGGTTCCCAAGGTTTTTGGGGCTTCCCAAGGGTTGTGAAGCTTCCCAAAGTTTGTGGCTCTTCCCAAGGGCTGTGTATGAGTGGGAGGGACACACGAAGGTGGGATGGAGGCAAAGAGAGGACCAAGAAGAAGGACCAAGAAGGGACAGACCCACCACCCCTGTACCACTAACCCCTCCCATCTCTTCCAGCGCCCATCACCGGCCGATGCTGACACCCCCCCGAGAATCCCCGGATCCCCCACTTCCACCCCAGATCCCAGGGCTGTCCCCCCGGCCATGCCCCAGCGGAGCCTGCCCCGCACCTCCCGGGGCTCCCACACCCCGTGCCCCTTCCCCGCATCCCTCCCTGCCGCGCCATGATCGCCGGGCCGTGAGCGATGGCCTCGCTGGACCTGCCGTACCGGTGCCCGCGGTGCGGGGAGCACAAGCGCTTCCGCAGCCTCTCCTCGCTGCGGGCGCACCTGGAGTACAACCACACCTACGAGACCCTCTACGTCCTCTCCAAGACCAACAGCATCTGCGATGCCGCCGTCTTCCCGCTGGCGGCCGACGGGGCGCTGCTGGCGCCGGCGGCGCGGCGGGACTACTTTGAGAGCACGTCCTTCCAAGGGAAGGACCAGCGCTTCTCCTGCGACCTCGTGCCTGCCGACGAGCTGGAGCCGGCCTCGTCCTCCTCGCCCTCGCCCCGCTACGTCCACGAGATCGAGATCCCGCTGACGGAGATCTTCACCCGCGGCAAAGCCGTGGCGCCGGCGCCGGCACCGCCGGCCGCGATGGACGCAGCCTACGAGGAAGGGCTGGCCCGGCTGAAGATCCGCGCCTTCGAGAAGCTGGAGGTGGACAAGCGGCTGGAGAAGCTGACGGAGGAGGTGGAGCAGAAGATCGCCTCGCAGGTGGGCAGGCTCCAGGTGGAGCTGGACCGCAAGAGCTCGGAGCTGGAGAAGGCCAAGCAGGAGAGCCTGCGGCTCAGCAGGGAGAAGCAGGAGCTGGAGGACCGGGCGTCGGAGCTGTCCCGCCAGGTGGATGTCAGCGTGGAGATGTTGGCCTCCCTCAAGCAGGACCTGGTGCAGAAGGAGCAGGAGCTCACCCGAAAGCAACAGTGAGTCCTTTGTCCCCTCTCTTCCCGCTGCAGGGTGGGGGGAAATCGGCCCCTGGTGGTGAATCCCAGAGAAACTGTGGATGCCCCACCCCTGGAGGTGTTCAAGGGCAGGCTGGATGGAATTCTGAGTAACCTGGAAGGTGCCCCTGTCCATAGAACTAGATGATCTTTAAGGTCCTTCCCAGCCCAAACCATTCTATGATTCTGAGTCCTGAGGAGCCCAACACCATCTCCGGGGCTCAGGCACAATTCCCTTGGCAATGCCCATCAGCATCATCCCTCATCAGGTTTTGCATCTTCTCCCGCGTGGACAATGTCCACACAGACCTGAGCCCCTCCATGGCTGTGACCAAGCTGGGTCACATCATGCCAGTCCTGGTCCCAGAGCCACCAGTGCTCCCAGGAAATGGCCAGGCTGGGGATCACAGAAACCTGGAATGGTTTGGGTTGAAGGGGACCTTAAATCCAACCTCATTCCAACCCCCTGCCATGGGCAGGGACACCTCCCACTAGATGCAGGTGGCCATCCTCCTGCACTGCCAAGGAACGTGGTGGATACCACATTGTTGCAGCCCATCTCTAGTCCTAAAGGAAGTCCCCCCAAACCCAGAGCTGGCTCGTCCCCTCCTCTGGCTCCACAGCTGAATTGTCCATCCCTTTTCAACCTGAGCATCCCAGACACCTGTCCCATGGTCATAAAGGTGAGAGGGGCCACCTTGGCCATGCCAGATTCCGGGGGTTTCTCCCAGAAGGAGGGTGGGGCAGCCCAAGCACCACGACCTCCATTTGCTGTTAGGACCTCACTTTCATCCCTTATTCCCCTTTCAACACCCCCTTCCCACCCCAACGCTGCTCCAGTGCTGCATCATTTTGTTCCCCAAGCAAACTAGACCTTGTTCCTTGGGAGTTTCTTATGAAATCTCGAGGCCACCACTGGGTCCAGAAAGTCAGTGAGGAGCAGTTTAGTGGGGGACAGCCATGGTCATGCTGGGCTGGGAGCACTGGTAGGATTCCTCAAGGATTTATCTTTATCCCCACCATCCTCAGCATGTTTGTTGATGATTTTTGACTCCAGAATAGTGACTGTGGCTCAGAAACAAGTTCACAGGATGTGGTGGTGGTGGGGGTGGTCCTGAGGTGAGGAGAGGGATGATGTTGGGGGCGGGTAAGGACAACACCTCTTGGTTTGGGGGCATGGGGGTGTTTGGGGGCTGTCCTTGGCTGCCTCGTGGGTGTTGTTCAGGGGGTTGTTAGGGATATGAGCTGATGGAATGAGTGGCACCATTCCACCTGGAGCAGAGCCTGGAGACACATAGACAGGATAAACAGAGGATGACCAATGGGTCAAATGTGCCTTGGTCTGTCCATGGTGGAGCCTGGACAATGGTATCACTTAAAAACCTGGGTTTATGCCCCAGAATGACCTCCTGGACTTCCCTCTCTTTAGAGAACCCTCCTGCCCATTGACTGTCCCCACTGGTCCCCAAACTCCTCCACCCAGAGCAATAAAATCCCTTGCCAGGCTGCAGACAGAGCATGGAAAGAGCTGATGGTGAGAACTGCTTTTATCCTAGACACGGGGAAATCATCAGAAATCCTTTTCATCAGCAAAGCCTTCCCTCAAAACCATGGTGGGGACATTTCCCAGCCCTGCCAGCTCCAGAACATCACAAAGCCATTGTCCCCAGGGGAGACCTTTTGCTCCCAGGCTCCGTTTGCTTTGCCAGGGGTGTTTTTCCACCCTGTCCGTGGGAATGAGAGAGATGCAGGTGATGATAACCATCAGCATCACCTTACACCTGCTGCCCAGTGCCCCATTTGCCTTCCAAATCTCCAGGGCCCCTCACCAGGAGCCTTCCCAGGGCATCCAGAGGAGCTCCAAGGCTCAGCCTGCAGTTGGCAGGTTGGGGGGTGATTGAACGGTGATTAATTGGTAATTATATGGTAATTAATGACCAGCAGTGGAAATTATGTTGGTAAGGGCTGCCCCTTCCTTTTTCTTTGTGCTTCTGAGTAGATTGGTGTGTCCAGGTGTGCATGGTCAGGGCTGGGTGTCCAAGGTGAGGTGTCCGAGGTCATGGGTGCAGGGCTGGGTGTTCAGGGTTGGGTGTCTGGTCAGGTTTCTGTGGTCAGGTGTAGGTGGTCAGGTGTCCAAGGTCAGGTTTCTGTGGTCAGGTGTCCCAAGGTCAGGTGTGCATGGTCAGACACGCCCAAAACAGATGTGCAAAGCTGTGTTTGTGCATCTTCAGGGGTTCGTGGCTGCTGAGTGAAGGTGTGGCTGTGCACGTGTGTGTGTGTGTGTGTGTGTACCATGTGCACCATCAACCACACAGCTGTGTTTGGTTCTGGGTGTGCGTGACCAGCTGTACCTGTGCCTGGGGGGGGTGTGCTCATGGAGTCATGGAATGGTTTGAGTTGGAAGGGACCTTAAAGCCCATCCAGTGCCACCCCCTGCCATGGACAGGGACACCTCCCACCAGCCCAGGGTGCTCCAACCTGGCCTTGGACACTTCCAGGGATCCAGGGGCAGCCACAGCTTCTCTGCCCAACCTGGACCAGGGCCTCCCACCCTCACGATGCTCCCTGTGTGTGGCTGCACATGTCGGGGTGTCCATCAGATCCATGTTTTCCTGGCATGTGTGTGGTGCCCTCGTGGGAGTGCAGGACAGCTCTGTGTGGGTGTACCTGGGTGTGCCCATGTGTGTTCATGGGGCACCTCCATGTGCAGGGGTGTGATGGCCATGGGTGGTTCTGGGACACGTGTTGTGGTCACTGTGTGTTGGCTGTGTGTGCCCGGGGGTACTCCCATGGGTTTTTGGGAAGCAGATGTTTGTGCCTGGGTGGGATGGGAGCAGCCAGGCTGGCTGAACTGCACCCCAGAGCTGGCCACATTTTGGGGTGAGACCAGCCCATCCACAGGCTCAGAGAACCTGCTAATTAATGTGTTAATGAGGGAGCCTACAAATCACTGGGCTTAATGAGCTATTGGTGTGAGCAGCATTTAGGGGCATCAACCTGGTCTTGAGGTGTTTCCTAAGTCTGTCCTGAAGGAGGCAGGGTACCACTGCCACCCTCCTCCACCACCCTGCCCACACCATCACCATCCTCCCTCTGGAGCCTGACCCCAGTCCTGGAAGGAATGCACAAGGCGCTGGGGATGCCACCAAAACGTGGTGGCAACATCCACCCTGCATACCAGGAGCATCCTTTGGTCCCTGCTCTGCCCCAAACCATCCCAGGAGCCACCTGGGCTGGCACAGACCCAGACCAGGATGGTGATGGAACATGCTGATGGAACATGATGATGGAACAATCTGGATGCACAGGAGCATCCTTGGCCCCCAGCACAGCCCAGAGGTGCTCGGCAGGGGTGGGTGGGGAAGGGTGAGGGTGTCACCCACTGGTCCCTCCATGCAGGGAGGTGCTGCAGATCGACCAGTTCCTGAAGGAAACGGCGGCGCGCGAGGCCAACGCCAAGGTCCGGCTGCAGCACTTCATCGAGGAGCTGCTGGACCGGGCGGACCGGGCGGAGAAGCAGCTCCAGATCATCAGCAGCAGCTGTGGGACCACCCCAAATGGCAGCCTGGGGCGCTGTGGCACCCCCGGAGCCAAGGCCATCTGCAGACCGGTACCTCCGCGGGCACAGGCACGGGTACCCGGCCACGGCATGGGGAACACACCCACGGGCTCCTCTGGGGGCTGGAAGGGTGGGGACGGGAGGTGGAGGGACCCCGGCCTTGTTCCCATGGGGAAAGGGGCAATCCTGGGTGTGGGGATCCCAAAGAGAAGATGCTTCTCGGTGGGTCTGTGTTTCCATGGAGACATTGGAGATGCTCCTCTGCATCCTGCATGGGTATGGGCCTCACGCCAAAAAGTAGCTGGCGCTGGGTGGGTTTTTGGGGTTGTCACCCTTGGCTGCACCACCCCCATGTTGGGGTTTGCCACGTTGTCTCCTCTTGTCCCATCTCCCTGCAGAGAGACCGGCACCCAGGGCCGGGGGTGGCCGTGCACGGTCCTTATGGTGTGTCCAACCAGCGCTCCTCCTCCAGCACCGGGTGAGTCCCCATCCCTGCTCCCTCTGCGGGATTTTGGTGGGGCACAGGCTGCTGTTTGCACATGTGGCTTTAAACTGGGATTTAAATACCCTGGTGCTCCAAAGGATATCTGTGTGCACACACCTGCATTGCTCCCAAAGTGGAATTTCCACATAACACAGGGGACAAAGGGACAAAGATCCCAAGACAGAGGGTATGGGGAGGTGATGTTTGGCCTTCCAAACATTCACTAACACTGAATTTTGTGTCATTTTGAAAAATAAAAAAGATATATCAGTGCATGCCTCGAGGGAATTCTGCTATTGCAAGAACCAGTTTGTTGTTTCATTCCACTGGAGAGGATGGCAAAGCCAAACCTATAAAACACCCATGGGGAGATACCCCGTGCCAAACACGCTCTTCACGGGTGCCCACCCTCGCCAGCCCTGACCTTGGTCACCCCTTTGCCCCCCTCCAGGGCCTCGAGCCGGGCCAAGGCGGTGTCTCAGAGCTCGGGGTGCTACGACAGCGACAGCGCCGAGCCGTGTCCCACGGACGACACGGCCGACGGGCACCCCTACTCGGCACGGGACGGCGCGCGCGGCTCGGGGCTGCGGCGCCAGGCCATCCAGAACTGGCACCGCCGGCCCTACCGCAACAGCACCGAGGGCGAGGAGGGCGACGTCTCCGACGTGGGGTCCCGCACCACCGAGTCGGAGGCCGAGGGGTGGGAGCCGGACGCGCCGGGATCCGCCGTGTCCAGACCCAGCGGCAGCTGCCGGCTCACGGGTGAGACCATGATGGGGTGCTCTGGTGGGGTGGGAGGCAGTGGAAGGCTTAGACACAGTTATTAAAGAAGAAAGGACCCCCTGGCTTTCTAAACTCCCCAGAGGAGGGTTTAGGTCTGGCTGGATCCCATCTTGGTGTCGGGGTTTTTTTAGGGAATGACAGAGGTGTGATTCCATCACTTTGTCCCACAGGTTTTAATGGTGGCAAAAGAGATATATTTATACAAAACAAATCACTTATTATGGCAAATGAACAGTGAGCCTTGAACAAAAGACCGTAGAATAGAATCATAGAATGAGCTGGGTTGGAAGAGACCTCCAGGATCATCAAGTCCTGATCCAGCAGCTCTGTGATTACCAGATCATGGCACTGATGCCACGTCCAGTCTCATCTTAAAAACATTAATCAGAATTATTTGCTACCTGGTGTAAAAGCTGAAAACCTACTAATAGGGTGCAATACAGCAGGAAGTCATGAAGTGCCCCGTATCAAAGCACTTACATGGAAGCAATGGCATCAAAGCCAGCATAAAAATAATGATTAAGTAGAAATTGATATAACTCAGCACATGAGATAGTGGGCAGAAGGTGGAGGATGGGGAGGTTGGAAGTTGGGGGATGGAGAGGTTGGAAGTTGGAGGATGGGGAGGTTGGAATTTGGGGAATGGAGAGGTTGGAAGTTGGAGGATGGGGAGGTTGGAATTTGGGGAATGGAGAGGTTGGAAGTTGAGGGATGGGGAGGTTGAAATTTTGGGGATGAGGAGGTTGGAATTTGAGGGATGGGGAGGTTAAAAGTTGGGAGATGGAGAGGTTGGAAGTTGGAGGATAGGAAGGTTGGAAGTTGGGGGATGGTGAGGTTGGAAATTGGGGAACGGGGAGGTTGGAAGCTGGGGCATGGGGAGGTTGGAAGCTGAT
>JAWMRC010000126.1:72501656-72518608 GCA_035584755.1 Thripadectes ignobilis | reverse complement strand
GGCAGTGGGCACGGCCCCAAGGCTGCCAGAGCTCCAGGAGGGTTTGGATGATGCTCTGGGGCACAGGGTGGGATTGTCAGGGTGTCTGTGAAGGGCCAGGGACTGGACTGGATGGTCCTTGTGGGTCCCTCCCAACTCAGCATATCCTGAGATTCTGTGATCCCGTTTCCACTGATGGACAGCGGTTCCTGCTGTGGGTTTTGGGCATCCCAGAGCCACCAATGGGACGTGTCACTCTCTGGGGGTGGCCGTGGGGAGGGTGGGCATGGTCTCCCATGCCTGACCCTGCCTCCATCCCTGGCAGGGGCTGCCTGGAAGCGGGTCTGGAGTCCCTGCTGAAGGCGACGGGCAGCAACCTGCTCATCCTGCGCATCTCGCACTGCCCCAACGTGCTGACGGACCGCTCGCTCTGGCTGGCCAGCTGCTACTGCCGTGCCCTGCAGGCTGTCACCTACCGGTAAGGGCGGCCACCAGCACCCCCCGTGCGGCCACGGGGCTGGGAGAAGGCTGGAAACACCCCCGGGGGGGATGGGGCTCCTCAAATGCCCATCCCCATCCCCATCTGGCCACGGTGTGAAGGACCCACCTTTCCATGTTCTCAGCAACCTCAGTGTCCCCCAGCTGTCCTTGGTGGTCTCATCCTCTTCTGGTGTGTTCCCATGCATGTTTCCCTTCCAGCTCCATTCCTAACGTCCTGTTCCTGATCTCATCCCAGCTGGAGGTGTGACCGGGGTCTGGGTAGGGGGGCACTGCTTTATGTTGGAGAAGGGTGAGGAAGAGGTGCTCAGTGAGGTCCCACCTGACTGTCACCCCCTGATGGAGGCTTCAAATGGGGAGAAGAGCCTCAGAGTCCCTCTCTGCTGGAAAGGAGGAACAGCCCTGCCATGGCATAGCTAAGATCCAACTTGGGGATCTTGTCCGAGGTCAAGGACACAAGACCCTGGTGGAGGTCCTGGAGGAGGTCACAGGTCCTAGAGGAGATCACTGACCTCTCCTTGGTCTTGGCCACCTTCCAAAGGGAATCTGCCTCCTGTGGAACAGGACACACTCAAGGAGGATGATCCATGCTCCACTTCAGCCGTGGTAGCTGCTGTGTGTCCTCACCCAGCCCAGGATGGAGAATCCCTCAGGTGGGGAAGCACATCCAGCCACCCCTCTGGTGTGCCCCACGTGAGCTCAGACACGGCTCTGACCAGAGGATCCCCCCAAGGAGGCAGCTCAGACCTGCTGGGTTTGACCCAAAGGCTCCTCCAACAGCTCCTCCAAGGGTGGCAGAGCAGGTCCAAGCACTCCTGGCACGTCCCTAACCTGTGACTCTGACTCATGCTCTAATTAACCTGCTGCTCTTGGCAACCTTCTTCAGAGGAGACGTGTGAAATGCTCGAGATAACACCCCTTGATTATTTTTAGGCTTGCCTGAAGTTTTGAAGTAGGTCATTTGGAGTCAGGAAGAGCAGCCCAGGTCTCCAGGAGGCATCCTGGTGTGGTGGAACAGCCAGGGGCCTCTCTTTGGGCTGGTGGCATCAGGATGGTGCTCTCTGACATCTCTCCTTGGGCTCTGAGCCAATGTGGCTCCTCCCTGACTCGGGATAAATCCACATCTCCACCAACCCCTGCACGAGTCCAGCAGCATCCCACAAGGCCTCTTTTGATACCTCCAAAAACACCAAGGAGGAGCCCACAGCAAAACCTCCCTGGTGACATTTGGCCAAGAGCCACCCACAGATGTGTTGGCACAACCACAGAGCTTGACAGAATGACATGGAATGTCCTCCCCACCTGCTGGCACCTTCCCCATCCCCAGGTGAAACCAACCCAGTGGGATCTGCAGGGATGTTCTATCTGCTCTTCGAGGGTACTTGGCCTGGCAGTCTCAGCTTGTGTCACCTCTGCATCTGGAAGATGCAGCTTCCTCCTCCCCTTCAAACTTCATCCTCCCCTTCAGCCTTGCCTCATCCTTCACCTTCATCTTGACCTTCTTCTGTTGTTCTTGACGTGGCACATCCGTAGGCACAATTCCAGGCAGAAACACCTTCAGCCTTCCAGCATGGCTTGGTGTTGGCACTGGCTGGTCCATGGGCAGGGTGTGGGTTGTCAATAATGACCAGACTGGCACCTCCAGGTGCTCCAGGGAGCAGCACCAAGGGGACTCCGGGCATCATCCCTGCCAGTGGGGCCACTACGTGTCCTGTGTGTTGTTCCAGGAGCTCTACAGACCCCGTGGGTCATGAGGTCATCTGGGCCCTTGGAGCAGGTTGCAGGGACATCATCTCCCTCCAGGTCGCACCTCTGCATCCGTGGTAAGAATCATGGAATTATGGAATGGTTTGGGTTGGGAGAGACCTTAAAAATCATCTCGTTCCACCCCCTGCCATGAGCAGGAACACCTTCCACCAGCCCAGGTTGCTCCAAGCGCTCTCCAATCTGGCCTTGGACATTTCCAGGGATGGAATTGTGTTGGGTGGAGGCCAAGTGTGATGGACACCACTGGGCTGGAAAGAAATTGGGTGCCAGATCCAGATTTGCTTTGGGAGGGTCTTCATGAGATGAGCAACAATCCTGGAGGCAAATTTGGGAGACTGGGAGCTCAGCTCCATCCCTCCCCACAGGGCTGGGAGATGTTGGGTGTAGGCACCTCCCTCCTGAGCCAGGAACATCCCCAGGGAGGATGCTCATCCAGAGATGAAAGGGAAGCTCTGATGGGTCCGGTTGGTGACACTGAACATCAAACGCCTGTCTGAGCTCCTCAGTGCTCACGTAAGAGCAACCCTGGAGGGGCTGGACGACGTGGAAAGGGTGTCACTGCTTGGGGAGACAACTGCACTTGCTCTCATTTTGGAAAGGCATTTTGGGGGCACGAAGATGCTGGTGGCTCTCCACCCCACAATGTCAGGGTGCTCAGGAGCTCATGGCTCACACAGCAGGTCTCTCCCTCCGTGCCATGGGAATGTCCCCCGGGCATTTCTTCTTGTCTGGGGGGTTTGTTGGGCTGTCACATCCCTGTCAGCGCCGATCGAGGAGCACAGAGGGGATGTCACTTCGCAGGAGAAGCTGGATGTCAGGTCCTGGTGGCTTGTGTCTTCCCTGGGGGAAGCAGCACATGGCATGTCAGCTTCTCCACCTGAGCCACAGCTCCTGCTGCTGGTTTGATCACAGTTCAGAGCCTGACTCAGGTCTCCAAAGGCAGAGTCATGGAATCATGGATTGGTTTGGGTGGAAAGGGACCTTAAAAATCATCTCCTTCCACTCCTGCCATGGGCAGCGACACCTTCCACTATCTCAGGTTGCTCCCAGCCCCATCCAACCTCACCTTGGACACCTCCAGAGTTGGGTCATCCACAAATTCCCTGGGCAAGATGAAGGGTTTGGGTCACTGCCCTGCCCTGGTGCCAGCACACCCCGTGGGCGTTGCTCAGGTGGAGACACCCCCTCACAGCGTGACCACCCCTGGGGCTGGTGGGGTGGGAGATGTCCCAATCCCACCACCCTTCCAGGAGCGCTCCTGGAGAGGGCTGAGCTCTCCTGCCAGCCATCCCCAGCTCCCTGTTCTTCCTCTCCCCAGCCAGCAGCCCACTCGGTTCAGCAACCGCTGCCTGCAGATGATCGGGCGCTGCTGGCCCCACCTGCGGGCGCTGGGCGTCGGCGGCGCTGGCTGCGGCGTCCAGGGACTGGCATCCCTAGGTAGGCACCTCCACATACCCTAGGTAGGAACTGTAGGGTCATCGAGGTGGGAGAAGACCTCTGAGGTCAGCCTACCACCCAACACCACCCTGCCGACCAGGTCGTGGCGCTGAGAGACACGTCTGGTTTGTCCTTGAACACCTCCAGGGGTGGGGGTTCCACCAACCCCCCTGGGCACCACCTCCCTCCTTCTCTGGTGGAATAAGGAGAAGGGGGCCTTGCTGGAGACAGGGAGATGCCCCATGGGGATCTTAATGAAAAGGCCCCTCCCCAAGGTCCATGGGTTCACCCAGCCCCTCCCCAAGGTCCATAGGTGCACCCCAACCCCCCCCGGGTCCATGGGTGCACCCCACAGCCCCCAAGGTCCATGGGTGCACCCAGCCCCTCCCCAAGGTCTGTGGATGCATCCCACACCCCCCAAGGTCCATGGGTGCATCCCACTCCTCCCCAAGGTCCATGGGTGCACCCCACACCCCCCAAGGTCCATGGGTACACCCAGCCCATCCCCAAGGTCTGTGGATGCATCCCCCACCCCCCAAGGTCTATGGGTGCACCCAGCCCATCCCCAAAGTCCATGGGTGTACTCCACCCTCCTTGCTGCCACCCATCCCTCCTACCACTGGCTGTCCTCCTCCCTCCCCTGTGGGATGCTGACAGTGGGTGCTCTGTCCCTCCAGCCCGAAACTGCATGAGGCTCCAGGTCCTGGAGCTGGACCACGTGGCCGAGATCAACCAGGAGGTCGCAGCCGAGGTGTGTCGAGAGGGGCTGAAGGGGCTGGAGATGCTGGTGCTGACGTCCACACCGGTCACCCCCAAAGCCCTGCTGCACTTCAACAGTGAGTAGCAAAGCCAGGGGGCATCATCCATTCGCCACAAGGCCACCAGACATCCAGATCCATGGAGCAGGTCCCTGTCTTCCAGCCCCACCCACAGGAACCTGGTGGTGGGACCTCTGTGGTGGAAGGTGTCAAAGAGGGTGTCTAACCCTAACCCAACATCCCCCTGCCAAGGATGGGTGAAGGAGAACTGATCTTGCCTTGGCCATAGGGAGGATGGAGATGCTTCCTCCACGCTCCCCACCATGTAATCCAGACCTGGATTCACCCTGGTGTGTCTGGGTTTGGGGTCACACCGTTTATGAAGCCATTTGCCAGGACAGGAGGTCCACAGCCATCAGGAGGGTCTGTCCTGGTGGTCACAGCTCAAGTCACTGTGGTTGGACTTGCTGGGAACCCGCCCCTCTGGATGGAAGAGTAAGGGTTTCCCAAGGAAATGGTAGGATGCTGATTTGGGACAGGACAATCAGGGACCATCTCATAGCCAAACATCAGTCTTGGCCACCACAAGCAGGTCTCCTCCAGCTTCAGGGTGAGGTTCCCCCACACAGATAAGGCCCTGAGGAGCACGGGGTGGGATTTAGGGTCCATGCTGGCTGTGGGAGGCTGCTTGCCCCCAGGTATGGAGGAGCCAGGTGGTACCTCTGCCCCTCAGGTGTGTGCCGGAACCTGAAGTCCATCGTGGTGCAGGTGGGAATTGTGGACTATTTCAAGGAGCCCCACAGCCCTGAGGCCAAGAAGATGTTTGAAGAAATGGTGAACAAACTCCAGGTAAAGGATCCCAGTCCCAGGTAACACGTCACCAGCTCTGTGTCCTTCCCATGGCAGGGATTTGGGGTGTTCCCCCCTCTCTTCCTTGCCCATGTCCTGCCTTGGCAGGGATTCCCCCTTTTCCTCCTTTGCCCTGTATTCTTCCCATGGCAGGGGTTTCCCCTCTTCCTCATTTTCCTTGTGTCTTATCCATGGCAGAGATTGTTCTCCCTTCTTCTTCCTTCACCCCATGTCCTTCCCATGGCAGGGATTTGAGATGTTCCCCCCTGTCTTTCCCTCTCCCCATATCCTTCCCATGGCACGAATTCCCTCCTTCCTCCTTCACCCCATCTCCTTCCCATGGCAAGGATTGTTCTCCCTTCTTCCTCCTTTACCTCATGTTCTTCCCATGGCAGGGATTCCCTTCTTCCTCCTTCATTCCATGTCCTTCCCATGGCCAGGATTCCCCCTTTCTCCTTTGCCCTGTATTCTTCCCATTGCAGGGACTCCCCTCTTCTTCCCTTTCCTTGTGTCCTACCCATGGCAGAGATTGTTCTCCCTTCTTCCTCCTTCACCCCCTGTCCTTCCCATGGCAGGGATTTGAGATGTTCCCCCCTGTCTCTCCCTTTCCCCATGTCCTTCCCATGGCAAGGATTGTTCTCCCCTCTTCCTCCTTCACCTCATGTTCGTCCCATGGCAGGGATTCCCCCTCTCCCTTCTTCACCCCCTGTCCTTCCCTTGGCAAGGATTGTTCTCCCTTCTTCCTCCTTCACCCCATGTCCTTCCCATGGCAGGGATTTGAGATGTTCCCCCCTGCCTCTCCCTTTCCCCCTGTCCTTCCCATGGCAGGGATTTGAGCTCTCCCCCCTCTCCCTCCCTCACCCCACGGAGCAGCAGGAATACCAGCTCCCCCCTCAACCCCACTCTGTGCTCCTTCTTCCAGGCCCTGAGGAAAAGACCCGGCTTCTCCAAGATCTTACACATCAAGGTGGAAGGAGGCTGTTAGACCTTCAGGGAAGCACAAAGCACATTCCCTCCCCTGCCTGGCAGCGCCGTGAAACCAAACCCCCTGCCCGCTGCCGCCCCTGGGGCGCGGATCCGTCGGCTCCGGCACGTGGAGAACCCAAAACTCTTGGAGGCCTTAGTGACCGACAGCCCGAGCTCCTCCCAGGGCCGGCTCGAGGGCAACAAGGTGCTACTCCAGGACCTTCTTTGGCTGCCCAAGGAGACAGGGCAACGCCCTTTCCCAGGAGGGAAGGTGGCTTGGAACGCCTGCGGCTGCTCCTTGCCGAGGATCCGTGGTTGGGGAATGGTTTTCTCCTTCGAACTCTGTCTCTGGAGGGGTTTTTTTGACCGCTTGGAGGATGTTCCAATCCATTCCATGGGCTCCTTGTGGAGCGCTGGGCTCGGCGCTGCTGCGTCCCTGTCCTCTCCGTGGGGTGGTGGAGGTGGGGTGGGAAGGGGCTGTTCCTCTGGAGGAAACAATGCCCAGCATTCCTGCAGGGTTTTCATTCCATTTCTTTGACAGAGGGGCTCCCAAAGCTGGGGAAATCCTGCCCACAAACCGGCGGCCACCACAGCACAAGCCCGGGGGGCAGAGCTGCATCTCGGGGGCTGTAGGAGCCAGAGGACACCAGGAGAGATGGTCGCTCTTCCAGAGGTCTCCAGCCTCACCTCCTCTCCACCAAAACCTTCCTGCCAAGGCAATAAACCATCTCCAAAATCCTCGTCCACCAGGAAACACGGGTCACGCTTCTGTCCCCACCGTCCACCACCTGCTCAGGCTCCATCTGGAGCAACTTGTCCCGTGTGGAGAGAGGGACTGGCATGGGACACCCACGTTTGCCATCCCATCACCCTCCCGAGCAGCCTGGAGGAGAAATCCTGGCCAAATTATCCTGAAATCCAAAGCTCCTGGTGAAAGCACCACCCAACAGCCCTGGCTGATCCTTATCTATGGCCGCGGCTGGTTTTTTAACTCTGCTTTCTCCTTCTGGGTGTCTCCTGCCTGCAAGGACGTCATCATCCCCAAAATACCCCTTGCTCCATAGGAAAAGGCTTTGGAAAGGCATCCAGCAGAGCCAGGCGTCTCCATCCTCCACCTTGGGGAGAAGGTACCAGGAGGTGCCCCTGGAATTGGGGACACCCATCACAGCACTGCCAGCAGTGGGGACACACCGGCCTTAACCACAGCCCCAGCCAGGTGCCCTTGGACAGGGCTGAGCAGAGAGAATCCCACTGGGAAAGGCAGATTTGGGTGGGTTTTTCTGTGTTCTGGACCAGCATTGGAGGTTTTGGTGCCTGTTGTGCAGCATGGCTGGGAGGAGACAGCCCTGCCCAGGGCATCTCCCCTTCCCAGCCTTCCTGGGGTGATGGGCTGACATGGAACGTCCCTCCAGAAGGGAGGAGGCTGCAGATCCATCTGGGACCGCATTCCTCAGCTATGGCAGAGCTCAGCCTGTGGGGATCCAAGAGAAAATCAAATCACATCAAGCTGGTGGGGGCTGGAGGCAGCTCCTGGCTCTCCAACCTCACCTCAGGAGAGCCTTCATCCCCCCTTCATCCCATCCACGCTGTCTCCTGAAACAGGGTAAGGGATTTTTGGCCATATCCCCCGTTTGAAGCACCTCTGCTCCCCCTCCCACTGCAGCTTTCCAGGAGAAGGCTGTTCCCTGTCTGCACAAAGTGTGGGAGCCCCCAAAAAATCCTGAGAGAAACTACGGTGTCCCACCATGCCCCCATGGATGAGCTCCCTGGCACCGGGATCAGCTCCCTGCAGTGCCCACCACGGCGTTACCTCCACCTGGGGAAAGATGGGACACAAATATTCCAGGGGCAAGAGGAGCAAAGGGATGCCCCGACCAGCAAAAAAAAACCCACTAGGCAAAGCCACAACCCCTTCGGGGATCATCCAACCCTTATCCCAGGAACGTGACCCAGCAGAGCTCTCAGAGACTTGGGAAATTCCCTTAAAAACAAACAAAACAAAAACAAAGTAAGTATTTATTTCTATAAAGAAGAAGAAAAAAAAAGATTTTAAAGGAAAATTATATACTCAGCATGTTTATACACTCTATGCTTAAAGACTATCGTGGTGGAGAGTCGTGTGAGAAGACTGAAGGCGGCTGCTCCGGGTTTGCTCCGGGTTTTTTGGGACCCTCTCCCGGCTCCTCCAGGCTTTTGGGAAGGCAGAGGTGATGGAAAGAGAGGGGGAGAGGTCGAGGACTCTTGGAGAAACCTCCTGTGCTCTCCAGTGGTGTCAGTGGCGGTGTCGGAGCGTGGGTGCGGGTGTGACATTCCCGTCCCTCCACGGCCACGCGGGGTTTGGAATTCACGGCAGGACAACCTCGCTGGAATTTGGTGCTTGGATGCATCGCCCAGCCCAGCCCATCCGCCTCCCCTTGGGCCATTCCCGAAAAATCCAGCTTGGCAAAGCCACGTTTCCACAGAAATCCTCCGATGACACAAGGCCTTGAGCAGGTTCGAGGGTTAGAAGGTGGGAAGTGGGGTTTTCTCCCCCTTTCCCTCGGCCTTGAATGGAATGGATCCATCCCTTGAGTGGATCCCTCCCTCCTCATCCTCCCCTCGGGCGGGGATGAAGGTGCTGGCACAGGGACACAGGGGGTTAATGAGGGCCCTGTGTCTCCAGGTGGCTCCTAATTGCCCAGGTTGTTAATGAGGTCATTAACAGCTCCGTATTTCTTCCACTGAAATGTCATATTGATCCTTTCCCTGCTGCTTTCCCTCCTCATCCCCCTGTTTGCCCCCCATCCCCACGGGATGGCCCTGGGACTGACTGCCCGGGTCATGGAGTTTCAGCCCTGGAAATGATGGAAACACACAGAAATACCAAATTCCCTGGGCAGAGCCTTGAAATGATGCAGCATATCCAGGAGCTCAGCCCCATTCCAGATCCCAGAGAAGCCCCAAAGGGGCTCTGCGATGACAATCCCCAGCAGAATCCATGGATCCAGGGTGAGGATTGGGGTCTCACTGATGGCCAAGAGCTGTCAGGGGCTGGATGGACAGGGGGTCCAGACCTGGCTCCTGCAGGACCAGTTTTGGCGAGATTTATTCCTTTTCTACTGAGTTTTCCCAAAGTTTCCCCATGGCCGACATTCCCAGCATTCCCCTTTGCTTGATTGGGGTGCTGGTTGGGGATTTAAGGAGGAACAACATCACCAAAGCTGGCTCAGGGGCCAAATTTATCCAAAATCCATGTTTTTCTCTGTCCCTTGTGTTGGGTTTTGCTTGTTATCCATCCATCCCTCCATCGGAGGCCTCAGGAGCTGGGAGTGCTCCAGGGAGCAGTTGCCTCCTCCTGCCTTATCCCTGTTTTCCCAGCTTGGGGGGTCCAGGGGTGCCAGGAAAATGGGAACCCCCAGGCTGGCTCTGGCCAAGGAGCATTTTAAATCACTTTATCCCACTTCTTGCCACGTGTCCTGGCTCACCAAGGGCACAGCTTGCTTGGATCCTCCAAAATACTCTGAATTTAGGGAAAAGAGAACAAAAAACCCAGGGAAAGCGGTGGTAAAGGCTCTTAAAGTGGTTCACAAAGGTTCTCTCAGCTCTTAGAGGAGCCCCCCACCACAGGGGCATCACTTCAGCCTCTCATTTTGGGGGGGAAAAATAGCAGGTTGGGATGGAGCAAAAGCATTTGGGAATTGGGAAGGGAGAAAATGCTTTAAAAGGGGAAAAAAAAAAAAGAAAAAAACAGGGAGCAGGGAGATTTTAGGAACTGCAGATGGTTTGTTGTGACTTTGTTGCAAGGTGGTGACGGACCTTCCACCCATGGGAGGCAAAACAACCCCTGAGGAGGGTGGGAAAACAAGAGGAAAAGCTGCTGCAGCAGCAAAGAGGGGAGGGAAAACTGCCCCAAAAGCGGGAAAAATGGGATTTTGTGATGCAGCCTCGGGCCTGAGCCCCGGGCAGGGGCCACGAGGCAGGTTGGGCCGGGGACAAGTGGGTGCAATGGCGTGGGGTGGCTTTTGGGACGCGAAGGGGTGACGCACAGTTGCTTCGAGATAATCAGAGATAATCAGTGCAGGCAAAGGGAGAGAGACAAACACAGCAATTGGGGGGGGCTCTCCCCAAAGCCCCCGTTTGCTCCGTCAGCGGATCCCGAGGGGCCCTGTACAGCGACCTCCCCCTCCCCAAAGGTAGCCAGTTGCCTCTTAAGTTATTTTTTTAACTCTATATTAAATTTAGGTCTATTTTAGTCTTTTCGCAGCCATGTGCCAGTGTCTGGAGAACCAAACAGCCCCCTTTTTTTCCCCTCTATCCCGTGGTCCCTTGATGCTAAAACGGGTCCTCGGTGGGAAACCCACCAGAGGATGCTGTCCTGGAGGAGGGGGAGTGGTGGGATGGGGGTTCAGCTGGAGGTTCCAGGTGGGTTTGGTGGGAGCAGGGTCCAACTCCGGCCAGGAGACCGTGTTTTTAGCACTTTGGTTGGAACTATCACCTGTAGACGCACTTTGATGTTGTTGCTTTGAAACTTTGGCGAGTGTAAACAATGTGTATTTAAGGAATTACAAGAAAAAAAAAAGACAAAAAACAAAAAACAATCCCCCCTCCCCCCCAAAAAAAAAAGGTGTGTAAAGAGCTATTTTATGATTCAGTGTTGAATAAAGACTCTGGAGATTGAAGTGGGTTTTCATTCTGGCAGGAGCCACATTGAACACAGACAGACCAGCAGCAAACCAGTGAGACCAGTTGCTGTTTGGGGCTTACCGGAAGCATTCCCCTACATCCCGCTCCCTGCAGGCCCGTGGTCTCCATTGCCCCAGCTCCACAGGGCACCAGGACAAAGTGGGATACTGGGGGAGCACTGAGAGGGTGGTAAAGCACTGGCACAGCTTTCCCAGAGAAGCCGTGCCTGCTCCATCCAAGGGAATGTTCCAGGCCAGGCTGGATGGGGCTTGGACCAACCTGGGCTAGTGGAAGGTGTCCCTGCCCATGGAATGAGATGGTCTTTAGGGTCCTTCCAACCCAAACCATCCTGTGATTCTCTAAAACTTGTTCCACTGGCCTCCATTAACACTTCCAACCCACCACACCCAAGTTTCCCCGTTCTCCCCCAAGAGGATTTTCCCACCAGTCACCCCAAACTTCAGGATCCATCCCTGAGGCACCCACACATTCCCTCCCCACAGCCCCATCCCTGAAGCACCCACACATTCCCTCCCCACAGCCCCAGAGCTGTCACAGCTGCTGCCCTGAACCTCCTTCCATGAAACCAAATGGAAGATGCAAATGGCCCATCAAGCACAATGGCACTGAGCAGCATCAGAGAGTTCCAAGAGCTCCATCCTGGAAGAACTCCTGGGATGTGCTCAGTCTGTCCTGCTTCCCAGCAAAGCACCTCCTTTGAAACGGGGCAAACACCGGGTTGAAAAGGTTTATTTTTGAACTCTAAACATGATCTACCACCGTGTGGAACAAAGCAGAGAACAGAGGAGGAGCCCCGTTTGCCACTGAGACAAACCCATCCTTTTCTTGTGTTGCAGCCTGGGTTGAACCCCCCTCCAGCAGGACATCAAACAGTATAAATAGGAGCAAAGCCCACCCTGACTGCCCTGGGACAGGGACAGGGAAAGCCTTGAGGTGAGCCCAGGGGGGGTGATCAGTGCTGAGTGGGCAGGGCAGCCCACGGGAGGCTGGCACTGCCAGGGCCAACATCTGCCTCTAATTAACACGGCGAGCCCTCCGAGCGCCCATCTGCTGGAGCCCCTTAATTAACGCCGCCGTTAATCGCACCCGGGCTTCTCAGTGGTTGTGGGGGCGGCCCCGGCCGCGGCCCCGGCCCCCGGGAGCGGCGTCCACGGTGGAGCGGGGGTTCTTGATGGTCTCGTCCACGGACACGATGAGGCAGGCGGCCTCGGAGGCGGCGGTGAGCGCGTTGATGCGCACCACGGCCGGCTCCCACACGCACGCCGCGAAGTTGTCGGCGATGTCCTCGTTGTTGACGTCCACGCCGTACCACGTCCCGCCCTGCGGGGACAGCACGGGGGGCACGGGGCGGTCACGGGGATGCCACGGGGTGTTGGGGGTGGAGGAGAGCATGGGGAACGCTCAGGGAGAGGTTGGAGAGCGATGGGTGAGGGAAACACAGAAGCAAGCGGAGATGTCTTTGTTTCCAGAGATGCCTCCTAAAAGAGGAGGCTCATTCCATTCTAGGATCACTGAAGCAGGTTGGAGAAGGCCTCTGAGACCATCAAGTCCAACCTATGACCAAACACCATGCCAGCTAGACCATCCACACCCAGTCTTTCCTTAAGGAGCACCTCCAGGGATGGTGACTCCACCATCTCTCTAGGCAGCCCGTTCCATGAAGCTGGAAAGCCCCACAGGACTGATTTCCACAGGACCGATTCCCAGATCATTCCATGAAGCTGGAAAGTCCCCTACAACTGATTCCCAGCCCATCCCATGAACCTGTAAAGCCCCACAGGACTGATTTCCACAGGATTGATTCCCAGCCCATTCCATGAAGCTGTAAAGCCCCACACAACCGATTTCTACAGGACTGATTGATTCCCAGCCCATTCCATGAACCTGTAAAGCCACAGGACTGATTCCCAGCCCATTCCATGAAGCTGGAAAGCCCCACAGGACTGATTTCCACAGGACTGATTCCCAGACCATTCCATGAAGCTGGAAAGTCCCCCATGACTGATTTCCACAGGACTGATTCCCAGCCCATTCCATGAAGCTGTAAAGCCCCACAGGACTGATTTCTACAGGACTGATTGATTTCCAGCCCATTCCATGAAGCTGGAAAGCCCCACAGGCCTGATTCCCACTCCACTGCTGCTTCACTCCCCTGCCCACAGCCCCAGGTTTTGCAGCCATTCATTCCAGGGCATTCCCACTGCACCAGCAGCAGGATGAAACGTGGTGGGAGTGACCAAAGCCAAGGGGCAACTTCCAAACACCAGATTTAGGATCTCCACAAGACCAGCAATGGGGAACCTTCAGCCTGCAGCTCCTCTGGCAAACCCACAGCTCAGCCAACTTCTGCTGATTCCTTTCATGTTTAATACAGCAGCTCCCTCCTGACAAATAATGCATTTTTAAGGAGCAAATCACAGCTCCCAGCTCTGGAAGTCACCCGACAGCTGGGATCAAAGGGAAAACAGATCTGTTCCTTTTATAGCCTACACCTGATCTGGAAACAAACACAGCGTTTAATCAAAGAGGACAAGTCTAACACGGCCTCAGCTGACTTACACCGGATCCCACAGCTCCAGGGGGAGGAAAAAAACCAGGGAGAAAGGAATGCCACACCTCCCTGGCTGTGCCCTGGGCTCCCAGGTGGCCCTACCTGGGCGTGCTTGGCTCGCAGCTTGTTGAGGATGTTGGTGGCGTCGAAGCCGGCGTTGTCGCAGAGCTGGCGGGGAATGATCTCGAGGGCTTTGGCGTAGGCACCAATGAGCAGCTGCTGCTTGCCTGGAATGGTCCTGGAGTAGTCCCGGAGGTACTTGGAAAGCTCCATCTCTATGGCACCTCCACCAGCAACAACCGAGTCGTTCTGGAGGGAAACGGGAAACCCCCTCATTCCAAGGAAGGGGAGAGCGGGAAAGGCTCCGTGGCAGGGCGATGCCAGCCCATAGGAATCCACAGCCCAGGCTGCTGCCATGCCTGGGATGGCCTGATGGCACTGCTGGGAGCTTCAGAACAAGGCAAGAACCTCCAGGGGCAGCTCATCCCAGCTACTCCTGAGATAAAGGGGGATTTGGGGGCGTTCCTAAGGGAGGGATGGCAGCTCACAGCCCCCTCGGGCTGGGAAAATTTCCCTCACTTCATAAAACACCCAAAACTGAAGACATTGGCAGCAGCACCTCACAGCCAACTTCTGGTTTTCACCTCCCATTTCATAAGGGAGATCAGAATGTTCTTTCTAAAGGCAACAGTTCCAAAACTTCTTCCCAGCCCCTCAGGACACGGAGCCTCAGGTCTGTTTTTAACCAGAGCCACCACGTTAAATTGTTATTATGTGTAACCCAGGAGCACCCACAGCTTGGCAGCATCACTCAGGACCAAGGACACACCCAGAGAGGCCTTCCCTTGGTACTCCCAGCCCACCTTCAGAACCAGGGGACCGTCATCCCCTCAGATGGGCCACCAAAGAGGGAACAAGTGCCTTTACAGGCATGGATACATATCAATGCTCCTGTTCAAACCTCCTGAAGATCCACCCAACACAGCGACGACTGAGCTCATTTAGGATGGGAGATGGAGCAAGCACAAGTTACAGCTGTGCAGGAGAGAAAGAAAAAGCCAGGCATGCCTGGAAAGCAGCTGGAAACACTGCCAAAGCAACGTTGAGTGGGCCAAGGAACAGCACTTGAGTTAATCAACTGGATGCTCCTCACTGCCGGTCTCTCCAGAGACCTCAACCAACCTCTGAAAAGGTTTCCAGAAGGAGTTAAGGCTGTGCCAAGTTTGATCAACAGCCCCAGTGCCAATCCAGGAGGGAAGCAGCTCCCCTGGCCCTCACCTTGATTGCTCTCCTGACTATCATGATGGCGTCGTGCAGGGACCGTTCCGTCTCCTCCATGAACTGCTCCGCTCCCCCTCGCAGGATTATCGTGCAGGTTTTGGCCTTGGGGCAGCCTGTGAAGAAGTTGTACCTGCCAAAGGTACAGGGCAAGAAGGGTTATGATGATGGAAAAGTGGTGCTGCTGCTGGAAAAGGATCCACACACTGACACTCAGTGCGAGAACAGAGGAATTCTGGACAGGCCAGATCCATGCCACTCCCACAGTGCCCCTCCAGATCTTGGGCTTAGAAGGAGCAGAGCCAGGAAAAACACAAGTGAAATCCAGGAAAATCCACCCTCCTCCTGCTGCCAGGGATTTGCTGAACTGGTGTTCCAGTTTTCCCTTGGCAGGAATCAACAGCCAGCTCCAAACAGGAATTCTCCTCCAGCACCAGGAAGGACCCCAGTGTGGAGTCCCCACATTCACCTACACTGAGCAAAGAGTCACTGTGGGATATCAAATGCCACGATCAACCCCAAAACGTGTTGCATTGCCATCACAAATGAAGCCATCCCACTGTGCTTTCAACAAGGCACTGCAGAATAAGTAAGTATTTTTAAAAGAACACAGAAGGGGGAAGATTTCAATAAGATCTTGCTCCTGCCTCCTCCCTGAGCCTCAAAAAGCATCTCTGGTATACAACAAAACCCCTGCTTTGTAACAACATTCTTTTCACACCAACACCCTGAAAGATGTTTGAACCTCTCAGTGTTTCAACCCACTGCTATTCGAGGGCTTGCAAGGTACTACAGGTTTACAGCTGGTGTATTTACCTCTCTCCCCCAATCTGGGTCTCCTCAAAGAGCTCACACCGGCCCAGAACATCATCTGTCAGGGCATTGACACTGGTCTGGATGGATCCACCACAGGCCTGCACAGAACAGGGAGAAAGCGAGGAATTACCAACACTGACAATCACATTGATTTCCCAGCAGGGTCCCACTTGTTATGGCCAGCCCAGCTGTTCAACTGATGCAAATCCACCCTGCAGGCCAGATTCAGGAAAACCCTTTAATTCCCATCTCATGGATCTGCAGGCAGGCTGAACAAAATCCTCGACAGCAAAATAAGATTATGCAGCTTCAAAATGCTGACTCACAGGCTCCAGAGTGCAGGAAATACACAAAGAAAGCTCAGGGAAAAAAAAAGGATGAATGCTGGAATAGGCAAGAACGAGGGAAAATAATGATGTACTAATGAACAGACCTTCATCAGAAGAACAAAAGAACAGTGCAGATGCAATTAGCGTGTGATTGTTCATTCCGCCAAGGAACAGCCTCGTCTGTCTACGGCAACTTTAACCAGACAGGCAAAAATGATGTGATTTTCACTTCCAATCTTTGCAAGGAGCAGTGTGTGCAGACACAGCCTGCTGGCCCTGCTTTGGGCACCACCAGCTTAGCAGAGTCACCACCAAATCAAGCCCCTCACCATCATAGTGCGCTTGAGATCCTCCTCCGGCACGCGGCCGGCGCAGAACATGTCCCTGTCGGCGAAGTACTGCGTGGCCACGTCCCCGATGGGCAGCTTGGACAGGACAACTTTGGCTCCTGACTTGTGGATTTTGTCGAGTTTGTCATACAGGATGTTCCACTCGGCATCCACGATGGCCTGGTAATCCTGGCAGGGAGGAGAGAGGGACAATGCTCAGGTGACAGTGGGTTGGGAATGCTGCTCCTACAGCCTCAGCACTTTGCTGCATCCAACACTCCAGCCCCACTGGTTTATGGACTGGCCAAACGGGGACCTTGTTTGCTTAAATTTGAGGCTCTCTCAGCATTCCAAGCACTGCTTGATAAGCTCTCCCTGCTGGGCCACTGGCATAAGGAGGCCACCACACAGCTGATGGCAGAGCACAGCACAGCTGGGGTACAAAGGTGTCCCAAACCTGCTTGTCATTCCAAGTCTCCATACCCTTCTCCCAGAAGAGGCAGCACAACCCACCAGGTGATTTCGAACGGTAATGACAAGCAGAAGGTAATCCCATTTATCATAGAATTGTTAATGGTTTGGGTGGGAAGGACCCTTGAGAGGTCATCTAGTCGAACCCCACTGCCAGGAGCAGTGACACCTCCCACCAGCCCAGGGTGCTCCAACCTGGCCTTGGACACTCCCAGGGATCCAGGGGCAGCCACAGCTTCTC
>JAWMRC010000126.1:72484000-72495942 GCA_035584755.1 Thripadectes ignobilis | reverse complement strand
CTCAGGTGTCCCTGGAGCCTTCTCTTCTCCAGGTGACCCCCCAGCTCTCCCAGCCTGGCTCCAGAGCAGAGGGGCTCTAGCCTTTGGAGCAGCTGAGCTCTGAGCAAGATGAAGACAATTCTGAACATCTGGGATTGTGCTGGAAGGTTTGGAATTGTGCTGGAAGTTCCCCCTGGAGCCTTCCCTTGGCTCCTACTTTTGCAGGCAGCAAACAGGGAATTCCTCAGGGTTGTCCAGCTGAAAGTCCAGTTGTTAAAATGACACTGAGACAGAAACTGAGCCTCTGTTACGAGAGTCAACTTGAGAATGGGGTGAAGCAGCTGAAATTTTTCATACGTGCAAATGCTTGGAGTTAATTGCTATGAAGACAGGAGCAAAGACACCACCCTGGGAGATGGTTCCCAAGCCCCTCTCCCACCCCTTACCCCGGTCATCCACGATGAGCTTGTCCATGCCACGCGGCCCCAGCGTGGTGCGCACGGCCTCGGCGATCACCTGGCACGCATTGATGTTGCTCACCAGCTGGGGGATTCCCTGCGAGGTGTCCGTGCCCTCCTTCAGCAGGATAACCGGAGTGGGCTGCCGAGAGAACCAGCGGTGGAGTTGTCACTGCCACCCCAAAAACCTGGAGCAAACTCCTCATGGAGCCCAGAAAGCTAAAACTGTACAAGAGCAAACCCTACAGACCCCTCAGTTTTCCTCTCCTTCCACACAATCCCCACTGCACTAGGAATTCACCCAACTGCTTCCACTCTGTGCTCTGGGACTGCAGAGGAAACTGTCCCAAAAATAAGTGGGGTTCTTTGGTGGTGTTCTCCTCAGTGAGGTTCTGATTCTGATGGATGGAATTGGAGATGACAGAACATGGAATCATTAGAGGGACAGCAAAGGACCAAAAATATTTGAGCGGTGGAAGCACCAGAGAAGCTGTGGCTGCCCCTGGATACCTGGAAGTGTCCAAGGCCAGATTTGGAGCAACATGGGTTGGTGGAAGGTGTCCCTGCCCATGGCAGGGTTTGCAATAGATGGTCTTCAAGACCCCTTCCAACCCAAACCATCCCATGAGTGATTCAACTGTCTCACGGCAGAGCTCACACAAAGCCCAAACACAGCCAAAATTTGGGAGGAACTGGTTTGGAACAGGCAGGAAAATTAAACCGTGTCTGTCACCCTGAGGGATGACAAGTACAAGAAAGATAAGGAGATATTGGAGAAGGTCCTTAAGATGGGTCTGGAGGGTCTCAAGGGTTCCTGAAGAGGATCTGGAGCATCCCTCTGATCAGGAGAGACTGCTGGTTAGTCTGGGGAGGAGAAGGCTGAGAGGACCTCATCAATCCATATAAATACTCCAAGGGGTGCCAGGGGGATGGTGTCAGACCCTCTGTGGTAGTGTCCACTGACAGGACACAAACTAAAACACAAGTTCCACCTCAACCTGAGGAAGAACATTTTTCCATGGAAGTGGCAGAGCCTGGAACAGCTGCCCAGGGAGGACATGGAGTGTCCCCCTCTGGAGACATCCCAAACCCACCCTGTGCCACCCGCTCCAGGTGACCCTGCCTGGGCAGCGGGGCTGGACTGGGAGACCTGCAGAGCTCCCTCCCAATCCCAAATCCTTGTGATCCAGTGATTCCCAAATCCTTATGATCCTGTGACTCCCAGATCACCGAGATGCTATGATTCCCAAATCCCTGTGACCCTGTGACTCCCAAACCCTTACTGTGAGCGAGAAAACGCGCGGGGGCTCCTTCCACACGCGACCCCCGTTGAGAGGAGCTGTTTGTCCCGGGATAGGGTGGGAATCGGGGGAGAGGCACAAAAACCCCATAGGGGCTCTGGGGGCCACCCAGAGGGGAGGATGTGGGTACGGGTCTGGTGGGGAGTGCCGCCTCATCCCATCCCACCCCCTCCCCTCCCCTTCCCTTCCCTCCTATCTCATCCCCTCCCACCTCCTCCCACTCCCTTCCCTCCCTCCCTACCCCACCCCACCCCACCCCATCCCATCCCTTCCCATCCCATCCCATCCCATCCCATCCCGGCCGCCTCAGGCCTGCTCGGCGGGGCGGCCCCATCGCCGCGCCCCAGCGGCTCGGCACGCGTTGCCCGGCGGCCGGCGGGGCCGTGGGGCGCGGGGCTACCCCCGAATCGCCCCGGATTCCCAGGATTCCTCCGAGTCCCCCAGGATTTCCCCGGATTCCCCCGGATTCCCACTCACCATCATCGCGGCGCTCCCTGCGCTCCGGGCCCGCCCCACAATGCACTGCGCACGCCCAGAAACTTCCCGGGGGCGGAGCCAAAGGCTCACCATTTGGCAGCGAGCGAGCCGCCTTCGATCACTGAGTGGCTCACTATTTAGCAGCGGTGATTGATGGGCGCGACGACCAATAGAAAGGCGCCCGGCGGGGGCGGCGACCAATGGGGTGAGCGGGGCGGGCCTCGGGGGCGGGGCTTGGCGCAGCCATGCTGGGCTGGCTGTGGTTGTGGCTGTGCGGCTGCTGCGGCCCGGCCCGCGGTGAGTGAGGGGCGGACAGGGGGACAGACAGGGGGACAGGGGACACACAGCGGACAGGGGGACACACAGGGGGACGGGGGAGCAGCGGAGGGACCCCGCGATGCCGGTGTAATTTCCCCTCCCTGCATGCCGGCCCTGTTGCAGCGCGCCCCAATGCACATAATAGGGACGCGGGGGCGTTTCCCCTTGCTGGGCCTCGGTTTGATTGTGTTTCTCGTCATGCATCCTAATCCGGGTGCAATTCGCCTCCTGCACCCCAATCCGGGTGCAATTCGCCTCCTGCACCCCAATCCGGGTGCAATTCCCCTCCTGCATCCCAATCCGTGTGCATTTCCCCATCCAGCACCTCCATCCAGCAGTATTTCCACTTTACATCCTGAGCCCACTGCATTTTCCCTCCTGCATCCCAATCCAGGTGCATATCCATCCCTTCACTGCATCCTGACCCCGCTGCATTTGCCCTCTCTGCCCTGTGATCCAGGTGCATTTCCCATCACTGCATCCCAGTTCTGTGGCATTTCACCCCCTGCATCCCAATCCAACTGCTTTTCCCCTCGGTGCATTGTGATCCGGGTGCTTTTCACCTCTGTTCACCTCAGTTTGGGTGGATATCAGCCTTATACCCTCCATGGTCTGGCTGCACTTTCCCCTGTGCACCCCAATCCCAGTGCCTTCCCCCTCATCCCCTCTCAGCTCCTAGGAACTGTTGTATCTCCCCCTGGAGCATCCCAAAATCCAACATTTTGGGTCCTGGACCTGACACCCCAAAGGCTGTGTTCTTTCCTCCATGGTTCTGGAGTAATAACTGAGGATTTGCCTTTTTTTGCAGGAATTTTCCCAGTAGTTTTCCCTGCCTCTCACCCCTCTCCCTTCCCCCCCAGGTCTACGTATCCATGAATACTTGTACTTCCAAGTGCTGAGTCCCGGGGACATCCGCTACATCTTCACTGCCACTCCAGCCAAGGACTTTGGTGGCGTGTTTGTAAGTATTTAAAACTGAATTGGTCACTTTGGGTCCCTCCAGCCCAATATTTCTCCTTTGTGGGGCTCAGTGACTTGGAGTTTTGATTAAAACAGAGCTGATTGCTCTTCCATGAGCATCCTTGGCCTCAACAGGCCTCCAAGGCTTCCAGAGGCAGGGATTGGCCCTGTGCTGGTTGGAATGGGGCACCTGGAAGCTCAAAATCTCCCCAAAAACACATAGGGGTGAGCAGGACATGGGGCAGCAGTGACAGCTGGAGAGGGGCTGGGAACGGGGAGCAGCTCCAAAGCCTCATCCCTGCCTGTCTCCTTCTCGGAGAACACAAGGTACGACCAGATCCACCTGGTCCCGGCGGACCCTCCTGAAGCCTGTGGAGAGCTGAATAATGGGGTCTTCATCCAGGACCAGATCGCCTTGGTGGAGAGGGGGTAGGTCTGGGGTCATGGGGGCACTTGGGGGGACCCTGAGGCAGGAGGGGAGGTGCCATGGCCACATCTCCCCATCCCCTCCAGCTTCTTCTCCACGTGGGTAAACAAGGAAAACATCAGGGAGTTCCTACCCCAGAGCATTTCATCTTGTGTTTTGAGCCTGTGCTAAGGTGGAAAAAACCCTGTCTGGGTTCAGACAGAGAGAGTATGTTTAGATGGGATATTGGGAAGGAATTGGTGGCTGGGAGGGTGGGCAGGCCCTGGCCCAGGTTGTCCAGGGAGGTTCTGACTGCCCCATCCCTGGAGGTGTCCAAGGCCAGGCTGGATGGGGCTTGGAGCAACCTGGGCTGGTGAAAGGTATCCCTGCCCATGGCAAGAGGTTGGAACTAGATGATCTTTAATGTCCCTTCCAACGTAAGCCATTCTATGATTCCATGATTATGCTTTATACACTCTTTCCTTAGGAGTGTGGGTGGTTTGTGTCTGAAATACAGACTCAGAGGAGTGGGGTTTGGGTGAGGCGCGGGATCAAGGAGACAATCCCTGGGCTGAGTGTCTCCAGGCAAGCCCTGGCACTCCCAGGCTTTGGCCCTGCCTGTGGGCACCAAAGGTTTGTCCCTCTGTGCCCCAGGGGTTGCTCGTTCCTGTCGAAGACCCGTGTGATCCAGGAGCACGGCGGGCGGGCCGTGATCATCGCCGACAACGCCTACGACAACGACAGCTTCTACATCGAGATGGTGCAGGACAGCTCCCGGCGCACGGCCGACATCCCCGCGCTCTTCCTGCTGGGCAGGGACGGGTGGGTGCCTGGGCACACCTTCCCAAGGGTGGGGCAGCTCATGGGAAGGGCAGAGCTATGCCTTGTCCCCACAAAACGGGGTCCCAGTGATCAGCGAGTCCCTCCTGGGCTTTGCGAGCCAGGCTTGGAGTGGATTCAGTCATGGTGAATCCACCGCTTGATCTTTGGGTTTGAGTTGGAGCTTTATGGTTTGAGTTGTGGTTTATAGTCAAGTCTGTGGTCCAGGTCTCCCAAATCCAGCAGCTCAGGAACACTTGTCACCTCTTTATCCTTCCAGGTACATGATCAGGCGCTCGCTGGAGCAGCACGGGCTCCCCTGGGCCGTCATCTCCATCCCCGTCAACGTCACCAGCATCCCCACCTACGAGATGATGCAGCCCCCCTGGACCTTCTGGTAGCAGCAGGAGCCTGTGGCGGATCAAGGACTTCCCAGTGGATCCCAGGGGTTTGCCCTAAGGACCAGGTTTGGGGAAGGAGTCCCACCGTGCTCCAGAGATCCCACTGGATTCAGCAACAGGGAGATCTCTCTGCTGGCACCGGCATGTGACCCAGTGCCAGGTGGGAACCTTGAGCACCCCTCGTCGTGACTTTGTGGGAGGGAGCTGACGGCCCAGAGCAGGCCAGCCCTTCCCAGGAAACATTTTCACTTGTGCTGCTGATTTGGAGGGATGCAGGACTGACAGGGATGGAAGGGAGAGCCATACAGGCTTGGTCTGGACCAGCAGGACTCGCCCGACGTCTGTATATTTTTGTCTGAGCTAATGAAGTCTGAATGTTTTAGAGAAAGGGGAGTTTCTTGGTTTTTCTTTCAGCAGTCAGGGGATGAAGGGATAAGTCTCATCCCCTAATATTTCTCCTAGTAAAATTCCCAAGGTGCCTCATGCAGCTGTGGCAGGGTTCAGGCCAGACCCCAGTCATGGGGTGAAGCAGCTCCATGGGACAGCACAGCCTCCAACACTTGTCCCCAGGGGCAGGCCAGTCACAAATCCAGAGCCCACACTTCCAGAGGGGCCTATTCCCTCATTCCCAGACCTGTGTCCTCACAGGACCAGCCCCTGGGCCACCACCCTCCAGCTTACCAGCACAAACCACAGGGTCCCAGTTCTCACCAGTCTGGGTTTATTACGAACACTGAAGGGGCCATGGCCCCGGGACGGTTGGGGACGAGCAGCGGGGTCAGGGCTGGCAGTGATGGCAGTGTCAGGGGTGTGTCACCCTCGGTCCCACAGTCCAGATGCCACGGACACAGCGTGAGGAAAACAGCTCCCCAAAATCCATGAGGGAAGGAAATAACCCAGAGTGCATCCCCAACCTGCTGCCTGTCCATCGCTTGTGTTGTCCACAGACAGGGATACTGCAGCACGTGGTGTGGCCTTGGTGGTGGCAGCGTGGGATGGATGACAAGGGGACATCCACGGGGGGACACTCAGTGCTGGGATGTCTCCATGTGGGAATTCAGTGTGGGGAAATGCACAGCAGCTCCCGCTCAGGTGCATCCTCATCCTGCTTCCAGACGGAGGGACAACTCCCAGTGTCTTTGGGGTTTTGGGTGACACCACAGCCCATGTCAGCTCTGGGGTGGTGTCAGCCTGGCCGCTCTCTGTCCCCAGACGGTGCTGGAATCGCTGTGTGGGGCTGTGTTGCTGGAAGGATGGGCTGAGTGGGGAAGGAGGTGACTGCAGGGTTGGCTTTGCTCTCCCTGCTGGACTCGGGACCTGAGCTCCCCTCTAAGGTGTCCCTGTCCCACCTGCAAAATCCCCTCACTGCTCGCCAAGGCATGGAATGGAGGATATATAAGGACCCCGGCTCTGTAGTGTGTAGATAGTGCTAATATAGACATTAAATAGTTCCCCTCGTGCACAAACACACGTACACACACACACACACATTCCCCTCGTCCCTGTGGGGTGGGAAGGACAAGCTCCTCCACATCCACAGCCAGCACAGACACGGAGCAGCCCCGCAGGTGGCCACAAGGTGACCAGCGTGGTGTCCCAGGGGCTGGCTGGGTCCTGCTCTCCTCCAGCCTCCCCTGCAAGCACCAGCCAGCCCCTCTGGGAGCCGGGATGTGGCAGAGAGGCCACTATGGGCTCACAGCTTGTCCTCAGAGGGAGGTTGGGGACAGGCTGACACAGACACCCACACAGGGACAACACGGGCAGGCGGGAGCAGGGCCTGCCTCCGGCTCCCCAGCTGCCCCACTCCGGCACCTCCGCCCACCCGACCCCACAACACAACCCTGTTCCTTGTATTAAAGCTGCTGCCTCTCGGAGGAACCCCCAGTCCCTTCCCTTCCCGTCCCTGCCCTTCCCTGTCCTCTTGCCCGTGGCCAGGATCAGACATCAGTCATCTCATCCTCCAGCTCGGCATCATCTGTCTCTCCCTCACCCTCCTCCTCCTCGTCTGATGTCACGTCGGCATCGTCGGCTTGCGCCAGGCACTTGGGACACGAGCAGGTAAACAAGTAGTTCTCCCTGGAAAAAGGGAAGGAAGAAGGAGAAAGATTCATGGTGTTGAGACAGCCACAGCCCCACACTACAGCTGGGCAGGGGTCTGAGACAAAGCAGCCAGGAAGGGGCTCTGCTAAACCTGGAGGAGTTTAGGGGTTCCATCCTGCTGGCTCAGGTGGGGTGAAGGTATTCCAGGGGTGATGGGACGTGGGGACAGTGACCACCAGCAGGAACCTCTACCCTTGAAGGGCAGAGAAGGAAAAGGAAGGTGGTGGGAACTGCAAGAATCTGTAGAAGCAAAGTGCAGAATGGTGCAAACCTGCAGAGAGGGGGGAGCCCAAATCCTCAATCTGTGGGCCAAGCCCACTGGAATTGACACCAGCTCATGCACAGCCAGACTCCAAGGCACACACAGAGCCCCAGGGCGGGGATGCTGCCCAGAAGGATAGTTTGGGGGTGCACAGGAGAGTGGGGTTCCCCCAGGTAGTCCCTACCTGAGTATCTTGTTGCGGCTGTGTCTGCTCCGCTCCCTCTGACAGCAGTCTAAGTAACTGATGCAGATTTCCTGGGAGCAAAGAGAAATGGGTTTGGGCTCAGAATGGCTTCCCACGATCCCAAAGCAGCACAATTTGTCCCAGGCACTCTCAGAGTCAAGCAGGAACGGGGTCTGGCAGCCCCTGCATGGGATGGGGATTGAATTCCTCTGTCAGGACAATGCAGCAGACAGGAGGTGTTGGGGGACGTAGGGGACACAGGGATGATACCAAGGTGTGATGTCACCCCAGGTTCACCCGGGCCCTGCTGTCTCACCTCTCCTGCTTCGATGTCCTCCAGAGCAGTGAGATGCAGGAGGAAGTTGTTTTCTGGGAAGGATGTCTCGGCATTGGGGATGCAGCTGTGGTTACCTGTGGGCAAGACAGTTTCTTTGCTAACTCCTTAAGTGGCTCCTGGAAACTACATCACATCCAAGTCCATCCAAGCCACAACTGATCATTCCACAGCTAGGCGAGGTGCCAGGAGACCCTGAGAGAGCAGCCAGGCCCCAGGGTAGCATCCATCCCATCCCTCCCCAAGGCTGGGAAGCACAAACCCCTTTCTCCAGAGGCTTTTAGGAAGGGGTGAGCCAGCCTAGCACAGGACATTTCCCTCCTCGTTCCTAGTTTTCCTCCCAGTCCTTGTGTTACTTACAGCAGCTCTGGAGCACGTAGAGCCCTGATCCCTCGCAGTTGAGGAACTCTCCTGACTCTGCAGCACAGAGAGGGGCGTTAGAGCTTTGCATGGACCATCCCAGCCCTTCCACATGTGAGCACAAAGGGATTTCCATCAACGTGGAACACACCCAGCCAGCCTGCTTTGGGGCTGGGTGTGGGAGGGGGATTTCCCAACACCCTTCCCTCCCCACTGGGAAGGGATGGAGGACACCAAGATTTGCATCCCCAGGCTCCCTGTGCTGTCCCTGCACTCCCACAGATCCTCACCCTTCTCAATGTCCTTGTAGAGCTGGTCGATGAAGGCGTCCAGCTCCTCCCGCTGCAGCATCGGGAGATCCAGCGCGTCACACGCGTGCACCCACTGGCTCAGGGAGCTGTTGGGAAGCAGAGGGACACTGTTACAGTCCCACAGTGCTGTCAGGAAGCAGAGGGACACAGTTACAGTCCCACAGTGCTGTCAGGAAGCAGAGGGACACAGTTACAGTCCCACAGTGCTGTCCTGAACCAGAGGGACACTGTTACAGTCCCACAGTGCTGTCAGGAGGCAGGGGGACACTGTTACAGTCCCACAGTGCTGTCAGGAGGCAGGGGGACACTGTTACAGTCCCACAGTGCTGTCCTGAACCAGAGGGACACTGTTACAGTCCCACAGTGCTGTCAGGAAGCAGAGGGACACAGTTACAGTCCCACAGTGCTGTCAGGAAGCAGAGGGACACAGTTACAGTCCCACAGTGCTGTCCTGAACCAGAGGGACACTGTTACAGTCCCACAGTGCTGTCAGGAGGCAGGGGGACACTGTTACAGTCCCACAGTGCTGTCAGGAGGCAGGGGGACACTGTTACAGTCCCACAGTGCTGTCCTGAACCAGAGGGACACTGTTACAGTCCCACAGTGCTGTCAGGAAGCAGAGGGACACTGTTACAGTCTCACAGTGCTGTCCTGAACCAAAGGGACACTGTTACAGTCCCACAGTGCTGTCAGGAGGCACAGGGACACTGTTACAGTCCTACAGTGCTGTCAGCACATGGTGGGACCTCACAGAGGGGATCCAAGGTAGCTCTGAGCAGACAAGGTCTGGCAGAGAGATGTGAAGGGGTTGGACACAGCCAAGATGAAATTTTCAAGTCTGCCTCTCCATTACCTGGTCTTAAACACACCTTACCCAGGCCAGCCCAGCCCAGATTTACACTCCACATCAGTGCCCTGCAAGGAGCACCCACAAAGCCCCATTACCTGGTTCCTATGCCTTGGCCATTGGTCCCAACGAGGGCAAAGAGGGATCGAAAGCCTTCTGGAGTGAACCACTGCAGAAGGGAGAGGATAAAGGAACTGAGTTCTGGTCAGCCTGCAGCAGCACCCTGCTCTGCAATGCCTCAAATCCCACGTGGAGCTTTGAGGGAAACACGGAATCAATGGGCAGACTGCCAAGGGAAGCCCTGGCAAATGCTCCTGGGCCATTTGGGAGGCAGATCCACTCACCCTGCTGAGATATTCGTCATAAAGTGCTTCGGTGAAGAGCAACCGCAGCAGCTCCAGCTGGCCCTGGAGGGACATGGAGCACAGTCAACATGGGGAGATGTCACTGGGTGCCACCCCCAGGCTGAGGGCTGAGCCCTGCACAGGCCAGAAGGCTCAGGAAGTAGTCAGGCTCCTCATCCTTCCCTGCAAGGCTGGAGGCTGCTGCCCTCAGAGCAGTGAAAACCACTCATTTTAGCAGCAAAAACCACCTACTCAGCAGCTAAATATCACCCTGGCCCAGCCCACAGCAGAAGCATCTCTCCCACAGGAAGGAGCAGCACATCCCATGGAAGCACCACTAGCCCAGAACCCCCTAAGGAACTAATTTTCCTCGCTGTTAGGGCCCCTCCTTTAAGCCTGGAATTTCCAGTGTCTCACATCCCACCTGTAAGAGGTTTTCTGCACCCATGGGCTCACAGAAAGAGGTGGGAGAGGGCAGGCTTGGGAATTCAGGAGCTGCTAGGGTTATTACCTTAAATTTGTCCCCCAGCAGCTTGTGCACAATCTCCTCTTCTTCATTTGCTGTCTTGCTGCAGAACTGGGAGAAGGCCTTTATCCACCACTCCTTGTCTTTAGCCTGAGAAAGGAATGAAGCACCAACACTGTTTTCCCTCTCAGCCAGAAGAGGACAAGTCCCAGGTATCCAGCTATCAACAACCACCAGAAGCAGATGCAAGGTGGTAGTTTATGGTCAGGATAAACACTGAGAGTTGCCAGGCCAAAGAACCAGAGCCTTGGGAATAACATTCACAATGGAATAACAAAACCACACACTGGCAGCTGCAGCTCCAAACTGCTGATGTACCTGTTTGATGGTGGCGACCATCCTGGCCATCAACATGATGCTGGAAGTCTCTGGGGGATAATGCATGTTTCTGTGGAATAAGAATGAAGAAGAGGTGAGCAGAGCAGGGCTGGAATGGAAATAAAAAGCTGGAAGGGGGCAATGGCAGCTGCCATAGGTATGGTCAGGCCCTCACTAATCCATCACATCAAAGTGGCCATTGCAGCATCACTGTGTGGGGATCTAGAGGTGAAACCTGCACCAACCATACAAACAATCCCCTTCCACCCTTTTCACCTACAGCCTGGGTCCCACACCAAGCCCAGCTGGGGTTTGGGACAAGATTTGGGTCGGGGATGTTGCTTCTACCCTCTGGGACTATTTTTTTGCAAGTAGGAACAGCAATTTATGGACCCATGTTGCGCTACAAGGAGAATCCCCAAAGGCTGGAGATCTGCAGAAGCAAAATAAAATTGCAGGAGTGAGCTTTGTAGCTCTTTAAGGGATAAAATGAAGGACTACTGAGCCATGTGTGCTGCCCACACCAACTCACCTAACCAGCAGGTAGAGCCAGTCAGTGTCCCCCCATTCCCACCCTCCAGCCACCCCATCCATGGATGCAAAGCAAGGAGCCAGCCCAGGAGAGCCACCTCCTCTGCCCGTGGAGCAACAGGCAGGTCGGTCCCCTACCTCCATGCCTCCTGCAGCTTGTTGAGGGGGTGTGTGGGGTCATCCCGGGACGGGCCAAGGCAGAGCACCTGGTGGTACTGCTCCAAAGCTGCCTGCCTGCATTCTGCGCTGCAGTACGTCACCTAGAGCAGGGGACAGCACCTGGAGTTGGCTCCAGCAGCAGGAAAATGGGATCCCAAATCCAGCTGTGCCAGCTGTGCCCCCTCCCTGACCAGCTCTTTAGCGTGGAAAGGCATACACCCAAGTGCCTGGCTGGATGTAAAGGACTCAGCGATCCCAAAAGGATGGCACTCCCCACCCTGGCAGTGCCGTACCTGGCAGCGGGGACACTGCTGGTGCAGGTCTTTCCGGATGCTGCACTGCTCCGGGTGGGGCAGCACCAGCGAGCTCCTCCCCAGCAGGCGCTGGGCGTTCTCCTCTGCCGTCTCCAAGGCCCGCAGGCAGTGATCACAGGCTGCGGGAGAAAAGGAGGTTGGAGGGAGGGATGGAAGGAAGGAGGGATGGATGGAGGATTGGATGGATGGGTGGGTGGATGGATGGAGGGATGGAAGGAAGGAGGGATGGATGG
>JAWMRC010000126.1:72456597-72481028 GCA_035584755.1 Thripadectes ignobilis | reverse complement strand
AGCTCCCTCAGCCCCTCCTGCTGCTCCAGCCCCTTCCCAGCTCCCTTCCCTTCCCTGCACTCGCTCCAGCCCCTCAGCAGAGCAGGAGCAGCAGGGAAGGTTTGGTCACATCCACCTGCACATACAAGTCCTTGTTCTCCAGGCACCACAGCTCCAACCTGTGCACCCCATGCTCACCAAACATCACCTTTTTGACTGAAAATAAAGTTCTATCTCTGCAGGAATGAACCCAGAGATAATAACTTGTGTCATCAACCAATTAAAAAGTCATCCTTTAGCATATATTTTGTCCAAAACAGTTTATTAAGGGAAAAAGCCCTCAAACTTTTTTGAGAAGGATGAAAATACATTGGATTCAATTTTTCTGTTACTGATTTCAATTGAAAATTAAAGTGAGTAGTTGGAAATGTGCTTCCCTTCTGGGTTTTTTGACACCCATTCCATCTCTCTCTTTAAAGCACACTCAATTTTTGTTAAGAAACAAAGCAAATAAATAAATGACACTTATAAAGGAAAGAAAAAAAAAGATATTTTTATAAATAACAATAGAAGAGTAAAGTGATATGCAGTGTTCTGGGACAGGAAGAGATGAAATAAATTATCCTGAGCTGACTGAATGTGGCTGGTACCCTGGGATGTGGTTGGTACCCTGGGCAGGCGTTAGTCCTGACCCCTTTGAGCCCTCCCAGCCTCCAGAAATCCAGCTGTTAACTGCATCGAGCCCTTACAGATGTGCTCACTGAATGCTCCAGGTGCTGTTTCCCATGGCACCAGGGTGGATAATGAGGAGAGAACAGAGCAGCTGCAGTCTGGGCCAGAATCGGCACATCTGGACGAGGGGCAGGGGGTCGTCTGAGGCACCAGAGGTGTTGGAAAGCTGCTTTTTACAGCAGCCCCTGTCCCCACACCTTGCCCAGCTCCGGTGCCTCATTCCCTCCTGCAGCAGCACATGGAAAAGTAAGGCAATGCCAGGAGGTGGAGAAACCACCGGGTTCTCCCTCCAGGTTTGGAAAGCAGAAAAAAAAAGGCACAGATACACCAAGGCACCGACAAGAGGAGGCACTTCTGTTCCCGGGGCAGGATCAGACCCTGATCATCTTATTGCAGTGGCATTGTGGGTGGGAGCAAAGGGATTTCCAGTTTTGAGGTGGTTTTGGTAGTCTAAGAATCGAACATGGGAGTCAACCAGAAAAAGCAGTCAGGGAGGATTGTCACCCCAGCATCAGAGACACCCTCTGATTGTCACCCAGCCCTCAGAGACACCCTCTGTCACCCCAGTATTAGAGACACCAACTGTCACCCAGCCCTCAGAGACACCCTCTGATTGTCACCCCAACCTCTGCTTGAAACTGTGTCTTGATGCTTCAAGAGCAAACAGGACAACACCTGCCCCCAAGTACAACAAGCCCGGTGAAGAAGCCCCAGGAATTATTGCATGAGGCTACCAAAGAGCAGCCAAATAAATTCGAGGGGTTCCTCCCCACCGGCTGCAGTTTAGTCCTGTAGCTCCAGCTCTCAGACTGAGAGGGTAATGTCTCACTTGGACCAAAGCACCACAGACACATCCCCAGGCCATCAAAAGGCAACAGTGGCAGCTCAGCCTCAGCTGTTCAAAGCTCCACGTCCACTGTGTCCTCCTCGTGGTCCTTGATGTCCGTGGAGTCCGCAGTCGCAGGCTGGATCACCCCAAACTGGGACAGCTTTGCCGCCTTCTGCTCCATGCTCTGCTTCCTCCATTTGATCCTCCGGTTCTGGAACCACACTTTCACCTAGCAGGGAAATAGAGCAGCTTAATCCAAGGTCTCCAGGAGCACCTTTCCAATGCCACATGCTTCCAAGGAAGATGTCCCCAAAAAGCAGAGTTCCTTAAAAAGGGGGACATGCCCCTTTCTCTGCTCAGGGAATAGTGAATGAGAACAGGAGGTGACAGTCTGGAGGGCAGAGCAGTGCTGGGAAAAGGACCAAGGGAGAGGGGGCTGCAGCTGCACTGAGGAAGGTCTGGCCAGGGGAGTGAAGGAAGCAGTTCCCTAAGGAGCCACTGAACCCATTGCCAGGATTGCAACTTCCGGAGTGCATGGTGAGACTCCCAACTACCCCCTGTCCCCCCTTGCTTTGCTCTCCTTTTTCCCTAGCTGAATTTAAATCCCACCACGGGACATCACCTGGCTCCTTCTTTCCACAATAAACAAGCAGTTTGGTTCGGGAGGGGCAGGAACTGACTGGGAAGCACAGGAACATAATTAGATCCAATGTCATAAAAGAACACTTGAAGAATAAACTGTCTGCAGAGGACCAAAACAATGCAGATCCATGAGTCCAACCCAGCTCAAACTAAAGCAGAGCAGGTTTGTGCTCCTGAATGCTTTTTGTTCCACTTGATGGATTAAGAAATCTTATCCCTACACCACCCAAACCTATCACTCCAGGCATATCCCTTCCATGTCACCTTGCAGCAAGGAGTCTCATGGGTCATTTTGCATCCTGCCCTCCTCCCACTGCACTTCCCAGCAGGAAAAGGAGCACAGGCCAGGTCCAGGGTGGGTGCCACCCACTCCTTACCTGAGTCTCGGTGAGGTGCAGGGTTGCAGCCAGGTCCACCCGCTCCGTGCCCACCATGTACTGCTGCTTGAGGAACTCCTGCTCCAGCCGCTCCAGCTGCTCTGGTTTGAAGACAGTGCGGACCCTCTTCATCTTGCAGGGCCCCCCAGACCTCCAGGGCCCAGCAGGGCTCAGTGAGTTGGTCCCGACACAGTGAGACAACTCCAGACCTGTGAGAAAGTGGCACAGATTGAAGGGGTTTTCACTAAAGGAACTGGGAGAAAGTAGTACCAAAAAAAGTAGGGATGTCCCTGCCCTGTCCCTACATGGATAATCTCCTCTAGGCTCCCTTTCCCATGAAAGGTTGGAGCAGATGATCTTTTGGGAGCCTGTTATGTGATTTTACCCTCAGATACCACCTGGATATGCAGCCAGAGGCAAAGAAATCTTACTCAGGAGAGCAGAATTTGACCTCCACCTGCATAGGACCTTTGCAACAGGATAATAAAGTCCACCAAGAGCTGCAAAACACAAAAATCCCATCTCTGCCTCAAGAAGTCCCAAATCATAAATGTCTGAAGTTTGGGGAGTTTATTCCAGACTGGAATAAACTCTTTTACCCTTCCCTTGGCACAGGGAGTCAGTGTCCAGCAATCAGGACACTACAGGACCACATCCTGCTCCTCTGGTCCCAGAAAGTTCCCGGTGTGCAGAGGAATTCGCAGGACTAACAAGTGGATCTGTCTCTGTCTCCTGTCTATCTGTGGCCTGAGGATAACCACAATTACCATCAATTACCATACAATACAACACCAGGGGATCAGCCGGCACCTGACTAAGAGCAGTGGCATCTCTCCTTGCTAATTCCCTCCTCCCGATCCAGCTGATGTCCCTGCTCACTGCAGAGGGGTTGGTCCTTTAAAATCCCTTCCAACCCAAACCATTCCGTGATCCCATGACCTGCCAGCCCGGGTGATTCCACTGGATTAACTTTAAGATAACTGTAACAACCAACGGGATTTTCCATGTGGAAAGTACCGGATGCACTGGCAGGATCAGGCCATTAATGCTTCCCATCATTGCTGTTCCAAATATTGTGGCAAGCCAAGTTTCTTCAACTTTTATGGGAATACTGCACATAATGATCCCCAATTCACACCCACTACTTATCTCTCCTTTAATGACTGATGTTGTCACCTTCTCCAGGCACAAACCAGCACCTTGACCTACTTATTTCCATTAATTAGCTGCAAGTTCTGCGTGTGTTTAAGGATTTGTGGGATGGAGACCTGACAGCTTAACAGCCGTAATTGCACTTAAAACTATTTTCATCATTAAAATCATTTCACCCGTCACATTTTTTTTTTTTCCTATTTTAACACTGTGATAATAACCAGTGTAATTTCCAACTTGAAATACTGTGTGGAAATAGCTTTGCCAATTGTTTAACTATGTTTTCATACCTGTATGTTTGATATAATACAGAGATTAACACAACTGTGCAGATGCTGCCTCGTGAAAGAAATAATGTATTAAATAGTTATGTTAAGTAGGGGGGGGAAAAAAGGATTAACAAATACTTTTGGTGTCTGAATCTTGCAGCATCAGAACCAAATCAGGAGTTCCTTATACACATAAAATACGGGCCTGGCTGCAGGTTGTGCCTGGACAACAGCAAGATCATGCTCTGAACGCTAAAAAAAATTTAGTTAATTTCAAGAAAAATATTTTGAATAGAGGTGTTTTGATGAAATAAATTAGTGGGTTTGCTAAAAAAGTTACAAGTGAAAATAGAGCCTGAAGGATCAGCCAGTATCGTCCATTACCACTGTGTAAATTGTACCCACAGAACAACAAAACCTTTTTCCACGGATGCTTTTGCACCTTCATATTCTGCAACAGTTTCTGGGCTGGGGGCTGGATGATGGGATAATAAAATGCTGTAGCATCTTTTAGTAATTAACCACGGGCTCTTTATCAAAGTATTCAAAGACACCAGGCGTGTTAGAAATTACCTTGTAACATAAAAAAACCCCAACAGATTAAAACCTTACTTTTCGGTCTCACTATATCCACCACTTACAGAGAGGGGAAAATAAGGAAAGTTTTCCCTCTCCCCCCTTCACGTCCCACAGCCCCAAACCCAGCGCTTCACCTCGGGTCCAGAGGTGCAGGGAATTAAAACACCACCTTTGGGGTGACCCAAGTCCCGCTATTTCCCGGAGCGGAGGTCCCTCCCGCATCCCCGCTCCGCCCGCAGCATCCCCGCTCCGCTCCCGGGACACGCACCCGCCGACCCTCCCGGGACCCCCCGCTCACCTGCACCGCCCCAGCCCCAGCCCCAGCCCCAGCCCCAGCCTCCGGGCAGCGGCCCCAGCCCCGGAGCGGGTCCCGCCGCGGGCCAGGGCGGCACGGACGGGGCGGACGGGGCGGACGGGACGGAGGGGATGGAGGCGGCGGGCCCGCGGCGCGGCGGCTCCCGGGCGAGGAGCGCTTCGATGTGGAAGGGGGTCTTGTGTGGCTGCGGGCCGGAGCGGGGGCACGGCGGGCTGTGCAGCATGGCCGGGCCGGTGCGGCCGCCGCGGCCCCCGCCGCTTTTATGGAGGGCTGGGGGGGCGGCGGGGAGACGCGCTCCTATGCAAAGCGGCGGCGGGGGCGCGGCGGGGGCTGCACACACCCCCGCTGGCCTCCAGCGGCACCGCCACCGACACCCCTGCTGACACCCCACGGGCACCTCTGCTTCCCCGCCGACACCCCCAGCTTCCACACGGACCTTCCTTCTGCACCACGGACATGATTTCTAACCCAGCATCACCTCCATGGACACCCCCAGAGATGCCCTGCTTTCCCACCAACACCCCTCTCTACCTTCAGGCTCCTCCAGGGACACCCCTCCTTCCCCACTGACACCCCCACAGACATCCCTACTTCCCTACCAACACCTCCAGGGACACCCCTCTTTCCCCACTGTCACCCCCACAGACATCCCTTCTTCCCTACCAGCACCTCCAGGGACCCCTCTCCTTCCATAGACACCCCCACAGACATCCCTTCTTCCCTACCAACACCTCCAGGGACACCCCTCCTTCCTCACTGACACCCCCCCAGACATCCCTGCTTCCCTACCAACACCTCCAGGGACACCCCTCCTTCCATGGATACCCCCTCAGACATCCCTGCTTCCCTACCAACACCTCCAGGGACCCCTCTCCTTCCATGGATACCCCCTCAGACATTCCTGCTTCCCTACCAACACCTCCAGGGACTCCTCTCCTTCCATGGACACCCCCATGGTCATCCCTGCCTCCACACCAACACCCTTATGGACATCCCTCCATCCCCACCAACACCCCTTTTACACTCAAGTTTCCTCCATGAACACCCCTCTTTCCCCACTGACAGTCCCATGGACGCTCCACATTCCATGCCAAAATCCCTACAGACACCCCTCTTTCCCCACTGACACCCCCCTGGACACCCCTCTTTTCCTGCTGTCACCTCCACTGTCACCCACCCAGACACCTGTATCCTCCCTCACAGGAACCTGCCCTCCTTCCCCTCGGACCTGCACACTGGCACCCTGTGGACACCCACACGGGCTCCTACAGCTCCCACTCCAACTCCCACTCCCAAATTCCCCCTGATACCCCCAGGCCTCCCAGGAGCACCCACACCATCCCTCTGCCCACACTCCTCAGGGCACAGACCCCGTGGGGCACAGACAGATCCCAGGATGGGCTGTGCCAAGAGGAACGTGCCAGTGTGTACCTGGCCAGGTGTGCCAGTGTGTGTAGGTGTATCTGGGATATGGCCAAGCCCCTCAGGAGCTCTCACAGGACACAGGGTGACTGCTGTGGACACCAGTGCCATCCCTGTGTGACAGCCCCAGAGCCCAGGGCACCCACGTGGTCCGATTGGGAGCTGTGGATGGCACAGGCACCCCTTCCAGGTGTGGGTCCTGCTCAGATCTCACCAAATTCACCCTAGAAATTCACTCTGCTGCTCAGATCTCACCAAATTCACCCTGGAAATTCACTCTGCCATGTGCGAACGTGGCGAAATCCCAGAGTCTCCAGGTTAACAAACACAGAGCAAAAATCCCCTGTGGTTTAATAATCCAGCATTAACCATCTCTGCATGCACAAGCTCACGGTCCATATCCTGTAAATCCTGTCTTAAACAGGGATTCATGCCATTTAAACTTTCTTTTCCCTGCCCAATCCATAGAAATAGTTATGAAATTATCAATGTCTTTGAGCATTTCCAAGCAGATGGAAAAGATGGGAATGCACGGGCAGGATTACCCTGCTTGTGAGGAAGCCCCCTGGTGAACGGGATCCTCAGGGAAGAGGATGCTCACAGGAGACAAAAGAGTCCCTCAAGTTTGCCTTTAAGACACCTTTTTTCCCCTGCCTTTTAGCATCCTGTCTTCCACAGCAGCTTCCAAACAAGTGAATAAATACAGCTGCTGCTTTATTGCTCCTTATCCAAACAGGCAGCCCCGATCCCGCCGCCGTGGAACCACGGCCTTAATTGGAATCACACGTTCAAAGCTGGGCAAGTGCCGAAGCCTCTCCCAAAAAAAGAGCCGCCACGGGAAAAAAAACCTCCGTGGAGATTCACAGAGGGTGTGTGGGATTGAACCTGGGCATCGTTATATAAGTTTTTGGGATGTTTTGTGAAAAGGTTCAATAAATTAACTCTTTCTCCTCTTTATAATAAGTCGTGACTCCCGTGAAAAGTGATGTCGGAGCCGCCCCGGTTATTGAAGGAGCAGATCCACGTTCAGGTTGTTGGGATGGGATGTTGGGTTGTTCAGGGGGGTGATGATCCAGAGGGATGGATGGACAAGGAACCACCGGGATGGACAAGCAGCAGAACCACGGGCTGCCTTCTCCAGCTTGGCCAGAGCCGCCACCTAATGCCGCGTCCTGTTTCCCATTAGTACTGTGTGCTCAGCTAATGCATTTCGCTGGGAAAGCTGGAAATTTTCACTCGCTGGTAATGACTTGGGAAATGTAGCACCCAGCAGCCAGGCAGAGCAGAGACCCCCCGGCCACACCAGCTCTTGCCCCTCCAAGCTGGAGAGATGAAAGGATGGGATCTGATCCTCTTTTTTCCCTATTTCCCCCCTCCCTTTTTTTTTTTTTTTTTTGGTGATGGCTATTTTATTTTAATTATTCCATTTTACTTTATATTATTAATGTTATTTTCCAATTCACTATATTCTCTTAGTTACATTTTATTCCAGTTTTGTTTTGCAAGAAAACAGAAAATAAAAGGGGAAGGGGGGGGAGTTTCTTAGGAAAGGGGTAAAAAAAAAATCCCGACAACAAAACAACAACCCAAAAAGCCCCCAAAAAGCCCCCAGCCCTTTGTAAACATCCCCCCTGAGCAAAGGGAAGGAGGTGAAAAGCATTTCCTGATAACTCCATTAAAGAATGAGGCTGCATTAACATTCCAAGTCCCTCGACAAGAGATGAAAGTGGGGAACTTGAGTTCAGCCTCTCCTCGCTCCAGATGTTATTATGGGCTCCCTGAAAGGTTTTTTTATTTCTTTTTTTTGCAAGGAGACAAAGATGTTGCCTACTTCAAACGGGGCTAATTGATGCTAATGACTATCAGATAGAGGGGGGGCCTTTTCCCCCCTGCCAAGGGGAAAGAGAGAGCGCATTTTACAATCCCCCCATAGAAAACGCCCCACTCTTCAATCCAGGTTGGTGCTTTAGGGATTTTTGTTCCTCCCTGGCTGCTGCTTTCTCTCCTTCTCCTCGCTCCCCCCTTCCCCGCTTCATCTTTTCTGTCCCCCCTTCCTCTGGGCACCCCGCGGCTCTCACTTGTTTGCCCATGAGAAATTTCACACCTCGCCTCTCCGTCGGTGGGGAGAGCCTTGGCTCCATTTCCATCCCTCTTCCAGCCGCCAAAACCAGCCCAGCGGGGACAAAGAAGGGGCGCAAATTTCCCCGAACCCACAGCGAGCACACGCGAAAACGTGACGGGGATTTGGTGCATCTGGAATCCGGGCCGTGAGGCTTCTGGGTGGATCGGCATCTTCTGGGTGGATCAGCATCTTCTGGGTGGATCAGCATCTTCTGGATCGGGAGCATCCTTTCAGTCGCATCCCATTCGGGAGAAGATGAATCCTGGTGGTGATTAGACAGGCTCGTGCTCATTAGGCTAACTAGCCCCGCATCGCCAACCTGAGGAGGCTGAAATCATGAGCTTGTGTCTTTAAGTCTTAAAACAGTAAAAATTCGCTTAAAAATGGCATTCTGAACACTAAATTTAGCTCTTAGCCTTGTGGCATAGTTTTGAAGCCGTTTCTGCTGTGATAATCCGTAGTAATGATAAATAATAATCCTTAGTAATAATATTTATAATCCATAAACCAATAATAGGCAATCCTCAAATCAAGTTGCTCCCTGAGCTGGTGATTTGCCCATTTCCAAGGCAGATCCCACTGAATCCTCTAGGGAGAGGGGAATGGGGATTAATCTGTGCAAAGAGGGGTTTCTCCAAAGGAGGATAATGGATGCATGTTCATATTCCTTGTTCATAAAGCCTAGAAAACATCAATTCTTTTTGGCTGCCAGTAATTTCTGGGTGCTCTCTGCACTGAGAGCACCAGGAAGTAGGTGCCAAAGTGCCAGCCTGCCTTGGCTTTCCCACCTTCAGCCAGGTCTGGGCAGCTTAGGGGAGCTCCAGAACAAGATGCTGATGTCTTTGCTCTTGGCAAACCCCATCTCCTGTTTGCAGGAGGATCCAAGTTGCCTTCTGGATCCCTGGCACCTCTCAGTGTCCCACTGACAGCCCCAAACTGGGGTGAGGACAGGAGGGATGGCACCACCCTGCCCTCTGAGGGTGTCACAGAGCAAGGGGAACCCGGTTGCAGGTGACAAGAGCAAGGCCACCCCTAAATGTCCCCCTGGGAGAGCCCGGTGTCAGTAGCAGCATGGGATGGAGAGGAGAACTTGGAAACATAGGAATTTCCTAGAAGGGTGTTATCCCAAAGGCTGGCCTGCAGAGAAACCATCCCCATTCTCTCAATCTCTGTCACCTGATTTTGTCTCCTGCTTGTCAAACCTCCCCGGGAGCCAATTCAACATATCCAAAGCCAGGTTGGACAGGGCTTGGAGCAACCTGACCTAGTGGAAGGTGTCCCTGTCCATGGCAGGGAGTGGAATGGATGACCTTTGAGATCCCTTCCAACCTAAACCATTCCACGTTTCTGTGTTCGTGCAATGGAAAACTATGCCTGGAAAACGCAAGGCCCTTGGTTTGTGGTTCAGGGGTGAGGCAAAGGACGCCATCCTGCCCTCGCCAGCCCCAGACAGCCAATACACACCCCGGCCGCCCTTCAGACACCGCTCCCCAGCTTCATTGTCAGGTTAATTTGGGATAATGGCCTGCAAAGCACCTCAGCCCCATCCAGGTCTCATTAGCACTTGATAATATCAAGCATCCTGAGGAATTATGGCTTTTCCTCCTCCTCCTCCTCCTCCTCCCCAGGGCACGGAGTCCTTCGCCCAGGCCGGGTTGATTTATCACCCAGGCTGGCATGTCCAGGCAGCATCCCAATGAAGCCCACGCTGGAATGAGGCTCAGCAGGACTGGATTGTGCGCCAGCCTTTCGATGGGGAGATATCCCTCATCCAAGCACTGTCCCACTCCTCGGTGTCACATCTGGCCTCATGTCTCAGCCAGATGTGAAAGGAGGGAGCTGCTTCCCACCACCCTCGCCCTTTGTGGCTACCGGGGGCTCCTCCACCTGCCTGGAGTCCCTCCAAATACAGCGCGGGTTGAGCCCATGAGTGAAGCCCACGGTGTGGTTGGTCTAGATGACCTTCAGAAGTCCCTTCTAACCCTCTAATTCCACGATTCCGTGGGGCTGCACCCAACTGACAGCGAAGTCGGGATGACCCCCCCAAAAATGAACTAACACCCGAGGTCTTGGAGGATGCTCCGTGGTCTTCCCATCACTCAAAAATCGGAAGGTCCTACTCAGAGAGAGGTGACAATTGCAGGTATTAAGAGCATCCCGAACCCACGCCTTTAAAATTAATTGGGAATTATAAACAAACTAAGCATTGAGGCAGGGCTGGGCCATCCCTGAGTGCACCATCAGCCCGCTGCTCCCTTCAATTATCTTTTCTCTCCCACATTGTTCTCTCCTAATGAGGAGACTAATGACCAAAGGATGGTTCATAAGTGGTTCCCAGACTCTCCTTGCCCAGGGCAAACACCGTCCACAATAGGATCACAAATTGCAGGGAGAAGCCCCGGCTGATCACATCAGAAACGGTGCGGGGATTTATCTCTCTGCCTTAACAATAACAGTATGTTCTTAATCGCCACTCCAAAGGGACAACTAGCGGGGGATCTGCCCGGCCCCATCATTAAAAGCTGGCAGCATCTTTGCTAGCGCTGCCCCTTTGTTCATCTTTCATTATTCCAATGCTCCGGCCCCGTTAATTCCTCTCCATCTTATTAAATCAATAGAGTCGGAGTGGGGGAAGGATGGGGCAGATCCAAGGGTTGGATCCGGCTCCAATCTCCGCGGGGGTGCTGAGGGGGAGCGGGGTGGGATCTGGTCAGCATCCCTTGTGTCCAGGGCCGGGGAAACTGAGGCACAAGAGCATCACAGCCTGAGCAAAACCCAGGAGGAGGTTTTGGCACAGTTGGCAAGCCTGGCTGCCAGTCCCACACCTGCCTCGAGCATCCCTGCATTTATCCCAGAGGCATCAGCGCTCACTTGAGCTAACGATTTAATCAGCTCCTAAAATAAAACCACCCCGAGCAGAGTGTCTGGTGCCAGAGCCACCCCTCCAGTGAAATCCCGGCCCATCCACACTGGGATGGCACAGGGACAAGGGATTTTGTGCCACAAGCAGTTTGCAGAGAGGGAGATGGTGCAACTTTCATCTTTTCTCCCCCCCCCGTCTTTTTCACAACAGCCCGTTTCACCGAAACTAGTTTAAATACAGCTTTTTCTTTTTACACCCGGCGATTTTGGCCACTGCAATGCTCACCCTTTGAGGGGAGTCCTTAGTCTCCTGGTTTCCCTGCTGCATTTCCAGCCAGGTCACCCTCTTCCATCCTTATTTTTGTGAATCCAGGAGAGAGTTTAATGGAAAAATTTGGTGCCTTGGCTCTTTGTGCAAGGCAGCTTGGGGCAAATTCATCCCAGAAACCCTGCAAAGGATGGGATGTGGTGGCGTTTCCTTTTTTTTTTTTTTTTTTATTTATTTCCCCTCAAACCAGTCAAAGCAGCCTCGGGAAACTTATTTGATGTTTCAATCGGGAATTAAAGGGAAGGGAGAAGCAGGGGAAATGCTCCCTGACCATTTAACAAGATTACACGAGGAGATGGAGCCTGAAAACACGCAGGGCCGAGCCTGACATGCCGTGTCCCAGCTCGGGGCGGGCTTTGCCTTGAACCTCTGCCAGAGGCACGGTGCCCCTTCCCGGCACCCCGGCCCTTCCTCGGCACACGGGAATAATCCCATTTGGCAACCCAGGGCACGAGGGGACAATCAGCCGAGGGGAATGGGGCTCCCAGCTCCGGGAAGGGATGCACAAGGTGCCTGGGAAAGCGGCTGGGTCATGGGCTGGAGAGCTCCTGCTGCTCCAGCATCCAAATGTCCCATCCTGCAAACAGGTCATGATAATCTCAGCAGGGATAATTCTGGCAGGAAGGAGAGCAGGGAAGGGGACCTGAAGGACCTGTATGCTACAGCTCCACCTGGTTATCCCTTCTCCTATCTCTCTATCCGAATCCCATCCCATTCGCTCAGACACCCATTTTCACCTCGCCCTGCATTCATCCCCAGTCATCCACCCATCCATCTCATTCACTCTGCAGGCTGTTCCTGTGGGAAAACACTTCTCCCTGATCTATCCTCTCACCCATCCCATACCCTACCTGTCCTAGGAGGCTCCTCCTTATCTGTGAGGAGAGATTTGCTGGGAAGGGCTCAGCGCTGCATCTTTGGCAGATAACCTTTATCCTCTTAATAAAGCTGCTTAATTCTCACTTCCTTTTAATTATCTGTCACTGAAAGCCACCTCGGGTTTTGGAGACAGGTGAAAAACCAGTGTCTCTTAGAAAATCATGGTTTAGGAAGGGACTGTCAGAGTCTTTGGGATGTGTGGGGAAGTTTCGTGAGGACACACAGCTCTCATCCTTTATTCTTGTTCTTTTATACACAGACTTTCCTGGGGGATGAGAGGAGCCAAGGCTCTGTCCCAGCTGGGTTGGTCCAACCCAAGACTTTTCCGAACATCTCTCTTCCTTGTTTTCCACAGTGCCAAGTCACTGTGCCCAGGTTTGATCCCAATCCATGTGCCCCAGTTGATGTGGCTGGAGCTGGGCTGAGCTGCAAGACCTCCCCTTCCCTGGACTGGGGAGGGACAAGCCTCCAGTGGGAAAGAAACTGCATTTCTACCCCCTCTCCCTGATGTCCAGGCTGGCAGGGGCTTGGCAGGACATAAAACGACCCGGATGAATCCAGTTTTTCTGCAAACCATCAACTCCACCCCACGATCAGTGTCAGACCTGGGGGTTTGGCTCTTCCAGTAATCCCTGCTTTGTCCCACGGAGACAAAGTCCCTTCTCCACCCTAAAGAACCTGCAAACAGGTTAATCACTGAGTGAGAGGGGGACAAAGGATGGTCTTCGCTGGCACCCAGCTGTCCCGAGGGAACACAGCCATCCTGAGCCCCCAAGGACCGGCCATCCCCTCGAGGGTTATCACCCCCCGTGAGAAAAACCTTCAGGTCAAATCCCAAGGTGCCAGAGGGACGCGGCTTCATTAATTTCATTTAAAAAAAAGGTATTTTTTCAAAAACTCCATCAAGTCCTGCAGTTTTAATTAAACCATTCCGTGGTCGGACAGCCCCGTGGGAGCATCCCTTGGAGAGGGAATGGGTCCCCCACGGCTGCCCGGGAGGAGCCCGGTCCTGCCGCAGGCTGAGCGCTGCCAGCTCCCAGGGGATTAAAGGTGTCCTGAGAACAACTTCACTCTGGCAATCAGCTCGGCCCCCGGCCGGGCCATATTAAAACACCCCCGTAAGCCCTCTTGTCTCGGCGCTGATTGCAATAAACTCACCGGCACGGGAGATTAGCGGGTTAAACCCGCCGGCGCAGCCCGGGCTCCCGGCAGACATGTGAAGACATTAGCACAGTTTGGGCTCTTTGAGATGTGCCGGCTAATCCCGGCTCTGAAACAGCCGGGACAAAGGGCAGCTTCCGTCACAGCGTCCCCTTCTCCTGCCACCAGCCCCTTCTCCTTGCGCTGTCCCCTTCTTGCATCTTCTCCTTTTCCTTGGATCATCCCCCTCGCACCAGCCCCTTCTTGCACTGTCCCCTTCTTGCATCCTCTCCCTCTTCTTGCACTGACCCATCTTATATTGTCCCCCTCTGCTGGCATCATTCCTCCTCTCTATACATTATTGCCTCTCCTGGCATCATCTCCTTCTTGCACTGTACCCCCTCTCCTGTCTCATTCCCTTTCCTTACATATCTCCCTTCCCTTTGCACCATCCTCTTTCTAATTGTTGACCCCCCCTTAAATTGTCCCCTCTTTGCATCACCCCGTCCTTGCACTGTCCCCCTTCCTTCCACCATCCACTTTTCTCTGCCTCATCCCCTCTCCTTCCACATCCCACTTTTTGCACTCTCCCTTCTCCTTGCACCACCCCCTTAGTTTTCCTCCCTTCCTTTGCTTTGTCCCCCCTCTCCTTGCACCAGGTTTCACACCTGCCCAAATAAACCCTCCACCTTCATCCCTTCTTCCTCCGGCTCCAAACCCAGCACAGACATGGACAAAACCTTCTTCCAGGAGCTGGTACCACCCAGCTGAGCACCCAGATGTCCCCATTGGTGCTTTTATGGAGGAGGTCCAGGGTCCTTGGTCCTCTCATGCTTTGCATCCTTCAAGGAGCTCCCCAACGTCCCATGGATCCCACTTTTGGCTCATTCCCAGTCCAGTTCTGTTGGATTTGAAACCTTTACCTCTGCCTAATCAGGGCCAAGCAATTAAAATTAAAACCTGGCTAATCCTTGTCCAGCTAAAGTGTCACCCCATGTGCCCAGCTCACAAAGCTCCCACTGATTCTGCTCTCCAGGTGTGTTTTCCCTCCTGTCCTGGCTCCCAAATCCCTGGAGAGCAGGATGCCAGCACGGGGTGGGATGTGTGAGCTGTGGGCAGAGCAGGGTGTTGCAGTGAAGGTCCTGCTGACAGGGAGATGGATGGACCATGAGATGGAGGTCTTCTCCAAGGACCTGGGAGTTCTGTGAAGGTCCTGCTCTCTGAGATCTCCCAGCTCCCAACACCTTGGGGATAACCTGTGGGTGGGGGTGTGCTGGTGACCCCTCCTCCCCCAAATCTTGCTCCCACAAACAAGCCCTCACCAAACACTTGTTGCCATGGCAGGTGTGTGTGTCATCCGTCCTCCCCTTCCTCATTCTCCTTCTCCTCCTCCTACAAAGATGAGCCCAAGAGTCACATAAATAATTTATTTTCACCCCTCAAGAGGAAGGGGTGTCCTGTATATATTAGATATTGCCAGCTATGGTACAGTCATATAATACACGTGGAGAAAGGGCCCTGTGGGGCCACTCAGCAGCTCTTTGGCACAGCCTGTGCAGGTGCTGTCCCCGTGTCCTCCTGGCTGTCCTCTGTCTCCACTGGGATGGCCTTGTCCTCGCTGTGGTGGCTCTGTGAGTCAGGGCTCCTCTGTGGGGTGGCCAGACCCATTTTGGCCAGTTTGGCTTGTTGCTGCTCCAGGCTTTGTTTCCTCCACTTGATCCTCCGGTTTTGGAACCAGACTTTCACCTTGGAATCACGGAATCATTAAGTTTGGAAAAGGCCTCTGAGATCATCGAGCCCAACCATTAACCCATCATTACTAAACCATGTCCCCAAGTGCCACATCCACACGTTTTTGAACACTTTCAGGGATGGTGGTACCACCAATTCCCTTCCACTTTAAAAAGTGGTAAAGCTTGGCTTTGAAACGTGGTGTCTCCACAGAGTCCTGATCTGCTGAACCCCCAGGCTCAGCCAGTGCCCACTCCACCCCAGCAAGATGGAAAACTGTCCCCTGCATCCCAGAAGCTGGCCCTGCCAGTGGTGGAGAAGACCCAGCCTTTAGACAGACACAAGTTCACAGCTCTTGGACAGCCCTTTGTGACTCAGTTTCCCCACCTGGAATCCTCCACCCTTTTAACGCAGCAAACTCTGCAATCACCACCCCATAGCGCTCCTGCCCCAGGCTGAGGGACCCATCCCGGGTCCCTCCCGTTGCCACCCGGGTCTGGGAGCTTCCTTGGTGGGAGCAGGTGGGGCTGGAGCGTGGTGGCACTTACCTGCTCCTCGGTGAGGTGCAGGGAGGAGGCGAGCAGGCAGCGCTCCGTGCCCACCATGTACTGCTGCCGAGCAAACTCCTTCTCCAGCCGCGCCAGCTGCTCGCTGGTGAAGATGGTCCGGACACGCTTGGCTTTGCCACTCTTGGCTTTGAGGATGGGCAAGCAGCACTTGGAGATCAGGAAGCCTGGAGGTGAGGGAGAGAAGGGGTCAGGGTGGAGAGGAACCCTTGGAGGGCTCCCCTCTGGAGTGGGGTCCCTCCTTGGGAGGTCCTTCCTTGGAGACACAGAAGGGGATCTTCCCATTTGGAGGTGTCCCCATTGAACAGGGTTTTCTTTGGAGGTGGTCTCCTATTTTAAGAGGTGGGAGAGGGTCCCCCATTTGCTGAAGATCTCCCTAGAAAGTTGGAGTTCCTCTTGGAGAGAATCCCTTTGAAGGGAGTCCCCACGAAGAGGTGGAAAGAGCTTCCTCCTTTGGAGATGTTCCAAGAGAGTTGGGCATGGAATTCTCCATCCCCCCTTTCAGGGGTCCCCCTTGGAGAGATGAAAGGAGATCTCTATTTGGAGTTGTCACCATGGAAGAGGTGGATTGAGGTCCTTGTTGGAGACATCCACTTTGGAGGAGGTTCCCTTGAGGTGGAAGGACATGAACATTTAGAAATGTCCTCATGGTGAAGTGGATTTGGGACCCCCTTTGGAGACATCCAGCAGGACAAAGTGGACAGGACCCTCTGGAAGAGGTCCCCTTGAGTGGGGTCCTCCATTTGGACAGGTGGCCAAAGGTACCCCCTTGGAGTGATGGAAGGAGGTCCCCATTTGGGGGTGCCCCCATGGGACACATGGACAAACATCCCACTGCGGGACATCCCTTTGAGATGGATTCCCTGGAAAGGGTGGCCAAGGGTCCCACCCTTTGAAAGCTGGAAGGTGATCCCCATCTGGAGTTGTCCCCATGGGAGATCAACAAGGGTTCCCTTGGGAGAGGTAGACAAAGGTCCCTCCTTAGGGAGCTGGAAGAAGGTCCCCATCATGAGTGTCCCCTGGGAGAGGCAGATGTGGGTGCCCTGGGAGAGGGATCCCCCTTTGGGGAGCAGGAAGGAGGTCCCTATTTGGGGTGTCCCACGAGAGAGGTGAGTTGTAGATCCCTCTGGGAGAGGGGTCCCCTGCCTGGGGAGCGGGAAGGAGCTCTCCATGAGGGTTGTCCCTCGGGAGAGGTGGATGTGGATCCCACTGGGAGAAGAGAGCCCCCTTTAAGGAGCAGGAAAGAGGTGCCCCGTTGGGCTTGTCCCTCTGGGAGAAGGAATCCCGCTCTGGAGAGCAGGAAGGAGGTCCCCATTTGGGGTGTCCCACTAGAGGTGAGTTGTAGATCCCTCTGGGAGGAGGAATCCCCCTCTGGAGAGCAGGAAGGAGGTCCCCACTTGGTGGCATCCCTCGGCTGAGGTGGATGTGGGTGCCCGTGGGAGTTGGGACCCCCTTTTGGGGAGCAGGACGGAGGTGCCCACCGGGGCTGTGCCCCCGGGAGCAGCAGAGTGGGGTCCCTGTGCGGGGTTTGGGGGCGGCGGTACCTGTGACCCCGAGGCGGGCGGCCCAGGGTGGGGGTCCCCCGCAGCAGTCGGTGCAGAGCGGCGGCAGGAGCGGGGCGGGGGTCGGGGGCGACCCCCAGGGCTGCCCAGGAGCGGGGGGCGACGGTCCCGACGGTCGCGACGGTGCCGACGGTGCCGACGGTGCCAGGAGCGCCGCGATGGTGAAGGAGTGGCCGGGGCGGGCGGAGGGTGCCGGGGTTGGGGTCGGGGTCGGCATCGCGGGGCCAGCCCGGGGCAGCGCCGCCCGCCGGGCTTTATACGGCCCGAGGGGACGGGGCGGGCACCGGCGGCATCGCCCCTGCCCCGCCCGACACCCCGCAGGGTCCCCTCCTTGGCCCTCCGTGGGGACGTTCCCGTGCCGTGTTCCCTGCCCTCAATGGGGATGTCCCCCCCACACCATGTCACCCTGCAGGGGGATGTCCCCCTGCCCTCAATGGGGATGTCCCCCACCATGTCCCCCTGCCCTCAGTGAGGGTGTCCCCTCTCCATGTCACCCTGCGTGGGATGTCCCCCTGCACTCAAGAGTGTGTTACCCTTCCCATGTCCCCTTGCCCTCAATGAGGGTGCCCCCCTTCTTTGTCCCCTTGACCTCAGTGGGAATGTCTCCCCTCCATGTCCCCCTGCCCTCAATGGGGATGTCCCCCCACCATGTCACTCTGCATGGGGATGTCCCCCTGCCCTCAATGAGGATGTCCCTCCCTCCATGTCCCCCTGCCCTCAATGAGGCTGTACCCCCTCCATGTCCCCCTGCCCTCCATGGGGATGTGTCCCCCTCAATGGGGACATGTCCTCCTCTCCATAGCCCCCTGTCCCCGACTGGGATGTCCTCCCATGTCCCCCTGCCCTTGATGGGGGTGTCCCCTCCGTACCCTCTGGGGCACAGCCCCCCGTGTGTCCTCCCCCAGGGTGGCTTTGGCCCCGAATTACCCAAGCAGCAGGATCCAGACACTCAGGGGACACCACAGAGCAGCCAGTGGCACCCCAAAGCCACCAAATTCCCAGTGGAGGACTCGGGGTCTCTTTTGGTACTCTGAGCCCATCTCAGCAGTCTGGACCTCCCTGCAGAGCTGCTTTTTTGGGGGCTTAACACACCCCAGGCCAGGAGAAGACACAGGACCAGGGATGCTCCGAGAGTGCCAGAGGCAGGAGGGGGTTCTCCCTGCACCCCCCATCTCTGCCGGCTCGGCTGATGGGATTCAGATGGTCATTAGGGTCTGAGATCCTTAAAAATCCCGCAGCTTTTCCTAATGAGCTGGGAAAAGTCACACCTCGGGCTGGCGCCGTGGGAGGGAGAGCCCCGGTCAAAGACTCCCCCGGGGCTCGGGGGTTTATTGGGGAGGAAACGGGGGAGTCGGGGGGCCGGGGCCACATCTGCAGCACAGCAGCCCCCTCCTTGGGCTTTCCCCAGGGATAAACCCACTACACGCAGCCCTCTCCAGGCTGGGAATAACCCCAAGGAGCTGGGAAAGTCATTATGGAGCGGTGCCCCCGCAGGAGCATCCTCGGCTCTGCAGGGATGGACACGGGCATGGGCACCCCCATTTCCATGCTCTGGGGCACATCCCAGCCTGGAACCTGCAGGTGGGCATTCCCTGGGGGTGTCCATACCCCAAAAAATGCCATAAAATCCCTCGGTGGGCACCGTGCCCCTGGTGATGCCACATCCCCTGGAGCATCAGAGAGTTGTCATCCTGCAGCCACTGCAGTGGGGGCAAATAAAGGCCCTGGGGAGGGAGGGCAGGGATGAAAGGGAGGCAGATTTGGTGTTATTTAGTCTTAATTACGGTCTTGGAAAGATAAAAAGGCAGGAGGCCCTTGGTGGGCTCGGTGGTGTTTGGATAAGAGGTGCTTTCCCTTTCTTTATTCCCTTTTTCCTCTGGCTCTGTTTGATGGAGCTCAGCAAACATCCCCCTGGCACCCTCACACAGCTGGGTGGTCCCGGGGCTGGGGGTGTCCTGCATCCCTCTGCTGGGTGGGATCCTACTGGGATCTGTGGGGTTGGGATCCGGGTGATATAGGGCCAAAACAGGGGTAATGGCACCCAGTGGTTCTTTGGGATTCACAGGGTTGGGATCCAGGGGATATGGAGACAAAACAGGGATTGTGGTACCCAGTGGTTCTTTGGGATTCACAGGGTTGGGATACAGGTGATCTGGAGCCAAAATGGGGATAATGGTGCCCAGTGGTTCTTTGGGATCCATGGGGTTGGGAGCCAGGGGATAGGGAGCTAAAATGGGGATACTGGGTGATATATCCAAGTGACATGGAGCTAAAATAGGGATACTGGTACCTAGAGGTTCTTTGTTATCCATGGAATTGGGATCCAGGCGATATAGGGCCAAAATTGGGATACTGGTATCCAGTAGTTCTTTGGGATCCATGGGGATGGGATCCAGGTGATATAGGGCCAAAATCGGGATACTGGTATCCAGTAGTTCTTTGGGATTCAGGGGGTTTGGGATCCAGGTGATCTGGAGTTAAAATGGGGATCCTGGTTGGTACTCAGTGGGATCCACAGGGATTAGATATTTGTGATCCCTTTGGGGTCCATGGGGATTTGATCCAGGTGATTTGGGCCAAAATAGGGATACTGGTATCCAGTGGTTCTTTGGTACCCTTTGCTTCTTTTCCAGGTGGGAAAATCCTCTCCTGGAGAGGTGGAAGGGAGGTGTTGGTAATTTGGGAAGGTGATGCTGTGCCAACAAGGAGCAGGGAGGGCTGGAATTGGGGGTCTCTGCCCACAAACTGGGCATCTCCTTCCACCAGCTCAGCATCCAGAAGTGGGATGTGAATCCAGGGATGGCTCCTGCCTAATTTGGAGGCAAAATGGCCCCAAAGGCTCCGGCCCCTGAGCTAATTAATAACAAAGCTGCTCATTAGCCCTTGGCCAGGCTGTCTGGGCAGGGTGTGGATTGTCTGTCTGCAGGGGAGTGGGGCCTCCAGGATCATCCCAGGATCCCTCCTTGGTTTTGTGTCCATCCCTCCATCCCTCCATCCATCCCAGCTCTTGGAACCCTTCACCCCCAAAATCCCTTTGCATCCCGTTGCCAGCCCTGGGCTGGGGTGCTATGGCCACCCCCAGATTGCCGGGAAAAGGGATATTTTCTACCAATTCAGCTGCAATTATTGGGGGAAAAGGGAAGTGTCTTGGACACCCACTGCCATCAAGTGGCTGAGGAGGATCCAGGCCTGACCCTCATTCCCTGCAGATGGTTTTGTCACGATCCCAGGTCTGCTCCCCCAATTAAATCCACTCTTTTTTTCCTAGTTATTAAAGGTCTCACCACCCGGATTTGGGATGCAGAGTGAAGCCTTCCCTTAAGCATCCTAAGATATGCAGCTCCACTTCCTCTCTCCATAGACCTGACCCAGCTCCAGGGAGATTTTTCCAAGCAGGATTCATGTGTGCACAGGTCACAGGTTGTTTGAGGGTGCAAAGGCAGAAAAAATAGAGAAAAAACCCCATTTTTTTAAACCCTGGCAGTGACTGACCCAGAAAACTCCTTGCACAGGAGCTTTTGGAAGTTGAGAGCTCCAATAGAGGAGTTTCTGCAAATAATACCATCTCTGGCTGTAAGGTATGGGATGGAATATGCCCCAAATCCCAAACTGAGGGTGTCCTGCAGCAGAGCTGGGTGCTGGGATGGGGTCCCATGGGGCTGGGACAGATATTCCCATGGCTGGGATGGGTCCCCAAGGAGCTGCAATAGGTCCCCCCAGAGCTGGGATGGGGTCCCCAGGTTTTGGGATGGGCCCCACTGGGCTGGGACAGGTCCCCCCAGGGCTGGGTTCGATCATCCCAGGAATGGGATGGGTTTCCCAGGGCTGGGATGGATTCCCCAGGCTGGAATGTGTTCTCCAGGGCTGGAATGTGCTGGGATGTGTCTCCTCCCAGCAAACAAGGGGGTCATGCAAATGCCTTCAGGAATTGTGGCAGGAAGGATGTGTCACCCTTAAAGGATTTGCCCCTTTCCATGAACCTGAAGGAAAATTGGTGGGATTTTTTTTTAATGATCTTCCTTATTTCTGTTCTGGCTTCATGACTGAGGACAGATCCTGCCCTGCCCTTGCCACACTCCATCCTGCTCCTTACCCGAGCTCTTTTGGAGGCTGGTGAAGCCAAAACAGCCACTTCCATTAAAAAAAAAATAAAAAAAAATCCACTTTTTGAAACATCTGGATCCAATTCCCAAAGTCATCTCAGACCCAGAGGGACCCAAAAGGATCCAAAAGGATCTGTGAGTATCCCAGTTAGCCAGAATCCCAGCCAGCTGGCTCCCAGTTACCAGGTGTGCTGGTTAGTGGGGGTCCCAGTTAGCAAAGCATCCCATTTAGCAGCGATCCCAGTTAACAGGCAGCCCAGTTGGCACCACTGCAGTCAGCAGGGTCCTCCTCACCAGCTATACCAATTAACAGGTTGCTAATTACTGGGGATGCCATTTAGGGTGGATCCTATTCAGTGTGTCCAGAGACCCCAGACATCGGGATCCCAGTTAAGGAGCATCCCAGTCTGCGGGCTACCAGTTAAAGGGGACTCAGTGTGGGAGGTACCCCAGGGATGAGGCCAGTGGGATCCCAGTACGGTCCCAGTAAGGTCCCAGTGGGATCCTGGTGGGACAGTTCCGCCTGTGGCCGCCAGAGGGCGATGCACGACCGCGCTGTGCCATGGGGACAGTGGGGATGGGGACAGGGAATGGGACAGAGGGAATGGGGACACAGAGAGGGGGCAGTGGGAATGGGGACACAGGGAGGGAACAGTGGGAAGGGGGACAGCAGGATCAGGAAAGTGGGAATGGGACAGTGGGGATGGGACAGGGAATGGGGACAGTGGGAATAGGACAGAGGGAAAGAGGGCAGTGGGGATGGGGACAGTGGGATGGGACAGAGGGATGGGGAGAGTGGGATGGGACAGTGGGAATTGGGAGAATGGGGATGGGGATGGGGGGAATGGGGACAGTGGGGATGGGGACGGAGGGAATGGGGGACACTGGGATGAGATACACACATGAGGGTGGGACACACTGGGATAGCACAGTGGGCTGGGACATACTGGGATGGGATACACAAGCATGGGATTTCGGAATGGGATACAGCAGGTTGGGATACAGCAGGATGAGACATTCTGGGATGGGACAGTGGGATGAGACTCCCCAGGGCCAGGAAGTTTCTCCCAAGACACTGGATGGATAAAGGGGGGTGACAACCCATGCCCTCTCCCCATGTGGGTGCCACCACTGAGCCACCAAGGGACACTGGGCAGGGGAACACCGGGCTGGGATATGGGAATGATGTGAAGGTGGAGGTTTGTCCTTCTCCACGGGCCGATTTTGGGACAGCAGGGCCAAAATCCCCCGAGTTCCCCTCGGAATCCGCTCCAGGGGGTTACAGCACCCCCAGGGCCACCAGGATCCCTGTGGACCCCTCCTTTTGCTCCACCATCTGCCCCCACAGCCTGGGAGGGGCTCAGCACCCCCACCCATCTGCCCGGCAGGAAAGTCAAACGCAGTGTCATTGCCAAATCCAGAGGCACCCACGGAATTGATGGCGCCGGATTTCCACCTTTATTTGTCAACAAGGCTCCTTGGCCTCCCCCCAGCCCTTCGGAGCCCCCTTAATCTCCCACACAATTGGAATTTGCTGTGCAAACAGCTCGGGGAGGGGGCTGGAGTGGGGTTTGCATGAGAAATGTGTCATTTGGGGGGGCCAGCAGGCTGGTGGGTAAGCCAGGGAGTGAATCCCGGCATCCCTAACGCCGGATTGAAGCGATCCCGGAGCCTTCAATACCCCTAATCCCCGGCGTCAATGGAGGGGGTTAACTCCTGCCCCTGATTCCCACCTTATTATCTATTGATTGACTTTTAGAAAGGGTAATAACATAAAGACATGGATGCTCTGCTTTGATTTTAGCCCCTCGGAGTGGGAGGTGAAGAGGTGATGGGGGCAAGGAGATGGGAGAGGGGAGGGAGGAGCCCCCATCCCTCCCCCCACCTTCCACCAAACAATCAGAATAAAAGCAAATTATTTCTCCCATTTCCCTTCCCGAGATGAAGGATAAACTGTCCATCCCCAAAAAGCGAACTGATAACACCTTTAATTTTACTGCAAGGCCTAAAAAATGCCATTTCTACGCAAAACAGGGCCCTGCTCCGCTCCCCGGCCGCCTTTTGATAAAGGTTGGGTGATTTTTTTTTTTTCCTTTCCCTGTGGTTTTTTTTTCCCCCCCTTATTTCCCTTTCAGTTGAGTCCAGGGAAATGCCCCCGGAGCTACAAACAACGCACAAGAAAGCAAAATCATATTTTAGTCAAAATAGGCAGACGGCGCTCGCAGCCAACTTTCAAATTAGCATTTTGAGGGCAAATATGCAGCAATTTGAGATAATGAGGCCTGATTATTCAATCCAATGAATGTTAAATAGGCAGAGAGGGCGCCCCAGCCTTATCTCCCCCGCTTTCCATTTATTTTACTTTAGTTTAGTTTTAATCGTTTCCCATTTGAACTCTTTATTTGTCTTGGCTCCAGCCCCCTCTCCCCCCTCCCTTCTCCCTGCTCCCTTCCTCCATTCCCGGGCATCCCTGAGCTGCCAGCTGGGATTTTGCAGTGGGAAATCTCCGGCAGGGACCCGCCATCCCCTCTGCAGGATATTTTCAAAGAGGGTTTTGTGGCTTTTCCTCCAAAAATTTGGGGGTTGGGGAGGTTTGGGTGTTGCTGTGAGACCTGGTCCCTGTGTTCGTGTTTGGGGGGTGTTTGGGTGGTGGTGAGAATGTTTGCTGGGATGGGCATTGCTGGTGTGGATATTCCATAGAATCCCAGAATGGTTTGGGTTGGAAGGGGTCTTAAAGATCATCTTGTTCCCATGGGCAGGGACGCCTTCCACCAGCCCAGGGTGCTCCAACCTGGCCTTGGACACTCCCAGGGATCCAGGGGCAGCCACAGCTTCTCTGCC
>JAWMRC010000126.1:72431873-72448666 GCA_035584755.1 Thripadectes ignobilis | reverse complement strand
GGATCCCTGGGAGTGTCCAAGGGCAGGTTGGAGCACCCTGGGCTGGTGGAAGGTGTCCCTGCCCATGGCAGGGGTGGGACTGGATGATCTTTGAGGTCTCTTCCAACCCAAACCATTCTCTGATTCTCTGCTTTGCTGTGTGTCTCCCTCCCTTCCTGTAGCTTCGCTTGCATAAGGAAAATTTACTTCCTCTCACAGCCTTCGGGATCACAAGTGCTTTGAAGGCTCTTTATCTCCACCCGTGGCCCCCGAGGATGGAAGTGCGCACAGAAAACATGCTGGAGAGCTCTCACCCTGTGCCTGGAGCATCTCTGCTCACTCCAGCCCCTGAGCTTTGAGGTGTCCCGAGGGTGGATGGCAGCTCTGCCCCATGGAAGAGTCTGCGTTTGTTTTTGGGGAGGAATCCCAAGGGCTGGAGCTTGTCCAGCCAGGTGGGAGAAGGATTGTGGGGAGCACAGGGAGGGTCCGCCAGCCACCGGAGCCTCCCACCAGCTCCTGGCGTCTGCTCTGGCCTCTTTGGGAAGCCGTTTTTGTTTGGGAGGAAATTTTGAGTCCAAGATTAAAAAAGAGCAAAACAAACAGAGGCTTCCATCCCCCCCCTGACCCAAGCCTGTGCCCCAGAGATAAGGGGGGGTGTGGGAGCTCAGGCTCTGCCACATGCTGGGTTTGGGGATGCCACATCCAGCCCTCACCCCGGGCACAAACCCCAGTGCCACTTGGAATGGGACCCCATTTAAAAAGGGCCTCCCTTGTCGCTGTGTTGACCTTGCTCTCATTTCCCTGCTGGTTTTTATGGCACGGAAACTTCCCCGGTGATAATTATTATCCTTGTTTTCGGCTCGGTGGAAAATGTGCCGTCAAAACTTGGACCCTTCTCCGGGAAGGAGCCGGTGGCCAGCGGGTGTTTACGAGCTGCCTCCTTCAGCTCAGCCCCAGTCATTTCAGGGGTTTGCCGGAAGAAAATCAACTCTTGGAGTTGCACAAGAGCAGCCTGAGAGCTCTCATGGCCTTTTTGGGGCATCCCAAGGCTTGTCCAGCTCCAAGGATTGGGCTTGGCAGGCAAAGCAGGCGCTGGCCATCGTTTCTCCCTTTCCACTTGAGGTTTTCTGCATCCAAAAAACCCTGTGCCTTGGTCCAGGATGCTCCTGGTCCTCACCTCTCCCACCCAGGACCTGATCCCTGCAGCTCTCTGTCCTCCCTCATTTTTTGGGAGGTCAAAAATTGTGGCAGGTGATCAGTCCCTCCTAAAGCAGAGCCCAGGCCAGCAGAAGAGAGGTTTTGGGCTACTCACAAGGCAGCTGGTGCTTCTGCTTCCTGACTCAGCCCTTGGAAATGCCCTTGGAAATGCCCTTGGAGTCCCCCACGGGGGCTCATCCTGCTTTTCCCCGTGGTGTGGCAGCGAGACAGGGAGTGTCACCTCCAACAGGAATCTGGGAGGGCTGGAAGTGCATCCAGCAAAACAAGCTTCCATCAGACACTCATCAGGCTGTGTTTTCACAGATCATGGAATGCTTTGGGTTGGAAGGGACCTTAAAGGCCACGCAGTGCCACCCCCTGCCATGGGCAGGGACACTTTCCACCTGCCCAGGGTGCTCCAAGCCCCATCCAACCTGGCCTTGGACATTCCCAGGGATCCAGGGGCAGCCACAGCTTCTCTGCCCAACCTGGGCCAGGACCTGCCCACCCTCCCAGCCACCAATTCCTTCCCAATAGCCCAGCCAGCCCTGCCCTCTGGCACTGGGAAGCCATTCCCTGTGTCCTGTCCCTCCAGCCCTTGTCCCAAGTCCCTCTCCAAGGCATTTGGAGACTTTTCCCCTTGGCCAAGGTGTAACATCCCTTGGGTGGGTGATGTGACGGGGTCTCAGCACTGAGGGGAACAGGAGGTACCTGGTAACACCTGCAGGGTTGGACCTTGGATCCCGCTATGTGGGGACCCAAAATTCCTTGGTTTTGCTTCCTGGGCTGTGAGGCTGATGGTGGGAAGGAGCATTGGGCATCCAGGGTTTTCTGGGCTGGCTGAAGAAAAGCCTGACTGTCATTCCTTCCTCTCTCCCGCTTGGAATCCCATTTCCTCCTGTCCCTGAGATCTCCCAGCCCCTTGGAAATGGGACAGGTTGACACCATGAGTCTGCTGGCCGTGCAAACACCGGCCTGCCAGAGCTCAGTCTCCAGAGATCAAAATCCAGGGCTTTCCAAGCACTGGGATCTCCTGTTTAAGGGGCTGAGAAGTGTAGCAGGAGTCATGATTGCTGGCTCTGGGCTTTTCCTGCAGTGACTTGCAGTCGCTCTCTGGCTGCTGCCTCGGTGTCTCTGCGACAGGGAAGTTGTCTGGGGCACTCGTTCCCCCTGCAAAATTAACTCAGCTCCAAGTTCCCCAAAGCACTTCCCTTTCCCTGTTCCCCTTCCTCTCCAGCTGTGGAGGGGGAGCTCGGAGGGCTTTGTGGGGCCAAAGCATCTCCACCCTGGCAGCAGGAGAGGGACCCTCTCCCTGTCCATCAGCAAAGAAACTTCCCTCTGGGTGCTAAACTTTTCCAGCCGAGGTCCTTGAGGCCACTTGGGCTTTTCCTGCTCCATGTCTTGATGGAGCTCTTTTGGGGCGAGGCTCAGTGGAAAAGGGACAGGGAATTCTTTGGGGTTTGGGGGGAAGGTGTCATGGAGACAGGCCAAGGTGGTAGGGAAGGAGTTTGTGAGCCCCATCACTGCCTGGAGCTGCGTGGCTTGGCATGGAGAGGGAGAAGCAGCAGAGCTGGGGGGAAGGAAAGGGCTGATCCAGAGATACATCCAGGGCTGATCCAGGGCTCAATTGAAAGGTCATATCCTAGCTCAGTAATGGGACCTCAGAGGGTTCCAAGCTCCCTCAAAGCCAAGGGATGATCCCCAAATCCCTGCCAGGGCTCCCTCACTGAGCCCCTCACCGGGCACTTTTCCCTTCCCCTCACTGCTGGGACCCATCACATCCCCTCCTTGCTGTGGCAAATGTTTTCCCTGGCACTGTCCTTGTGCTTTCCCGGGATTGGATCCACCCTCATCTCCTCTTCCAACAGCTCTAGACCTCCGTGCTGTGCCTGCGTCCATCTCCCTCCCTAATCCAATTAAAATCAGGAGATCATTAGCAGTGGAGCCCTGCGGGCTCCGGGCTGTGGCATCCCTGGGATGTGGTGCTTGTTGTCATTCCCATGGTGGCCTTGGCTCCTCCTGCATCTCCCAGGGGACACTCTCACCCCCAATGTCTGCTCCCAACCAGGCACCAGCAAGGCCAGATCCCTGCAGGTGTGTCCTTGGCACGTCTGTCCTCAAAATGAGGAGAGGAAGAGACCTTGCAGGGGGCGGAGAGGAAACTGCTGTTCTGTGATGGATTTGGGATGGCAAGTTTTAATCCAAGGGCAAATCCAAGCCATTTTCCCCAGGGGCTGCCACCAGGGGTTCCCAGCAAGGCTGGGGAAGGTCTTTGAGGTGGCCAGGAGCAGCAGGATGCTCCTTGGAGACCCCAAGCTGTGATGAAATCCATGTTTTTGGGGCTGAAAACGCAGCTTTGAGGGGGATTGTTGCGTTTCAGCCGAGCCAGGAAACGCCCTGGCATGTCGAAACTCTGCTGAGCAGGAGGAGGAGAGGGTTAGTGCTGCCAAAAACCAGGTCAGGATGCTCTGTGTGCTGCAGGAGGGCAGCCAGGCCTCGGGATAACATCCTAGGTGGCCAGCTCATCCCAGGCAAGCGTTTGCCCATCACTCTGAGCCCCAAGGTGCTTCACAGGGCTTCATTTTCCTCCTGCCTGCCCAGCAAACCCCATTTTCACCCAGTAGCCTGGGCTGGTTTTAGGAGTTTGAAGTGTTTGCTCTGTCCTAATCCAAGGAAACTCTGTTTTCTTGGTTTTTAAAAGATATTTGAGTGGTTTAGTCCCAGCTTTGCGTGTTTGGTGTGTCAGTGGCTCAGATCACTGGCCTGTCACCCTCCATTGTCTTCAACCCCAAAAAGCTGCAGAACTCAGCCTTTTTTCCTCTGTTTCACCCTGATTTTCAGGGCCCTGCCTTCCTCCAGCTGCAGAAAAACCTGCAGCTAGCATGGAAAACACCTCAATCCTGTCAGGGCAGAGCTCCAGACACGGGGGAAACTGGTGCTGTTGTATGTGCTGGGTTCAGCTGGTGCCTCAGGAATCTCCCTCCCTTCCCTACAGAGCCTGCCAAAGCACTTCTTGCCAGTCTTTGGGGACCAGGAGGGCAGGATGGGCTCTGCTCTCCCCTCCTCTCCCCCTGCAAGGGGTGGCTCAGAGGCAGGAGAGGAGTTTTTGGGAGATGCTCCTCCTTGGGAGAATCTGCTCAGTGGTGGAGGAGTCCAAGAAAAACCTGGCACTGTGTCCACCCACGGTCTCTCAGGTGCAAATGGCCTTTAAAGCCTTGCTGCTGGCTCTCTTTGCACCCTGGGGCTTGTTGGAGCCTGCCCTGGCCAAAGGTGTGCACATACCTGCCCTGGGAATTTGCTTGCTCTGGCAGAAGCTTGGATGGGACACAGGGCTTGGCTTCCCAGCCTGGGATGGGGGTTTGGAGCTCCATCCCTGGAGCAGCATCCCAAAGCCTGCCCAGCTCTGCCTTTCCAGCACCTTGGTCTCTCCACGGGCAAGTCCAAGGAGGATAAGGGTGTGTAACCTGCTGCTGGGCTCAAGATTCGTTCCTTTTTCCCTTTCCCCCCCCTTTTTTGTGGGTGTGACTCGTTCCTGAGAGCAGTTTGATGTGATGGATGAAGAATCCAGGTGTGACCTGTTGCCAGAGCGGGTGTAGCTGGTATTTTATGCTCCTTGGAGCCCTTGGGGTTGGTGTTCCTTTGGAGAACTGACATTCCCAAGCCTCCCATTCCCTCTGGGAACTGAGTTCTCCACACAAGCCCTGCCGGGGTGCTTTGCCCAGCTGGAAGCAGGGAAGGATTTACAGTAAAAACATGTTTCTCCTGCCCATCCCCTGCACACTGAGGTGCTCCAGGGGAACCTGGAGAGCAGCTCCTTGTGCTTTGCAACCATGCAGAGTCAGCCTCGGGCTCGTCTGCTTTTAACTTTGGAATCTTGTGCAGCAGGTCACTGGATCAGCAGCTCTGCCTGCTCTGCCATCCTCACACAGGGACCTTGTCCCCGTGTCCGGAGGTGCCCGGGAAGTTCAGGTCACTCGGTGACCACAAATGTGGTTTATTGGCTTGTTGGTGGCTGGGAAAACACAACCTTTGGATGCTCTGGAGTGTGGGCAGATAAATGCAGCTGGAGTGATCTCTTCCTGACTCCTGCGAGTACTGTCTCCATCCATAAGTGTTTCATGCCCTGTTTTACAGCTCCATAAATCTTCCCTCCTTCCCTCTTCCCATCTGCCCATCCTATGCTCGAGAGAGGAAAAGCCTCGGATTTTCTTAGCCTGGAGTGCTTTGAGATGAAGTTACTGCCTGTGTTCTCGTGTCCTGGGCGCTGAGAGCTCTTCTCCATCCCTGGTGTCTATCCTGATCCAGAAGTTGTGCCCTCTGTGCCATCACATCCCTCTGCTTCCCTCTGCCAGCTGGCACAGAGACTGCAGGGACAGATTTGGGAGCAGTGGGATGATTGGGGAGCGTCCTCTGTCTCCTCAGTGTGCAGGGACAAGGGAACAACTTGTCTGGGGGCTCTGTGTGCCACCCCAGTCCCTCCATAGCCAAGGGGAGGGTCCTGTGGGGCACTGCTCCAGCTGAGGATGCTCAGGACCTTGCCAGGATGGACCTTGTCCATGGAGCACTGAGGTGCTGCAGGATACGTGCCTGGAGCACCAGCACCAGACATGCCATGAGCTTGGACATGAGCAGGGCTGGGTTTATTCCTGGTTTTCAGGCTCTTCCCTGCCCTTGAGTCCCACTGGAGTGACAATATCTCTGTTCCTGGCCTGTGAGTCATGGGATGAGCCTTTCAGCAGGGCACGGATCCAAGTGCAGGGCAGTGGTGGGATTTTCTCACCTGGGTTCCTGGTTGTCCCAGTGGTGCTCCCACATGACTCGCAGCGCCAGCACTGGGCTGTGTCCTCTTACAGCCCTCACCACCCACAGCTCCTGCTCTTCATTCCTGAAGAATTCCATTTAGCCAGCACCTCTGGAGCTGCTCCTGTCAAAGCTGGAGCCCATTAGAGGGGCAGGGCTGACCTGCCTCATTCGGGGCGAGCCAAGTTATGTAACGAACTGGCAGCGTTGGTTTCTACAAGTTCTGTTTTGAAGCACATCTGGGAAGGATGGAGAGGTGAACTTCCCACCCCAGCTGCTCCATCTGCAGGGGAACCAGCCCCTGTTTGTTTTCCAGCTGTGCTTTCAGCAGCTCCCAGGGATCACCTGGGCCATCCAAAACCAACACGAAAAGCGACGCTGCGGAAAAGCTTCTGCTGGGGGAAGGAACACGAGGCCAGACAAAGAGGCCCAAAATTCCCCTGGGTTGGGTTGTTTTCCACCCTGTGCTTCCCTTCCCAGGCAGGTGAGCTTCATCCTGCACGGCTGCTCCAGCTCTTGGCTCTCCAAAATCCTCTGTTCTCTGCCCTCCAGGGGGTTGTGCCAAGAGGAGCCAATGCTCACCTTTCCCTGGATTGCCCTTTCTGTGCTCCCTGCGCTGCTCTGTCACTGTAGCAGCCCAAAGAATCCTGCATTTAGGCCTTGGGGCTCTTCTCCCCAGCCAGGCTGACCTTGTTGCAGGGATGAATCAGCAGTAAATGTCAGCCTGGTGTGGTCGGGGAGGAGGCTTTGGCTCCGTGTTGGGATGTGAATGTCTCCAAAGTGCAGCTCTGGTGGCCGAGCAGGAGAGTTTCTGCTCACTTTAAGGTGAGCCTCGACCACCCTGACAGTGCTCAGTGGTTTTGGGAGGCTTTTGGGAGGCACCTCATGGTTGAAGCACTCCAGGAACGCTCCATCCTTCCCTGTGTGCATCTGTGAACACCATGAGTTGCTGAGGGACTTCACTTCCCAAGGAAGCTCTTTTGAGTTCACTGCTGGTAGAGACTGGGACCAGTTTGGGAGCAGGTCTGGTGGGGTGGGGTAGGACCTGCTGAGCTGGAGGGTGGACAGGGATCTCTTGGGGACCCCAACTGGAGTCATGGGGGAACAAAGGTTGTCCTCCTTAGAAGGACCCATGTTCTCCCTGGAAGTGGAGCAGGATGGTGCCCATGGCAGCTCTGAGAGTCGTGTTGTGTGCACTGCCTTGCTCATCCAGTCTCATCCTGCTATCCACTGGTAATTCCAAACCAGTCAAGTGAGCTTGGATCACCCCAGGGCTCCGGGGTGCCAACCCCTGAAGCTGCTGATGGGATGGAGGCTTTGGCTTTGTGCTTGGCTTTCTGCTGTAGGACTTGTTTGGTCAGGGTGGGGATGTAGAAGGGACAAGGTGATGGAAAACCTGAGGTCATGGACAGCATTGCTGTTCCATTGAGGTAGGCTCTGTGTGCTGGTCATCCCAGCAGCTTGGCATCCCATCCCAGGAGTGCTGGGGTTGGCTCTGTGTCCTTCATCCCAGCAGCTTGGCATCCCATCCCAGGAGTGCTGGGGTTGGCTCTGTGTCCTGGTCATCCCAGCAGTTTGGCTTCCATCCCAGGAGGTGCTGGGGTAGGCTCTGTATCCTTCATCCCAGCAGCCTGGCATCCCATCCCAGGAGGTGCTGGGGCTGGCTCTGTGTCCTGATCAACCCAGCAGCTTGGCTTCCCATCCCAGGAGGTGCTGGGGCTGGCTCTGTGTCCTGATCATCCCAGCAGCTTGGCATCCCATCCCAGGAGGTGTTGGGTTGTCTCAAACCCACACGAGTTGCTCACTGACAGGGAGCAAACAGTGCCCAAGCAATTCCGTACCCAATGGAATGCCCCAAGGAGTGTGGGGTCCCCGTGTCCCCCATAAACTGTCACCTGCAGCCTGAGGGAGGACAAAGAGCGAGGAAAAAGGGGATGGTGCCAACCCTGAGCAAATCCATTCTGTCCTCCTCCTCCTCCATGGGGTCCCTTCTCCTCCTTAACAAACATTCCTCTGCTCCTGTTTCCAGGCCAGGGTGTTTTTTCCCTTTGCTCAGCACTTGCCGCCTTTCCGGCCCGGGATGCTGCCGGAGGATAAGGGGGAAGCACGTGTTTTTTGGGAAGCTGGAGATACAGCAGTGCCTCTCTCAGTGCCTCCAGTGGATCCTGGCAACAACAAATGTAAAAATAGATGCCGGCTGCCTTTTGACAGCCACTCCCTTTGACTCTCCGTGGAAAGGAGTGGGAGGAGAGAGGGAAGGGATTCACTCTCCGTGTCTGGAGGCGCTTGGGATGTGCTGATTAACCACGGTGACCTAAATGAGTGAGCACAGCCACAGGGTGGGGGCTGGGGAGGCTCTGCCACACATGGATGCTCCCAGTCCGTGTTCCAGCAGTGGGATGTGAGCTTCCAAACCCTTTGGAGCACCTCTGGCTTCCCAGGGGCTGCCTCAGGGCTCGCAGGGGCCTCTGGCTGCTTCCCCTTTCCAAGGAGTTCTCCCTTTGAGGTTTCCTCTGTGTGACGGGGTGAGTTGCTGTTTCCTTCCCCCTCAGCCATCCTCAGGGCCTGGGGGCTCTCCAGCCCCTTCCCTGCCACAGCATCCATGGAGGGGGGATCCTGGGATCCCACGTTTTGGGTGGATGCACACCCAGCATGGCACAGTGCAGCACGGAGGCACTGAATCCATGGGGTGTCCGAGGGAAAAAATACACATTTTTAGCAAAAGCTAATTTCCTGAGCCTGTGGCTTGGTGTCTCCAGGCTGAATTCCCTGGATGTGTCACATTGGAGATGTCCCTGAGCACACCTGGCTCTCCATGTGGCTGGGGCTGAGGTGTCTCAGCAGGAGCATCACTGCTGATCCAGCAGAAGTGGATGGGGGAAGGAGCAGTTCTCCAGGGAGCAGCAGGATGTGGATGTGGGACCAGCAGGCTGGGAAACAGCAGGTTTTCTCCTCTGGGATGCCCCTTTCCAATTGTAGGGAGCAAGGGAAGGAGCACAGACTGGGGAACCAAGCACCTCTCCTTAGGTAGGAGCAATCCTGCTCCCCATGACCACCAACTCTGGTTCTGGGATAAGGCAGCCAGTTTAGTTTAATGCTAATCTAATTTTAATGTCATTTTAATTTAATTTTTTTAACTAGCAAAGCCTGTGTTGGGCTGTGCCCCCTCCAGACCCTGCTAAGAACCCTTGGAGCATGTGTTTGGAGATTGGTGTCTTGTCCAGGATGTCCTGTGCAATGAGGAGCTGCATCCAAGCTGGTGGCACCTCCCTCGTGAGAGGCCTCCAAAACACCCCCAAAAAGCAGATCCTTGTGATCCCATGTCCTGGTGCTGGATGTGCTTGGCACATCTTCCTCCATCTCCCTGCTCTCCGTGGTGCCTGATTAACATAACCCAGTTCTGCTGTTTCAGACCTGCAAGAGGGGTTTGATGGGCAGAACTGGTTTGTTTTCCCAGGTGCATCCTCTATTCCCATAAAAGAGGTCGTGCCCCCCTTCCAGACGTGACCTCGGGTGGCCCCGATCCAGAAACCCCCACCCAGAACCTCCCCCTGAGGGAAGAACTATGGAAACCCACGGGCTGTGGGGTTAATGGGGAAAAGGTGCTGTGGAAGTTGGGTTTTAGCTGGGCTGGCACTTGAAACCCTCCCTTATCCCAACTCTCCCAGCCCGGTGTTTGCACCTCCTGTTTCCGCTGGAACCGATTCATAAAAAAGCAGAAATACACGACATGGAAAAACTTAATCCTCCCAAACACTTGTGTGGTGCCATAAACTCAGAGCTGAGCCTAAAAATAGCCCTGCTGCCTGTTGGAGGTGTCGTCCTAGCTGTGAATGAGGTCTTGGGAACCCAAAATAGCATCTTAATCCCACTCCAGCATAAGCAGGGGCTTTTCCTTCATTGGATGCTTTTTGGAGCAGGCCGGGTCAAGCCTCCAAATTCCATTGAATGCCCCCAGGGTTGGAAGTGGTGGGGTGGGAGATGCTGTTCCATCTCATCATCCCTGGGACCTCAAGCCTTTCCTCATGTCAATCCACCCAGATTCCTTCTTTTTTTTTTTCCATAGGATGACACAAAGTACAAAAACTCCTTTCAGGAGCTTTTTTGTTTTTCCTGAGAAGTGATTCAACTCCCAAATCTCTCCTTTCCCAGCTGCCAGGCTGCTCCAGCCCTTCCCTCTTGAACTGCTTCCAGCTCTTGCATTAAACTGAACAATGAAATATTGGATATTCCAGGCAGCCTTTTCCCCTCCAACCCTACGGGAAGTGTCCTCCTGACTCACCTGCTCCTGCTCCCTGGCAGTGGATCAGCCTGTTCTGAGGTGTTTTTGCTGCTGGTGGATTAATGTTGCTTTTTTTCCATGGATTTCTTTTTCCTGCATGCCTGGATATTTTCAGGCTCGAAGCTTGGGCACTGCAAATTAAGCAGTGGGATAAGAGAGTGGTGGGAATAGGAATGGATTCACTGGGGATTTAATTCCATGTCTGTGCCCAGCAAAGTGCCAGGCTCTGTCCTTCCTGCGTTGTGGTGGCACCTGAATTACGTGATGGAGGACCTGGGTGCTTCCAGCTGTGCCCTTGGAATATTTGTCAGGGAATTAGGGGGTTTTGTGCCCCTTTCATGCAATCCCAGAGTGGTTGGGGTTGGAAGAGATCTGAAAGCCCATCTCATTCCACTCCTCTGCCAAGGGAAGGGACACCTTCCACTATCCCAGGTTGCTCCAAGCTCTGTCCAACCTGGCCTTCCAGGGAATGGTGTAGCCTTCCCAGCTCCTCCCTCCGTCCAGGATGTGCTGATTTCCCCAGCAGCAATTCAGAGACTTCTGGAGAACACAATTACACTTTTCTCCTTGCCCTGGTGATCTCAGCCTGGTCACACCCACCTCCATCCCATCACATTTTCCTTCCCTTTATTCTTCTTTCCTGTTCAGTGGCTTCACTCTCCAAGTGGATGTAAAACACCACTGGGATATTAATTTGTTGGCAATTTGTTAACCCACGTCTAGAAATATCTTCCACCTCCCATTGCTGTGTCTTTCACCCAGGAAGGTCGACAGGGAGAATAGAGTCTGTCCTGAACCTCCTGAATGGAGGTTGGGAGTGTTTTTGCCATGTGTAGTGGATGGTTTGGAGGCTTTTCCCATGTTCCTGCCATGCCAAACCCCGGAGCCAAGTCTGTGTTATGGGTTCTGTGTGGGGCAGGACAGTGGGAAGCATCCCAGTACCCACTGTGGAGTCAGTGGAAGCTTCTGGTCTGGTGGGCATGGTCAAGATCTCCTTCTGGAGCTCTCACCAGGCAGGAGAATTCCATCAGCCAGCTGTGGGAATGTGGATATATCCTGAAAATCAGTAATCTGGGTCAGGTTGGGTTGGATTGGGTAGAGTGGGATTGAGTTGATTTGGATTGGGTTGGGTAGGGTTGGGAGGTACAGTTGGATTGGATTGGGTAGGGTTAGATTGATTTGGGTTGGGTAGGGTTGGTTAGGGTTGGATTGATTTGGATTGGGTTGGGTAGGGTTGAGTTGATTTGGATTGGAGTGGGTAGGATGGGGTTGGATTGGGTTGGGTAGGGTTGAGTTGATTTGGATTGGATTGGGTAGGATGAGGTTGCATTGGGTTGGGTAGGGCTGGATTGACTGGGATTGGATTGAGTTGATTTGGATTGAGTTGGGTACAGTTGGGTTGGGTAGGTGCTGCAAGGCAGCTCCTCCTTCCCATAAATGACTCTCAGGATTCCCCATCCTCTAAGTACTTGATGCCAGGGCACTTTGAGTCAAACTTCAGCACTTCTATTTCTGGTGAGACACGGAAGGTCTGGCAGAAGGTTGTTTTGGTGGATGCTTTGAGAGCTGTCTGTGCTTGGGAGGATTCCTTGAGTCACCAGCTCTGGAATATTTAAAACAGGAGCACAAAGCACCGTTGTCTTTGTCTTCCTTCAAACAGGGGCCCACAACAACCCTTCTGTCTGCTGGCCCTACACAAACCTGGCCACTGGTCGCTTTCCCTGGAAAAGCACAGCAGTGTGTGACACCGAGGTGGTGTTTACCAGGTTATTTAGTGGAAGGACAGTGTTTGGAAAAAGGGCAGGGATGGACATGGAGCTCTTACAGTGTCGTGGTGACATTCAGGGAGGGCTCTGGCCCATGGGACACCTCCGTGTGCGGTCTCTGATTGGGGCTTAGGTGATATTGGGACTCTTAGAATAGAATGTTGGGATCATTAAGGTTGGAAAAGTCCTCCCAAGATGAACCTGTGCCCAATGCCCACCTTGTCACCCAGCCCAGAGTGCCATGTCCAGTCCCTCCTTGGACACCTCCAGGGCTGGGGACTCCAAACCTCCCTGGGCAGCCCCTTCCAATGCTTAGCAACTCTTTCCATGAAGAAACTCAGGCACTGGTACCTTCTCCCACCCAGCAGCATCTTCTCCAAACTTTTCCTGACTCCTGGCAATGACAGAGGGACCTTCCCTTCTCTTTCCTCTCTGGCTCCAGGTGGCACAAGCTGCACTCCAAGGCTGGGAAGAAGGAGAAGGAGCGTGGCGAGATCCTGGTGAGCATCCAGTTCACACGGAACAACCTCACGGCCAGCATGTTCGACCTGTCCATGAAGGACAAGCCTCGGTCACCCTTCGGGAAGCTGAAGGACAAGGTGACAGGCAAGAAGAAATACGACCTGGAGTCGGCCTCTGCCATCATCCCCAGCAGCCTGGGCGCCCTGGATGTGGAGGATGACTATGAACTCGGGGGCAAGAAGGCCAAAGTCAAGGGCTTTTTCCTGAAGAACAAGCTGCGCAAGTCGTCCCTGACGCAATCCAACACGTCCCTGGGATCTGACAGCACCATCTCCTCTGCCAGCCTGAGCCTGGCAGCAAATGTTCCGGAGGTAACCAAATCCCCGAGCAGACACAGCAGTCTGTCCATGGAGCGCTCTGGTAAGAGGATAAGGGATAATCCCTCCCCCTTTTTTTCCCCCTTTTTTCCCTTTGTAAGGGACTGTTGAGGCTTTCTTGCAAATCTGTTAACTAATTACTTACCTAATCATAGGTACCAGTCAGAGGAATATGGAATTGTGTGGGTTGGAAAAGCCCTCCAAGACCATCCAGTCCAACTATCCCCCATCACTGCCAAGGCCACCACTGACCCATGTCCCCAAGTGCCACATCCATGGGGATTTTAAATCCCTCCAGGGGTGGGGATTCCACCAGTGCCCTGGGCAGCTGTACCAGGGCTGGATAACCCTTTCCATGAAGGAAGTTTACTTAATATCCCACCTGCCCCTGCCCTGGCCCATCCTGAGGCCGTTCCCTCTGCTCCTGTCCCTGTTCCCTGGGAGCAGAGCCCGACCCACCCCAGCTCTCCCCTCCTGGCAGGGATTTGCAGAGCCAGAAGGTCCCCCCTGAGCCTCCTTTTCTCCAGGCTGAGAATCAATGTCCTGCAAAACCCCTCCAAGATCCTCTACGTTCTGGCACTAACGTGCTTGGCAGAACAGGGAGGAACATTCAAGATTTTGCTTCTCCATGCTTGGTTGACACTGATGCTCCCTGTGCATCCACCCACGGGCTCCTGGGAGACAAAGGTTCTTCAGGGCTGTTTCTTCTCACCCCTCCAAGCAGGTCACTGACACTGCAAGGCCCTGGGAGAGGGTTGGGGAAGCTGCTGCTGCCCTGCCCTGGGTCACTGGTCTAATGAGCTGCCTCCGGCTTGGAGGCAAAGCCAAAGCAGTGCCCAGTTCCCAGTTCCTGGTGATTAAAACAATCCGAGCTCTTGGCGCTCCCAGGGCGATGATTTACAAACAAAAAAGGCCCTTGTAGGGAATTAATTCTCGCCGTCCCTTGAAAAGAAAATGTATAATTAGGTGGTTTAATTGGCTGGAGACAGCGAATTCCCAGCTTGGGTGGGAGTCCCCAGGTAGGTGCTGGTGCCAGGGGGTTCCTGCTGGATGACATTCCTGTGTGTGGCTGGAGAGTGAGTGGAGCCACCGCTCTGGTCCCATCATCTTTGTGGTGAGCCTTTCAGCTACTGGCTCCCATGGCAGGAGGTTGGAATTAGGTGATGTTTAAGGTCTTTTCCAACCCAAACCATTCCAGGATTCTGTGAAGGAAACAGCGTCTCCATCCAGGACGGGGGAGCAGCTGGATATCACCTCAGTCCAGGCTGTCCTTGTCTCTGGGATCTCCATGATTTTTAACCCCAAAAATCTGCAGTATCCACAGGGTCGTAGAATCGTGGAATTGATAAGGTTGGAAAAGGCCTTTAAGACCATCAGGTCCAACCTCCAGGCAGTAGGAGAGAGATGAAGGCACTGGATTCTCCTGGTTTGTCACACCAAGCTTCAGCCTGGCCGGTTGGAGCGGAGCTCACGGCCTTATCATCCCTTAATCATGCAAACTCCTGCCACACAGGAGCATCAAACCCTTTAAGTAGCTTGTGAGGAGTTTCTTGCATTTATAATTGATCTCAGATCCTCTCAGATGAGGTTTGTCATGGTACAGAGTCTCCTCTGCAGGTCCTGCAGTGGGAGGTGATGTGCTCAGGGAGAATATTGTGTGTCCTGTATCGCCGCATAGCTGTGACCCGTGCTTTGCATTCCAAATTCAATTATAATCCAGCGGAGCCCGGGAGCTGGGAGGGATTTCACAGATCTCTTTAGTGTTTGCAGGTAGAAGATAACGCTGCTTGTCATGGCCTCACCTCTGTTTTGTGTTCACTTCCCCCCCTCAGTGAAAGACTATTTGCCATCTCCCACGCTGACCCACAAGAGAGCGTTCAGCGACGACGTCTCGCAGGTCAGCCCGGTCCTGGAGCCCAAAGCAATCCCAAACCTGCAGCCAAAGAATGATCCCGTGTCCCGTTCCTCCCTCTGCATCAACGGCAGCCACGTTTACAGCGACGAGCCCGCACCAAAGAGCCCTGCCTTGGTCCCTGGGCACGGCTCTGCCCCGCTGCCCGTGCCCGCCGTGCCCAGGAGGCAGGAGGAGAGTTTTGGCTTCACCCCCCTCCATCCCGACCCCCACGAGGTGCCCTGGGGGGTTGGAAGCTTTGAGAGGCCTCAGCAGCGAGATGAGCCGAGGTTCATCCCGTCTCCTCCCAGCTTAGCCTTGCAGGAAGAGCTCAAGGTCTCCACCAAAGCTGTCACGCTCAGCAACCATCTGGGCAGAGCCAGGATGGAGGAGAACAGCCGCCTGGAGAACAAGCCCACCCAAGCTGCAGCACCCATGGTCTTCTCCTCGGACACGGCGAAGGACAAACAGCCCGAGGAGACGAGGAAGGAAGAGAAGAAACCAAAAGGGGGCTTCTTCCACCACGGGGGCAGCAAAGGCCAGGCGGAGAAAGGGGGCCCGTCCGTCCATGGCGCGGCAGCGGGAGACGAGAGGAGTAAGAGCAGCAGCTGGTTCGGCTCAAAGGAGCCCAAAGAGTCCCCTCAGAAACCCAGGTCAGTGGGGCGGGGGTGTGGAGATCCAGGCCTTGGTTCCTGCCCCAAATTGCCGTCTGCAGCGGGCTGGGAACGCTGCCGGGATCAGCGGAGCGCCGGCCCCACTGCTCAGGCAAGGGCACAGCAGGGACAATGCCGTGGGAAGGGAAAAGGCTTCCTCGGTCCTGAATGTCTCAAAGGGAACAGGATTGTTCCTGGATCCTCCCCTGGCTTCGGCCACAAACACACTGAGTTTATCCCTGTGGGATGTGTTTGCCACTGGGGGAAGGGAGGGATGCCCTTCGTGGAGAGGGAGATGTTTCCCTCTGCAGGGTGAGGCTCGGTGTGGTCACACCAAGTGTTTCTCTGGCCTTGGGATAAAGGATCGTTATCCTTTAATTAGCTGGAAGAGCTTCCCTGGCAGTCGGTGTGGGATGTCGTGACATGGAATCACATTATTTTTATTAACCTCCCACCCCCTCTACATGGTCTGGTCACTTTGATAACTTGAGGTACTATTAATAGTCCCAAAGTAACTAATCCCAACCCTGCTCTTCCCTCTTCCCATCCCACCCAGCCTTCCCTTCTCCCAGTTACGAATCTCTAACTGTTCTGGCTTTGTGTGATGATTCATCCCTCCAAATCCTCAGCCCTGCGTTTGTGGTGTTTGTGCTGGTCCTGTGAGGAATTTGGCCCCTGTGACCACCCCTGGAGCCCCCAGGAGCTGAGCTGGGAGTCCAGAGGTCGAGGGTGTTATCAGGGAGAGGGAGGAAATGGGTTAAAAGCAGCCAGAAAAAAGAACCAGGAATCGAGAGCTGGTTGAATCTACAAGGTTGATTTATTCGAGGGGTTTTCTAATCTGGGCTGACTTTAACCTAATTTATTAAGCAGAAGGATTTGAGTTCAGTCTAAGCCTCTTTTAATGAGGAGGCCACTCGTGGTTTATTCCACCTCAACAGGTTCCCTCATGGGTTAAACCTTCTAGAGGGGCGAGCACATCCCTCAGTGTGGCTTCAGGATGGGGCAGCCCCAGAATTCCTCCTCTAGAATTCCTGCTCTCCTCACCCCACACGAAGGTGCTGTACTTGTAGTGCCCTTGAGGCTCTGAGGCAGGTGGGAGCTGCTTCCTTGAGTCAGGAATATCCCACCTTGCAGGCCTGGGGCTCTTTCCCCCAAGGTCTGTCATGGGAGAGAGAAGGTTGGCACCATGGGATGGGAAGGACCAGGCAGGGTGTGGGAGCTCCATCCTCGAGCTGCTCCAGCAGCAGGAGAGACAAGTGTGAGATCCCTGGACTGCCATGGCTGTGTTCCTGTGGATGGGGCTTTCCTTCCCCATCCCTGGAAGTGTCCAAGGCCAGGTTGGACAGGGCTTGGAGCAACCTGGGCTGGTGGGAGGTGTCCCTGCCC
>JAWMRC010000126.1:72358185-72370652 GCA_035584755.1 Thripadectes ignobilis | reverse complement strand
GGCTCTGCTCCCAGGGAACAGGGACAGGAGCAGAGGGAACAGCTTCAAGATGCACCAGGAGAGGTTCAACTTGGATATTGGGAAAATTCCTTCCTGGAAAGGGTTGTCCATCCCTGGCACAGCTGCCCAGGGCAGGGGATGAGTCTCCACCCCTGGGGGGATTTAACATCCCTGTGGCTGTGGCACTTGGGGACATGGTCAGTGGTGGCCTTGGCAGTGCTGGGTGAATGGTTGGACTCCATGATCTTCAAGGGCTTTTCCAACCTAAACATTTCCATGATACCTTTTTCCTTGGAAAATTTCAAGGGATAAAAAAAATCCCTGCTAGTCTGGAGCTTTGGACAGATCACTTTTAGGACCCCAGATGCTCCTGGTCTTGGTTTCTGTGTCTGGATATGTTTTCATCCAATAACTGGAGGTTCTGCCTCCCTTCAGCTGCTCCTCATCCCTCTTGTCCCTGCAGTGGCACTTCAGAGATGGAATTTGTGAGTCCTCCCTGGCTTTGGGCTAAAGAAAATGTGCCTTAGGTGAGGCTCTGGTTGCCACCAGCTGGATGTACCTCCAGCTGCCCCTTTAGTAAGTCATCCTGGGGAAACTCTTCAGTACAGAGGCCTTGGGGATGTTGTTTCCAAGAAAACACAGCTTTTTGGGGGCTCTGTAGGGTTTCTGCAGAGCTTCTGGATTCTTCACCCACTGTAATTTCTCTTTGAGGTTGCTCGTGGTGTTCCCAGGGGGCTCATAAATTGATCTCAGCCAGGACTGGTCGAGAACAGAGGTTACACAAAACTTGTGACTCCAAAGTTTTATTTTTAGGGGTTCAGACACAAAAAGTTGTGTAGGATTCTAATCAGCAAAGCCCAGTGTGGTCTGAGAAATCAGATTAAAACAGAGCTGCTTCTGGACTAATGGATGTGGCAAAAATGATATTTTTAAACATGCTGGATTTCCCCTCCACACCCCCCCAAAAAAAAATTCAGCATTTTGCAAAATCCAAATGTTTTGCTGGAAAACATCCCTTAGACCCCGAGACATTCATGACCACGTAGGATTTCAGTCAAAATATCTGATTTCTCTTCTGTTAAAAAAGATGAGAGGTGAAGACTCTCCAAGCACAAGGTTATCTGTGGAAAATGATAGACATGTTGTAATGGTGGGGTCACAGTTGGCTTTGGCATTCCCTGCCATGATTGGAGCCCTGATTCCCACAGCAATCCAGAATCCCAGAATATGCTGAACTGGAAAAGACCCACAAGGCTCATTGAATCCAGCTCTTGGCCCTGCACTGGAACATCCCCAGGAGTCACAGCCAGGTGATGCTCAAGCATCTCTAACCTAAGCTAGAAGGAGAATCCAAGCACTTTGATTCAAGTGGAGTCGGGCTGGTTTGTTACACTTACAAAATTAACGAGGACAGGATCTTGATGGGTTTTTTTCCCTGTTTTAGGAAGGGCAGGAGCTGCTGGACCAATTCAGTGTGGCAGGGAGGGCATTCCTGCTCTGGATCATCTCCTGTGCCAGGAGTTCCACCAGCCAGGGTTGTTCCTCCTTCCCTGTTCCTGTGCCACACTGAACTCACACACACACACACACACACACACACACACACAGACAATTTTCCTCTCTCCTCCCTGGGTGGAAGTGCCCCTGTGGATTTTTCTAATCCCAGCTCCTTCTTCCCGATAATTGTCTGCCAGGCGTCCAGGCGGCTGCGCTGACAGGCTGTGAATGTGCTGTGAGCCCCATAATGAGCCTGTGAGCCAGCACAGGAGGCCACCCACTGCCCTGGGCACTGTCCCTCCCTTGGAGAACCTTCAGGAGCCAGAGGAAGTTGGTCCAAAGCAGCATGAGGGATGGGAGGGGATGGAGCACGGCCGGGCACCTCCATGGATGTGCTCTGGGAACCAGGGAAGGTCATTGGAGGTGGGAGTGATAAACTTTTAGGGTTTTAAATGAAGCAGGGCCTGGCTCTGAAATCAGGATCTCTGCTGTGCTTGCACCTCCTCTTCTCTGTTGATCCACAGGTGCCGAGTTCAGGTACCAGGAGAGAGTGGTTGGACCATTCAGACTGGAAACCCAGCCTGGAAATTCCTCCATCGATCCCATAAATCATTAGAGCAGCCACTTTCCAAAGGCACAGCCTGGAGCCTTTGGGGCAGCTGGAGGGAAGGACGTGGTGTGTCCTGGGGAGGCACCCGGTGCCTTCATCCTGCCTCTGGATTTAGGAGAACATGGCAACTGCCAGGTCCTTGCCAACCCCTGGCTCCCTGGGAGTGCCCAAGGCCAGGTTGGACAGGGCTGGGAGCACCCTGGGCTGGTGGAAGGTGTCCCTGCCCATGGCAGGGGTGGGATGAGATGATCCTTAAGGTCCCTCCCAGCCCAAACTGTTCTGTGATGCTCTCTTGTTCCACTGGTGTGTCTTTGTTCCCAGCAAATTTATTCTCATGACTTCCCTTTCCCTCTGCCCCTGCCCAGCCCCACAACACCAGGGGTGGTGCAGAGCCCACGTGTGTGAAAACCCTGATGTGGAGGTGACAACCTCTTGTTTGGGCACGGCTCCCACTGTTCTCCTTTCTCCAGCATCTTCCAAAGCAAGTTTGTCTCATTAAGAGCACGAATTCCCTGTTTTCCTGCTCCTCCCTCTCTTACAATCTTGCTTCTTTCTCAAGACTACACCATTTTGTCCCGTTGGAAAACCCAACTGGGGGTTGCTGTGGCCATCCCTTCTGCACTCAGTGGGTGTGACATTCCCTCCTTTCCATACTCCTGCTCCTCTCTAACTTCCTTCTCCACACGGATCCTTATTGCTTTCCCTTCCCTGAGACTCCTCCATGCTGTTCTCCTTGCCTTGGGAAAGCTCCAGTTGGGAACCAGCCCAGTTTTCCATCCCTCCCAGCCTCTTCACCTCCCAGCCCTAATGAAGGAGTTTTTTTCCTTCCTTCTCCTAATGCTCTTTTCTTCAGCTTGGCTGTATGGGATTCATCAGGCCTAATTAGTGCTCTGATCCAGCAATCTGGTGACTGGAGGGATGAAGGATAAACTTCTTTGGAGCCAGTCCTTCCTTCCAAGTGGACTTCCTATGTCACTTGGAGCAGCCAGCTCCAACTGCTGTGGTCAGGGTTGGCCCAACATTGAATCAGTGAGAGATTTCACCAGCACAGTGAACAAAACCTAGAAAGCTGCTCAGTGACAATTCAGGTAGTGTCACCTGCCAACCAAAGTCCACCTTGCTCCCTGAACTCTCAATATTCCTCTACATCATAAAAATTCCCTCTCAAAAGAAGGTGTAATAACTTCTTGGGCTTCTTGAATGTATTTGCCATGCTAGGACTGCTTTAAGAGGGGCAGGGTTAGACCTCCAGCAAATGGTTTGGTTGTTGCCAACTTCAGGCACTCAAAATCATCTCTTGGGCTTCAAAAATCTTAATAAAACGGGGGAAAAAAGCAAGGATTTTTTCCAGACTTCCCACGTTTTCAAAATTCATGTCATGGTGGACGTGAGGGTGGAACTTTTTGAAACAAGAAGGGAGAGAAAAGGAAGCAGAAATGTTGGACTTTGTGACCTGGAAGTGTCCAAGGCCAGGTTGGATGGGCTTGGAGCAACCTGAGCTGGTGGAACGTGTCCCTGCCACCCATCCCAGGAGGGATTTCAAAGCCATGTGGATGGGACACTTGGGGACACGGGTCAGTGGTGGCCTTGGCAGTGCTGGGGGAATGGTTGGACTTGATGATCTCAGAGGGTTTCCCTGACCTAAATGATTCTCTGCTTGTGCCACATTTGGTGGGACGAATCCCACTGGAATGTGGTGTCCATGTTTGCCCAGCCCCGGGGCTGGAGGTCCCTGTGGGGAGGGTGATGATCCCAACACCAACCCTGGGGTTGGTTGTGCTAGTGAAGAATTGGCCTCACTGGTGCTCTTTGGCAGCCCTGTGTAATTAAACTCATTAACCTCTCCTTGTCGATGGCTCTTCTCCTCAGGAGGGGCTGAGGTCGAGCAGCTCCTGCTCCTTGTCAGATGCTCTCCATGCCCTGTTCACCCCCAGCCCACTTCCTGACCTGCAGGAAAGGGTTCATATGTTGGCTGAGGCAATTTCCAACAGGCCCAAAACAACCCCTCATTAGTGTCCTCTCCTTAGTCCTCGTGTTGGGCATGTGGGAGATTGGATTTAAATCCATGGCACCTTTAATTTCACATCCCCAGCAGGGTGGTCGCTCCAAGAGTTCATCCAATTGAATCTGAAAGTCCAATGTTTTCGTGAGCAGTGGCCTCACAGCGGTGCCTCCCCCAGACTCATCTCTTTTTGGGTTCAAAAGCTGCTGCTCTTCCACTTCATGGTCAAATCCCACCATCAAACCTACAAGCAGAGGTTGGAAACCCAACAAAAAATGTCATGGTCATGAATTAACCATATCTGGGCTGTGAACACCCAAATCTATGGGGCAGGAGCAGCAAAGCCAGGCTTAAAACTGTCTTATTCTTCAAGCCACACATCTTAGGCTGCTTGACAGTTTCTGGAAGCACTCAGATTTTGAAAATGCACATCCCAACGTTGGAAAATGTAGGAGAAAACCCAACATTCAGTCGTGTTTGAAGGGGGAGAAGGTCAAGAGAAACCAGATAAGAAGAACCACTATGAGTGTCTTGGGCTCAGCGTTAGAGTCATGTTGGCCGAGGAGAACAGGAAGGGTTCCTGCTTGAGGTCTCGGTGCAAACCTTGGGGAAAGGCTCTGGGAATAGTTGCTGAGGTTTGAAAAGCAGCACTCTGCTTATGCAGAGCTTACCCAGCAGTTTCGCTTCTCCACATCTTCCTCTCAGCCTCCAAAATGCTGTGGGTTCATGTATAATGTAGAAGCTCACAAAATATGTTCTCCCCTGCTTCTCTTTTCTTCTTAAAACCCCCCCACCCCAGCCCAGATCACTACTTTCTGGCAGCTTTTTGGCTTTGGCTGATATTTTTTTTAATTTTTTTTTTTTTTAAATTTTACTGCATTTTTGGCTGAAAACTCTTTGGCCACGCATTGCTCAAGAGTCCCGTTTTCCCAGCTGAAAACTCCCAGTTTGGGGCTGTTGGGTTTTGTTTGTGCATTTGGGATTTGGGGTCGGGGTTTTTTTGGTGGAAAAGAGGAAATACTGAGAGGGAGAGTAATTTGAAGGCAGAAGTCACTCCCCATCAATGGGTTTGTTTAATTTTTAACCTTGTTTCTATGAATTCTGATGGAGATTTTCCAAACCATCACTATTGTCCCCCTGAGGCTGATGAGGCAGCGACTCTTCTCTGCCCTCTTTGTATGAATGGCTTAGATCCATGAAAAACTATGGGTAGCTCTGCACTATTCCAGTGTTGGATAGGAAAACAAGCTCTGATCCACGATTCTGATAAACCTCAGAGCCCAAAGGTTCGTATTGGGGTGGGTTGGTGTGGTTTGCAGGGACCCTTGGAGAAGGAATTCATTGTGTTGGGCCACCACCATCACCACCAGGGATATCCAGCTTTTTCCCAGCCAGGTGAGGGTTCCCAGCACTCAGGATTTGGGAAAAGGGGCAAAAAGACAGCAAGGGGCATTTCCAGAAGGACTGAGTGGTGTTCAGTGGTCCAGCTTGTCTTTTGGCTGGAAAGGGTTTAAACCCAACCACTGGTTTCAAGACTTTGTTTAAGACCAGTAGTTGGGTTCAATTCTTAATTTAAACCCAATGATTGGGCTCAATCCAATGGTTGGGGTCAACTCTTCATATAAACCCAGCAGTTGGGTTCAACCCTACGTGTAGACCCAATGATTGCATCCAATACTTAATTTAAACCCAGTGGTTGGGTTCAATCCTTAATTTAAACCCAGTGATTGGGTTCAATCCAATGATTGGGTTCAACCTTTTATATAAACCCAACACTTGAGTTCAGCCCTTCACTTAAGCCCAACAATTGGGTTCAACCCTTCATTCAAACCCAATGGTTGGGTTCAATCCAATGGTTGGGTTCAGTACTTCATATAAACCCAACAGTTGGGTTCAACCCTGCATTTAGACCCAATGGTTGGATTCAATCCTTAATTTAAACCCAGTAGTTCGGTTCAATCCTTGATTTAAACCCAATGGTTGGATTCAATCCTTAATTTAAACCCAGTGGTTGGGTTCAATCCTTGATTTAAACCCAATGGTTGGGTTCAATCCTTAATTTAAACCCAATCATTGGGCTCAATCCAGTGATTGGGTTCAACCCTTCATATAAACCCAACAGTTGGGTTCAACCCTCTCTATAAGCCAAGCAGTTGGGGTCAACCCTTGATTTAAGCCCACCAGTTGGATTTAACCCTTTGTTGGATAAAGGGTTGAACCCAACCCAGCCAAACCCTGCAGTGTGCAGGGAAGGTTTAGTTCTCCAACACTTCTGCGTGGGGAGGGACCCCAATGTGTCTGCAAGCTGTGACATCTGTCCTGCTCCTTGTCATTGACTGCTTTTGCTTCTTCTTCCATTCCCAGGTGGGCCTTAATGTTCTGATTCAGAGGGCAAACAAGTTTACCCCGTCCACTCGTCTCTTGATCCAGAGGTTTGTGCCATTCCCCGCTGTTGGTAAGAAACAACACCTTTTCTTTGTATTCAGAGGGTTCCCTGTAAACCTGTTGGTGGCCAAAAGCCACTGGGATGGTCACCTAATTCCTGCCTTTGTGTGCCCTCAGTGGTGGGTCCCTGAGTTGGTGCAGGCAGCGAGGGGGATGGTGCAAAGCAGCATTTTGGCAGGAAAACGATGCAAAGCTGGTGGTGGAGGCAGCTCAGGAGGCTTCTCAGCTGCACTTTCCACTCTCAAGCAGCTTAAAAAATGATCAGCGTTGGCTGCTCCTCAACCAGTCGTATCTGAGAGCGTTTCATTTGCAAGATCTGGCTTGAATCATGTCGAGTCAGATCCTCAAATAAGCAGGAGCCTTGGGGTTATTTTACAGCAAAACGCAATGAAACGGGTCTGCCCTGAATATACAGATTTCTGAGAAGAATTAGGGCTTTGTGGAGCATTTTATCAGTATTTTATTGACTATCTGCTGAGGGGTTGAGGGCTGAGCCTTTGCTGGGGGTTGTGGTTACAACCTTCAGCCAATGGAAAAAACCACCAGTGGCTTCAGGGAAACTTTTCAAAAAACTTATTTATTTCTAAACATGGTGCAAAAATCACCCAGGCATGGAGGGAATCAGGAAACAAAAGGGGTTTGGTCCCTGTTCCAGGGCCCTTTTCAGCCATTTAATGCAAAACTTCCCTTGAAGCTTTTCCCTTTGCTGTGCCACTGCCACGTCCTCAGAGCTCCTTTCCCCGAGCCCCTTTACCTGCTGCTCTCAGGTTTTCTGTTCTTTCTGCTCCTTGGGTGCTCTGACCCTCCAAGCTTCAGTTCCTGAGTTTCTGGGGGTCTTTTCCCCACTTTCCTTCCAGAAAATGAGCTGCTTGCTCTGTGTGCAGAGCAGGGGGGGGGCAGGGATTGTGGTGGGGGCATCGCACTCCATCTTGTCCCTGAGCACTTTGCTTGTACATAGAGGATCTGTTGACATTATCATTATTATTATTATTATTATTATTATTATTATTATCATTATCATTATTATCATTATTATTATTATTTTCCTGGATTTTCCTGGAATCATTTGAGAGGGTTTTAATAACCAGGAGGGCACTTGGGGTGAGTTCAAGCCCCGGGAGGCAGCTCCAAGGTGGGATTTGAATCAAAGGGAATCTTTGCCACCGGGTTTGATCTCTTTTCATCCCAAGGTGTGAGGAGGCAGAGGTTACGTTTGTGTTGGCATTGATTGAGGACCCATAATTAATTTGTTTAGCCTGTAATTAATTCTCCAGCTCCCATTTTATTTGTGTAGCGCCATGCTTCGTTATGTGCCAGGACATCAGGAGTCCTCCCACTAATTGCTGTTTTGTGGCTCAGAAAAAGCTGTGAGTTATTGGTTTGCAGACCTGGACAAACTGTTTAATTAAAGATGTGTCTTCCAATTCCTTTTGAACCACCAGCAAAAAGGCAGAATTTCTGTTCTTCTGCCTGGAAAGGCAGCTCTTTCTCCCAAAAAAACGTGTGGATGTGGCACTCAGGGATGTGGTTTAGGGGTGGACCTGGCAGTGCTGGGGGAGTGGTTGGACTTGAGGGTCTTAGAGGGCTTTTCCAACCTGCATGGGATTCTGTGAAACCAGTCCCATGAAGAAGTTTTCCCTTGGCCCCTCCTCTCCTCCCTGTCCCACCTCTCTCCAGCTGTGCTGGTGGATAACAGCTGGAAGACTGGAGGGGTGCTCCAAAGCTTTATGGTCTCTCACTCTGAGTTCTCCCAGGAGATGGAGACTTGGGCAAGGGCAGCTACTGCTTGGGTGGAAGGTGACCAAATTGCCAGCAGAGGTGCTCCTAAAGACTCCACAAAGCTTTGGGAAGCTGGGGGAGGCACTGGGAAAGGCTTTGCATGGTGTTTGTGTCTTCTCTGGGTCATGGAACATTGTCTTTGCACCATGAAATAACCCCTGTCTGCTGGAGTTCTGCCTCTGAGACATGAAGTGGTGGCAGCAGGTCGGGTCACACCCTCACCCTCCTCCAAAGTTGAGGTTGAGGGGCTGAAAATCACATGCTTTTCCTAAAAAACCTGCCCAGTCCCAGGGGATGGATCCAGGAAAGCAGCCCAGGTGGAGCAGCTCATGGAGATGGCCAAGGTCTCACAGAGCCAGTGACTGCCCTGGTGCAAAAGGGATTTGGGCTTGATGTTGGCATCACCTGGGGAGGGTGCTCTCCTTGAGAAGAACAGGAGGAGGGCAGGACTGTGCTGGAGCTCTGTGCTCTGGAGAGCTGAATTTGAGCAAGGAAGGGCTTGGTCCTTCTTCAGGGATGAGGGGGGGAAGGATATCCATGGCCAGGAATGCCTGGAACCCAATCTCCCCTCCTCTTCCCAAGAGCAGCTGCCACTGAGGTGTCACTGGTGATGATGTGATGTATTCTGGAGATGTTCTTGGCTAAAAAACCCAAAAAGTTGCACCCCAAACCTGATCTGAAGGAAATTAAAGCTGGGAGAAAGGTGCTTTTTGGAGGGATGGGAGAAGGAGGAAGGATTTCTTCTCCTGGGGCTTTGTTTTTTTCTGTTTGTGTGTGATTAAAATTGCTGCAAATGTTTAGGTGACACACAGGGATGTATTTAATGTGTGGAGACCTCCCTGGTATAGAAAAAATAGGTATAAACATATAAAAGTGAGTTGGGTTTGTATCTGAACCCCATTTCCAATATGCCACAGCAGGAGTTTCCAGGCTGGATCATCACAATTTCTTCCCAAATTCTGAAAACCGAGTCGTGTGCTCATATATTTATTTATTTCTCACCCCTCCCCATACTTGAGACATCCATAAAACCCAAATTTAGCCACAATTAGCAGCATTTTCTGCTTTCTCAGAGAGCAGAACACTCGAGCGAGTTGGTTGTCTCAGGCAAACGGGCTGGAATTTGGGAGCAGGTCAATGAATCCAAAGATCTGGAGAAGCTTCAGCTCTGGACAACCCATCACGAGTCTCACAGGAACCTTGTGCTGGTGCATCCTGGGCCAGAGCATCTCTGCTGACGTGCTTTAAGCTGTTCACTCTTGATTGACAAGTAAAAGAACGGGGCATGCGAGTGTTAGAAAAGGAAAAAAAAAGAAAAAAAAAGAAGAGAAAAAAAGGGGGCTAAACTTTCTTTAAATGAAATGCCTGTTCTCTTTTTTATCTCGGCTCAAGGAGCTGAAGGGTTGGCAACACAGATATTTTGATAGATGGGAAGAGTGGTCCGGTAGTTGGAATATTAAAGAGAGAGACAGAGTGTGCGTGTGTGTATGTTCCTCTTCTTCTCGAGTGTAAGGAGCATTTGTCACCACAAATCAGCCTTGATTGCAGAGAGCTGCGTTCCTATAGGGCTCACCCACCCACCACCCTCAAAAAATTAGACATTTGTTATATGACATGAGTGGAGATTAATTAGCGAATATTAACCCATCAAGCAGCACAGCAACACATTTTTGGAGAGCGGCGGTGCTCGCAGCAACAGTGGGCTCCGACGAGTTCTGCTGGGGAAGTTGGAGACGAAATGTGGTGGTGGGGACGTGCTGGAAAATGCCACTTTCCGAAAGTTTTGGAGGAGTGAGGAGGTTTTTCTGGGGGATGAATTAAAGGAGTGGCTGAGCCCCGGAGAGGGGTCACACCTGAAAGGGGGTTTGTCAAGCCAAGCTTAATTAATTGAGGAGTGAAATTTGGGGGGATCTCGAGGCTACAGAAGCCACGGGGTGGGTAAGGGGGGAGCTCAGAAAGGGTCATGGACCTGCTCCCACCTCTGCTGTGAACGGAGGGGTGAGATCTGGGGAATGTCAGAGCCATCCGAAGCACTGTCAGCATGCAGAAGGAGGTTGGTAAAGCAAAGAAGAGGGTCTGTCAGTCCACAGAATTACCCCATGGAGCCATTTCCCTCCTAAAATGTATGAAATTGTGGAATCATGGAATGGCTTGGGTTGGAGGGGACCTTAAAGACCATCTGGTTCCACCAGACCTTCTACTACTCTTCCTGACTCTTTGCCCTTGTTTCCATGCCTGGAAGTGTCCAAGGCCAGGTTGGACAGGATAGTGGAAGGTGTCCCTGCCCATGGCAGGAGGGTTGGACTAGATGGTCTCAAAAGATCCCTTCCAACCCAAACCATTCCACAATTCTGTGAAAATCCTTTATTTAGGAGGAGTTTCTGTGTTGGCTTGGGAAGGGCAGTTATGACCCACCCTGGGATGTCCCATCAGAAGGGGCAGCTGTCAACCAGCAGTTTTTGGCTGGCCAAGCCCAAGTGGCCACCCAGTGCAAGGACCTGTTTTGACAAAGTGGGGGGAAATGTTGGGTGAAGGATCACTATGGAGGGTGAGAACATGTGTGAACACCTGGAAATGCCCGGGCTTCCTTGGTTCAATACATTTCTCATTGTGGCAGCAAGTGAAAAAGTGATCTTGGTTATTCTTCTCCTCATAAAAACCCCATCATTGTCTTGGGATAAAAGCAACCTGCAGAAACTCCTGGGCAGATTGGAAGGAAAGCTGGAGGGATGTCACAGTGAGCAGAAGCTGCCACTGGGTGTTGACCAGGGCTAACCATCCTGCTTTTCTCACCCTCAGCCAGTGCCAATATCTGCAATGTTGTCCTGATGAGGCACACGGAGCTGGAAGAGGGAATTGATGTCTTGGACAACAACGGGAACATCGTCGGGTCTTCCAGAATCGCTGCAAAACACGTACGTGCCTGGGCTGGTCTTCTTGGCCAAGCTGGGTTGCAGACCTCCCAAATCCCACGGGTGTAGGAGAAAGCCAAGGCTGGAAAGAGCTGAGCTTGGCCCATCACCTGGAAGCTCTGGTGGCCACGGGCTCCTCGTGTCGTGCAGGCAGATTTTGGGGGCTGACATTGATGGTTGGGAAGGGCACAGATTGACGTGGGAAGATCCTGTCCTAGCAGTGATGCTTTCACAGGAATTCTTTGTGGGAACTCGTAAGCACTTCATGTTGAACACAAAGCAAAGATAACTTACACCTTTTTCAAAATGAGGACGACTCCGTTTCCGAGCTGAGCAGCTTTTTAACCCTTCCCACGCCCAAACTGCATTCAAAGTTGCCAAGCAAAGCTTTGGGAGGGCGGCCAGATGTTTTCCCCCGTGTGCCAAGGCCTGGGTTGCTTCCCCTGTAACCTGCCCCCTGCCATCTGCCTGAAATGTTTGCCTTTCCATCCCTCCGTGCATGGTTTTGTCTCCTGAGCATCATCTGATTGTCTCCAAGTGGGCTCGGAGCTGAAATGTAAAGCATGTACCGAAGCACACGCCCAGGCAGAGCAGTTAATAATATAATGCTTGGCATTTCTCTCCCTCCTTCTGTCCAAGGCTCTTAAGGCACTTCAGAGACAGCAATTAATGTACAGCTTTGCAGTCCTCAGCGAGAAATGGGAGATCTCTAATATCTCTCCATATTGTTGTTTAACAGGGAGATTAAAACAATCTGTTGAAGGGCTCAGAGACACCGATTTGAGCCAGTTTTCCTCACTTGTATCAACTGGCTTCAGGACCCAACTTCCCCTCTCCATCCTGATGGCTGAGGGGAAGAGAGACAACAGAAAGAAGAAATACCAAAAGGGAAGGTGCTGTCAGGGCAGTGTAGGTGGGGTTTAAACACGGAATTTGGGAGTTCTGAGAACTTCTGCTCAGCTGCCCTGCAGTCCTAAGGCTACTCCTTGAATAGCTTGGGTTTGTCCTGTGGAATCTGGCAGGTCCTTCATGTAACACGTTGCACGAGAGTCTGTGGTGGGTGAGGGGTCCTGAGGACCTCCCGTGGATGTTCCTGTGACCCAGAATTACAGAATGGTTTGGGTTGGGAGGGACCTCAAAGCCCGTCCAGTGCCACCCCTGCCATGGGCAGGGACACCTTCCACCAGCCCAGGGTGCTCCAACCTGGCCTTGGACACTCCCA
>JAWMRC010000126.1:72275912-72288439 GCA_035584755.1 Thripadectes ignobilis | reverse complement strand
CTCACCTGAGGGGGCACAGGGGCACAATCCCCCCTGCCTGCCCTGCTGCCCATGCTGGGGGACCAGCCCAGGGCATGTGGTGGGGTCTGGGATGGGGAATCTCCTGCCTCTTCCACCACCACCCCCCCAAATCCTTCTCCCCAGGGCTGCTCTCCATCCCTTCTCCTCCCAGTCAGGATTCCTGCTTGGAATTGCCCTGACCCACGAGCTGTGTTTTGCTCCTCACCCTGTTGTACCCAGACCGTTCCTTCCAGGTGTGACATTTGTGGGCTGAATGTCCCCGTTGTTGTTGTTGTCCTCAGTTGTGCCAATTCCTTAACCCAGTGGCACTGTCAGGTTTGTGCCCTGTTTACTTCCATTCCTGAGGAATTTTCCTGCCTGTCTGCTCTTTGTCTTCTCTGCTCCGTTGTCATTTCCTCTTTTGTTAATGTTTCTTCCCTTCGGTTTCCTAAAGGATTGCAGATACAATCAGTGGAAAATAATTGCCAGGATATTCTTCAGCCTTCTGCTCTCTCCAGACATTCAGGTACTTTGCACTCAGTGTCTCATCTCACTAATTCCCTCCTTGAGAATAACATGGATCTCCTTTCTCACCCCCCTTTGGCTCCCTTGGAGCTCCTGAGATGGATGTCAAGTGCCAAGCTGAGTGCCCTGCTGACCACTGACAGCTCACTAACCTTTGCTGTGCTGCAATTCAGCTTCCCAAGGGGAAAATTCCCATTTTCCCAATGTGTTCATGTGCTGGGGTGTGAAACCAGAGTGGTTTTCCAGCAACCTTCCTGAGTTTGGGTGTGAGAACCAAGCCCAGCATGTCAGGAGGAGTCCTGGCAGTGTTTCCATGGTTGTCCATCTGAACTGTACAATCCAGGGAACTGAAAGTGCTTTGCTGCCCCTCCTGCCATCCCATTCCATAGGAATCCCAGGGGTTTTATTCTGGTTCTGCAAGAAAAAAAATCATCAAATCTCACCATGGGTTGGGTTGGGAAGGATCTTACAGATCAGGGACACCTTCCACTGGACCACTTTGTTCCAAGGTTTATCCAACCTGGCCCTGAACCCTTCCAAAAATCCCCCTTTAAGGAGATAATCCATTGGACTGCTTTAACCTGCTTAAAACCCAAAATAAATGATATTTTAATGAGCCATTGGCCTCTCCCTGTCTCCTCTTGCTTCCCATATCATCTCTCTACACATCCCAGCTCCAGATTTGTCTCTGCCAGCTCTTCATTCCATTTGTCATGTCCCCTTTTCCTTTCCCCTCTTCTTCTCCACCTCCTTTACCCCCCTGTGAGCCAGGTTGCCCTTGAACCGGCGTGGCCGCCCCTTTCGGCTGTGGCATTGTGGCTTTGGGGACATCCACTTCAGATGTTCTTCAGCACCTTCCAATTAGTCCTGCTGTTTTTCTGATTACCTTCTTTCTCCCCACTGCTTGGCCTCATGATTCTTTTCAGCTTGGTGAAACCAGCCCTCTTCAAAACTCTTTGTATGTGACATGGGTGTGCATGTACACGTGGGTGTTATTCCCAATTTCCGTGTGGTTTTGGGTGCAGATGGATTTGTGACCAAGTGATGGTGACTTGTGTTTCAACCATGACAAAAAGTGGGATAAAACGGGGCTGCTGCTCCTGAAATTTAACTTTTCCAAGTTAATGGCACAGGAGGTGCTGATTTAGGGGTTTCTTGGTATTTAGGGGATGGGGTTTCTGGAATTAAAGGGGTGTCGTCTGCAGCCCTTTGATGTCTGAATGACTGTGGCTCCTCCTGAACTTGGTGTGGTTTGTTTTATCATGGAATTATGGAATGGTTTGGGTTAGAGGAGACCTTAAAGCTCATCTCGTTCATCTCCACGGACAGGGACACCTTCTACCAGCCCAGGTAGCTCCAAGCTCCATCCAGCCTGGCCTTGGACACTTCCAGGGATTCAGGGGCAGCCACAGCTTCTCTGGGCAGATTGTGGATTTTTGGTGATGGAAGGAGCAGGGAAGGTCTGTGATGGTGGAGACAAGGCAGAAAAACCATATGGGAGAGCCACCATGGAACAGCCACCCACGGGAGAAGGACCTGGATCTCTGTTCCACCAGGAGAAGGACCTGAACACCTTTTCCCCCCATCCCAGCCCCAGCTCTCCTGCACTGGCTGGACCAGCCTCTCTCCCTGGAATGGTGCTCTGCTCTTTGCTCAAACCTGCAGCCCTGGGGATGCATTTGGAGGCTCCGAGGGGTGGGACCATCCCAGATTCCCCTCCAGGTGACCTTCTGGAGCTGGTGGGGCTGCTGAGCCCCCGGAATGCCGAGGAGCAGCAGTGGGGCTCCATCTGCAGCTGGTTAATGCATGTGGTGGGAGGGGTCATCTGGTTCCAGTTTCCCCAGAAACAGAAGGAAATGTTGAGAACATACTTTTCTACATGCAGTTTCACTTGTTGTGGATACTTGGAATACTTTGCAACCCACATCTTTGGGGTTTCTTGGAGGGCTTTTGGCCAGCAAGCCCCGCGACCACTGGAGAGTCAGTTTTTCTCTTCTTTAAAAAGTGCCCCGGAGGTTGCATTGTAGGGCCTTGCCTTATGCAAAACATAAAAGTGCTGGGTGTTTTTTTTGTATTTTAAAAATTATAACCATATTTTTCATTAAAATCAGTTGGGGTCCCAATAAACAACCGACTCCCAAAATTTTCCAAATGTTCGCTGCAGCGCCCTTTCTATTTTTAATTATTTTTTTTTAAGGAAAAAAACGGGTTTTCCTTAAAAAAAAAAACAACCCCCGACTTGGCTTAGAATTTAAAGAAGCCATCTAGTAAATCAGAAGAAATGCATATATATATATATATATCTTTATTGCAATATAATTAAAACCTACTGTACATTGGGGTGTAGGAATCCTTCTGTCGCCGTGTCCGACGAGTTCTGCCGTTCCCTTATCGTGGGAACTTCTTCCTTCTCTTCCCAGCTCTTCTCAAAGCCTCTCCCAGCCTCTCTATACATTTGTTTTCTATCAACTGAGACCTGTGAGCCTATAGAAAAGGGTGCAAAACCTCTTCAAAGGCATGAAAAGCCTGGTTTTTAGGCACTGACTCAGGGTTTCCACCCCACGTCGCTCTTTGATATTGTCATTTTTAGAGCTCCTTCAGAGGTTTCTTGTTTTCTTATTTTCTTGTTTTCTTGCTTTCTTGTTTTCTTGTTCTCTTGTTCTCTTGTCCTCTTGTCCTCTTGTTACCTGGTGCAATATTTATTTGCAATATTTATTTGCTGTCCTAACAAAGCCCCACCACAACTGAGAGCAGAAAGCCCCAAAGTTTTACCTCAAGACTTGTCCTATTTGCTTTGTGCAAACCAAGGCAAGGTGTCCTTGTCAAATGTTGAGGGATAAATTTTCTTGGTTGCACCTGGAGCTCCAAGGGGGTTTTATGATATCCTTGCAGTGTTTCTGTCAAATGCCAATGAAAAATCTCCCAGTCTGGAAAGATCCAGGTGCTGGGACAAGAGGTGCTGGTGGAGAACCAATCCCTGGGGGGAAGAAAAATTGGGGGAGAGGAGAAAATGTGGAATTTACCTGTTTTTATTCTGCTTTAACATTTTCCAAGAGTCAGTTCTGTGTCTGCTTGGCAAGGAAATCTCTTCCAGCTGATCCAGCCCTGGGGGCAGGTGGGGTGGAAGGTGAGATGTCCAGCTTTGGGCTTTGGAGTGACACAGAGCAGGGCTGGGTGGGCTATTGGGAAGGAATTGGTGGCTGGGAGGGTGGGCAGGGGCTGGCCCAGGTTGGGCAGAGAAGCTGTGGCTGCCCCTGGATCCCTGGGAGTGTCCAAGGGCAGGTTGGAGCACCCTGGGCTGGTGGGAGGTGTCCCTGCCCATGGCAGGGGGTGGATTGGGATGATCTTTCAGGTCCCTTCCAACCCACTGGTTCCATGTAGATGTTGACTAGGAGGATTTGCTTGATGGGCCCCTGTCCCTGACACCAGCTGATTGTTGATTTTGAGCTGGGTTTGTGAATTTTTCCAGTCTCTGGACACCTCAAACCTTCCCAGAGCTGTTGGCCAGTCCCAGTGGCCCTGGTGGGTGCAGAGCTCCTGTCTCATACGTGTCTCACGGGGTTCAGGTCATCCTGGTCGGCCAAGACAGCTCTTTCTGTGCTGCTGCCTCTTGGCTTGGCCAAGTGGAGGGTGCCCAAGCCCCAGGAATTGGTGGAGCTGGTGCCCAGCATTGGAGTTGTGTTGACTTCTTCTCCATGGGAAATCTCTCCTGTGATTCCAAAGGCAGGGAAAGAGGAGAAAGGGAATTTGCTGTTCTGTTTCCGTGTTGCTCAGAGCTTATTGTGCTCCCAGTGAACGATCCAAGATCACTGGGATCACACCAATGGGGTAAATCCATGGGATGAGTTTGCTTTCCATCTGATCCAAGGGTGTTCCTGTGGTGGGACTTGCTCGAAGGTGACAGAAACCCTCTGGTTTTCATGGATCTCTTGGTCATTTGGGACGTGCAGTTAAAGATGGGAAGTTGCTCCTTGATGCTGATGTGTTTTCAGTGGTCCTGAAGGGGCACAGTGGGGTTTTTGGGCTGAGTCTCAGCTGGATCCCCCAGATTTCAGGATAGAGCAGCCACTTGCACTTGGGTCTCTTTGCTCGTGAACTGTGGCTTTCATCTACTTATGAAGTGTCTGTAATTATGGACAAATTGTGGATCTCTGAGGGTCCAGCACAATCAGTGTTGGTTTTCTGCTGAGGACCAAACACCCTTAGGGACAGGCCAGGCTGCCCCATCCCTGGAGACTGCCATGCTGAGGTTGGGCAGGGCTCTGAACAAGCTGGCCTGGCTGAAGATGTCCCTGATCATTGCAGGGTGATGATTGATGGATGACCTTTAAAGGTCCCTTCCCACCCAAAGCAGGCCATGAGTCTGCGGTCGTGGGAAGCTTTTGGATTGGTACAAAGACACTGGGCTGAACTTCCCACAGCTCTGAACTCCCTGCTGGTGGCCAGGGGGGCTGAGGGAACTCCTGTGCTCCTCCTGGAGTGTTCCCACGCCCTGAAATGACAGGGGGGCTTCAGGACTGGAGTGCCACCTGTCCCCGGTGCTTTGGGCAGGCTGAGCTGCCTGGGCTGGGAGGGGGGGGCAGGAGTCCTGCCCTGGTCCTCTCTGCTGTAAAGACCATTGTTTTTTGGTGGTGATGCCACAGCTCAGCCTTATCTCCCTCAGCTTTGTGAGTCCTGGGCACTGGGAACCCTGACAGGACCTCCCACGAGGAGCCTGCTGTGCCAGAGCCACTGAAAGGCCGTTCTTGGGGGGCCCCTTCAGAAGACGAATGGGCTTCTGAAGTTTCCCTGAGCAACAGCTCGGTGACTTCTTAGGCTCTCAAGTGCCTTAACTTCATTCCCTGGCCCTCCATTGTTTTCCCTCTGAAGCCTTTGCAGTGGGCAGAGCAGGGAAGAGCCGAGATCCACTTTGCTGAGGGGGCTTGGGAGGAACCTGAGCTGACTTTTCTGGTGAGATTGGGATCTCTTTCAACACGTCTTCCCCCGTCCTCCCTTGTGTTCTGCTGGGGACACTGAGCAGCTTGGCTGGGACGTCGTGATGCTCCATATCCTTGTCACATTCTCCCTGTTGGCTTCTGCAGGGAATGAGCATCCATCAAGAGAACTCGGATTTGTCATTGTTCCCCGAGAAAGGGCAAGGGCATTGTTAAAGCCCAATGGGAACCCTTTGCTGCTAAGAGCCTCCAGGGAGAAATGCAAATTTATATTGATTTGTAAGACAGACATTGCCCAGAAGTCCCTTTTAAATCAGATGATGGAAAGATTGTTTTATCTTTGGTAACTCTTTCCAGAAGACCTACAAAGCCGAGTCCTTGAGCCACAGCTTTTCTCTATCTGGGGTTGGTCACTTGTTTTCGTGCCTTCGTGGTGGGGCTGGCGGGTTGATCTTAAGGCGTGGGCACAAGGGTGCTTTGCTTGGTCATGTTGTATGGCAGTTGCCACCTTTTCTGGAGGGGACAAAGCATGAAAGGGGCTTTATGTCGCTATTGAGAAGGTTTATTGGTCCCAGCTACGATGGCTCTGGTGTTATGGGGAAAGAGGCTTCCTTTGTGGCAGGAGGAAAGCAGGAGGGATTGCTTCAGTGGTCAGCCCATGGAGGGCTGCCTTGGGCCATGGGAATGGCTGGAGCCGTGGAGCAGATAAAACACCCCCCTCTGTGCTCCTTCTCCTGCTCCCAGAGCTGTCCTCAGTGAAGCCAGACCACAGGAGTTGTTTCCCAGAGGCTGCCATGGCTCGTGTTCCACCAGCAAAACTGCCCTGTGCAGTCCTGGCGTGCCACCCATCCCTGCCCCTGGAAGTGCCAGCCCTGCAATGGCCCTGGCAGGAGGAGCGGGGGACATTGGCCATCGTGTCCTCCTGAATGGGGACACATTTCTGGCAGGGCCCGTGGGGAGAGGACAAGGGGTGATGGCTTTGGGCTGAAGGAGCATCCATTTAGGTTTGCTGTGAGAGAGAACTTCGTGACAAGAGGGTGGTAAAGGCCTGGTGTGGCTTGCCCAGGGTTGCCCTTTCCCTCACTCAAGGCCAGGTTGGACAGGGCTCAGAGCAACCTGGTCCAGCTGATGTCCCTGCCCTGGCTGGGGATTGGACTGGATGACCTTCACAGCTCCCTTCCCACCCAAACCATTCTGTGCTTCTATAATTGTACAAAATGAGTGATTTTTCCAAGTATTACCAAAGATCTTCTCCAGAGTGTGATATCCCAGTATCTCCTGGAGATGCCCACCTTGGGGTTGGGACTGCTGAAGTCCTGGGAGGGTGTCCTGAAGGAGGCTGCTCTTGTGTGGGGAATGTGGATGAGTCCCCTCGCTCCTCCCTCTGCCATTCACCCACCAGTGGAACCCCATCTTTACTCAGCATTCCTTGGCTCTTTCCCAGTTTTTATCCAGCATTCCATACAAAATTCCCTGTGCCCATGGACCGAGTGTCACTTCCTCAGCTTGGGAAGGGCCTGGAGGGGAAGCCTTGTGAGGAGGAGCATCTGAAGTCACCTGTTGAGCTGGAGAAGAGGAGACTGAGGGGAGACCTCATTGGGGTCTTCAGCTTCGTCAGGAGGGGCAGCTCCATCTCTGCTCTGGGTGACAGGGACAGCACCCAGGGCATGGCTGGGGCTGGGCCAGGGCAGGGTCAGGGGGGATCTCAGCCAAAGGCTCTTCCCCCAGAGGGTGGTGGGCACTGAGCAGGCTCCCCAGGGCAGTGGGCACGGCCCCAAGGCTGCCAGAGCTGCAGGAGGGGTTGGATGATGCTCTGGGGCCCAGGGTGGCATTGGTGGGGTGTCTGTGCAGGGCTGGGTGTGGGTCCCTTCCAAGTGGGGCTATTCCATGGTTTTCTGACCCATGGCACAGCCGGATGTTTGTCTGTGCCATCCCTCTTTTTAGTGGGTTGGATGCTTGGTGTGCATGACCTTTTCCTGCCCCTCTTTTGGGGGCTAAACTTTGCAGTAACTCCAGGCTGCAGATGGGAACTCCTGATGCGTTTGTGGCTTTCCTGGAAAGATTTTTCCAGTTGACCTTTTGGAAAAATAGAAAAAAGAAAAGCAGTCGATTTTGAATGAATGCAGAAATTGTGAAACTTAACAATGCAATCCAAGAAATTTGGAAGTTTCCTCAATGCTTTGGTGAGTGCTCTTCAAAAACACAGAGCAGGGAGCAGAGCCTTCAGTGGGAGAATTACAGCCTGCCCTGAAAGGAACAGATAAGTCCATGTGGGACAAACCCCTCTTTCCCAGCCTTTTTTTAATGAAAAGCCTTCATGTGGAGGAGCTTTTTGACCAGCAAAGTGGGAAAAAACCCCACCCCAAGAAGCCTGGAGGATCCTTTTCTCTAGCCCTGTTGTTCCAAGCAGGAGGAGGAACAGCCCAGAGCAGTTCTGTGTTCTGTTTCCCTTCCCCTCTCATTGTGCTGTCGGGGTTATTGATGGGTCTGAAGGCTCATGGAAGATGATTTTCCTTCCAAAGGGTTTTTTTTTTTGTGCATCACCTTTAATGTCTTTGGAATGCTCAGGTTCCCTGAGGGTGCAGGTGAGGCTGTAGGAGCAGAGGGATGTGCAGAAGGAATGGGATGAGGAGAGAAGCTGGAGACACCTGTAGATCCAGAGTAAGGCTGTGGCTGTCCCAAAGGGTTGAAGTGGGAATGTCCCAGATGTGCTGAGTCTGGAAAGGATGAAATATTTAAGGAAGGTGCTCCTTTAGTGGGGCAAGTGAGAACCAGAGTTGGTGTTGAGAACGCTGGGAATTGCTGGGTAGGGAACACTGCACGTTCATCCAGGATTTGGGATCACAAGGGTGATTTTTCCAAGACTTGAGGTGCTCACTTGGCAGCTGAAGGAACAGCTGAGGAAGTTGGATGTTGACCAGAACCAGGGAACTGAAGATAGTGATGGTGGAGTTTGGGAATTGAAGGGTGTTTTGAGATGATTCCAGGGGAGAGGTTTGTTCTTTGTGCCTGGAATGGAACTGGAACCAGTATGGAAGGTGATGGTGGAGTTTGGGAATTGAGGGGTGTTTCGAGATGATTCCAGGGGACAGGTTTGTTCTTTATGCCAGAAACCAGGAGTGGAACCTGTATAGAAGATGGTGATGGTGGAGTTTGGGAACTGAGGGGTGTTTTGAGATGGTTGAGTACTGACACTGAGTGTTTTTAAAATCATTTATCCCTGAAAACAAACCCAGCTGCCCTGTTTTTCCATGGAATTCTCAGCTTTGAGCTGAGAGTGCTGGGTTTGAGGAGACCCTGCAGCGAGGCCGTGCAGCACTAGGTGGCGCTCAGGCTCCAAATTTGGGATTTTCCCAGCTCAAACTCCGGGAAAATGTAAGGAAAAAACCACCAGCACCACATTAGTGATGCCTTTCATGGACTCTGAGGAAGATCCATCTCTTGGTTTCACCTTCAGCACCAACCAGCTTGGAGTGGAGAAGGCAACGTGGTCACCTTTGAGGGTGACTCTTGGTGTCTGGGCTGTTTTCCATTGAGTTTTAAATAGGTTTATTGGCATTTATTTGACATTTCTGTTTGGCATTTGATTTGCATTTATTTGGCCTTTCTGTTTGGTGTTTGATTTGTATTTATTTGCCATTTTTGTTTTTTGGCCAGCGAGAGTGTTTTCCTGAGACACTTCAACTGAAATGGCCTGGGAAGGTTTTAAAGAGTACTAATTAAGTTGATTTTTTGCAGCTTTTAGCCCAGTTTCAGGACTTTTTGGTGTTTCTTGGAGGGCTGGGTGGGTTGCAGAGGTGGGATTCTCCAAAGCCCCTTGTGAGCACAGATCCCTCCCAGGGATCTCCTCACTTGCTGCAGGAACGTGTCCCATTGGATTCATGGAATTCTGATGCTTTCTCAAGTGTTGCTTTGATTAATAATATTAAAAAATTTCATTCTTAAGGTTGTTACAGCTCTGCCATTTCCACCTTTTTTACCTCTAATTGCTGCCTGGAGCCCAGAGTGTAATTAATGTGGCCTTAATTTGTGACTCCACTGTGATTCCATAAAGCCCCCTGCATTCTTCATCCTTTTGGATTGGGAGGGGATTGTGGTTTAGAAGCCAATGCTGCTTCTCGAAGCACTAAAACTTCATAGAAAATATCTGTATTTATTGTAAAAATCCAGGGAAACAACACCCTGAAGTCCCATGTGGTGTTCCTCTGCTTTCCAAAGTAGCCTTTGCTTTGAAAGGTAGAATTTATTGGGAATTTCCACCTTTGCATTTGGCCTGAAGGTGAAGGAGAGAAGCTTTAAATTGGGCATTGGGATGGAATTCCTGGCTGGGAGGTGGGGCAGGCCCTGGGATGAAATTCCCAGAGAAGCTGTGACTGCCCCTGGATCCCTGGAAGTGTCCAAGGCCAGGTTGGACAGGTCTTGGAGCACCCTGGGCTAGTGGGAGGTGTCCCTGCCCATGGCAGGGGTGGCACTGGATGGGCTTTAAGGTCCCTTCCAGCCCAAACCATTCCATGATTCCATGATGTAGCACTCCCAAAGGTGACCCATTCCCTGGATATGGATATCCTGGGCTGAGGTGTCCCCACCAGTCTGGTCATTCTTCAGCTCTTTCATCAACAGGGAAAAATTTGGGATGGGATGGGAAGGGATTTTGGAGCTTTTCCCTTGAAGCCCAAAGCACATGCAGGAGATTGTCCAAGAGGAATTGCTGGATGTGGTGATGAGAGATGGTTGAGCTCAAAGAGCACAAAGACTTTGTTTCAGATCCATCAGTGCTGGGTTGGCCCGTTCTTACCCCTCAGGGAACATCAAGGTGGTGGAAAAGGAAGGGCTGGAATTGGAAACCTTTTGAATCCTGAGTTTGGTGCCTGATTTATGGAAATGAAAAGCAAATATATCCCTTTCCACGCTTGTATTTTGGATGGTTGTGCTAAGCTGTGGCAGCAGCAGGTCTTGGGACCTTGACCAACACTGGCATCTTCTCTGCAGGTCTGTGTATGATGGGGAGGAGCACGGGCGGTTCATGGAGAAGCTGGAGGCGCGAATCCGGAACCACGACCGGGAGATCGAGAAGATGTGCAACTTCCACTACCAGGGCTTTGTGGATTCCATCACCGAGCTGCTCAAGGTCAGAGGAGAAGCTCAGAAGCTGAAGGTAAGACAAAACTATGGTCTTGGGCATCTCATTTTGGGTCTGCTCGACCAGGGTGCTGGGACCGGGTGGCCCAACCTTGACTGCTCTGGATGTGGTGGAACCATGGGAATTCCTCCTTTGGTCTTGAGCTTCTCTCCTCTCTCAAGAAGATAAAGGGAATCCCTTATCAGCTCATCCTTGCTGGAGCAATAGGTTGGGCATTCAAAATTCGGGCAAAGTGGGCCAGGGTGGTGTGTTAAAAACATGAGGAATCTGAAAGTGAAGCCTGTTCTTCCTGAGGAAAAGCTCTTTTCCTGGGGGATCTTATCCCAGTTTCTTAGGGAAAAGTCACTTTGTGGCTTTTAAAGCTGTGCAGAAAGGTGAGAGAAAAGTGGAGCTGACCCAGTTCTTGTTGGAAAAGCCCTTTGTGGGATCAGAATGTGGATAAGGGGTGGGAAGGAAACTGGGAAGTGTCTGGGGAGAAGAGGACCAGGAGGTTGGAGGTGTTCTACATGGAGGGGGCTTGGGGTTCAAGCCTGGCTTTGTGCCTCAAATAGATGTATCCCACAATTTGGGGAGTGTAAAACAGCACAGCAGTGACTTCATTGGTGGCACAGGTCAGAGGACCTTCCTCATGTCCCTGCAGGAGCCAGGACAGGGCAGGGAGAGGCTCCTGTGGCACCAGGGGGTGACCTCGGGTGGAAACCAAAACCAACCCCCAGGAGAGTCACTCAGGGAGTGAGGGCTGTGCCATGTGGCACCCAAAAACACTTGGTGGCTGAGTGGAGCTTGTGCTGTGGAGAAGGACCTTTCTGGTGTTCCAGGACGAGGGGAGACCCTTCAGTGGGCGTTGGAGAAGCTGAAGTTACAGCTAAGGAGGGGAAAACATCTCAGGAAGGAAGAATCCGAATTTCAAAGTGCTGACTGTGCTTTTAGTACATTTATTAAGCCATTTCAAGCTACCTCTGGCATTTCCTAACAGGTTTCCAGCTTGTCTTACACAAGTGTCCCTCCCAGAAACAGCCTCATGTTCTCAGGAACACCTTCCTGGGGGACCTGGGGGTTGTCCTGGCGAGGATCCATCCAGCAGGATGAGGCCATTGGAAATATAATGAAATAAATCACCCTCACCCTCCTTTTTTTTAATTTTGTTTTTTAAGCCATTGTTTGGAGGCAAAAGTGCCACATTATTTGTTTGCAAAGGCTCAGTGCTGGTTCCCATTCTGCAAACAGCTCCTTTGTTGGTGGCTCACTGGGAAGTCCATCCCTGTCCCCTCAGGATCAACCCTTGATTTCCATGCCTATGAGATCCATAAAAGGGCTCATGGGAAAACCATACCCAGAACTTCTTTGTGAGGGTTTCCCTGGGGAATCATCTGTGGATGGAGTGGTGAGAGTGGGGTTTGTTGCAGCTCTTCATCCTCCATTTGATCCGGGGCTGTTTCCCAGCACTGCTGGCCTTGCAACACTGGGATGTCTCTTCACTCGTGTGCCCCTGATTTTTGGGGGGTTTGGGGGCATTTTTGTTTGCACAAATGGCCCTGCTGTTGTTTTAGGAGGGCACAGCCTGGGCAGGCTTCTCCTGTTCCTGTGTCACACAGCCCCAGGGGGTGGAAGGTTGTGTTTCAGGGGCCCCAAATGAACTAGAACCTAATCAGGACTTAATTGCTGTGCTTTCTGTCCCGTTTTTTACCCTGAGAGACCTAGCACTGAATTGGGAACTTTAGCTCCTCAAACGTGAACCCAAGGTGGCCAAGAAGGCCAAGGGCATCCTGGCTGGTGACAAAAATGTGTCCACAGCCCAGGGCAGTGCTTGTCCCTGTGCTGGCACTGCTGGGACACCACTGCTGGAGCCAGGCTGGGGGGTCACCTGGAGAAGAGAAGGCTCCAGGGACACCTGAGAGCCCCTTTTGGGGCCTGAAGGGGCTCCAGGA
>JAWMRC010000126.1:72227969-72238182 GCA_035584755.1 Thripadectes ignobilis | reverse complement strand
ATCCCTGGGAGTGTCCAAGGCCAGGTTGGAGCACCCTGGGCTGGTGGGAGGTGTCCCTGCCCATGGCAGGGGGTGGATTGAGATGGCCTGTAATGTCCCTTCCAACCCAAACCATTCCATGATAATTAATGAAACTGGTCTTGTGGTACTGTGTTCTCCTCCTCCTCCTCTGACCTTGTTGAACGAGCTCGTATTTTGCTCTTTTAATACTCTGCCAACTGGTGCTCTGGAGGGACCTGAAATGACCACTGTGAACCTTTCTGCCTTTCTCCTGTTGCTTTGCTCTCTTCTGCCTTTGACCCTGGACTGCCTGTGTTGTCCTCTGTAGGGGGATGTAGATGTCCACTCTACCATGTCGGTGAGTACGAGCCTCGCCTGTCGTGCGCCTTTGGCCTGCTCTGCTCTCACCTCCCGTGGCACTGGGGCAGTTGAACCAGAAAAGGTCCTTCACCTCAGGAAAGAGGAAGGGAGAAGATTGGTTAAAAGGTGAAGTCAGTGGGATTCATGATTGTGTGATCCTGTGACAAGGAAGAGACCCGGGGAAAGGGTTTCCTTCCTGTGGGCCACCCACAGATGTGTTGTTGCAGTAGGGTCAGTAAACTGCTGATTTTAAAGCTTTTAGATGGTTCCTTTTATCCCCTTCAATTTGCAGGGATTAGGGGAAATGCCTGTTGTTAGGGAAGGCATGATGGGACCTTCACCCTGTGCTTGGAGGAGAGATGTTTGTAAACTCCCTCCTGGCTTGCTGTTCCCTGGGCAGAGAATTCCCCCTGGGGATTCCAGCCTGACCTTCCACCTGGGGCTTGGTCCATTGAGCCTTTCCTTGGACTAGAGTGCAAGTGCCCAGTTCCAGGTTGGATGGGGCTTGGAGCAACCTGGGCTAGTGGAAGGTGTCCCTGCCCTTGGCAGGGGATGGAACTAAGTGGTCTTTAAGGCCCCTTCCAACCCAAACCATTCCATGATTCTATGATTTTATCCGGAAAAGTGTGGATTGCTGTCCTCTTCCACGCAGGAAGGGAGTAATGGTCAATCAGCACCAAAGAAAGGAAGGAGACCTTTGGGACCAAAATTCTGGTTCAACACGCCCCTCCAATCATCATTTCTGCTTGTTCCATGTGTGGGAGAAACTCCCTGTGCCATTCCCAGGGCTCCATGGCAAACAAGGTGCTCCTGGAGCCGCCTTGTTTCCTCTCTCCCCATGGCACATGCAAGCCAAGCCTGCCCTGGAGCTGAGTGCCTGTGAGCTGAGCTGAGCTGCACTCCCAGCTGCTCCTTCCCAGCCTTCAGTCCCTGCTCCCCCCCCTGGGGAAGTGCCTTGGGAATGGTGGTGTTCCACAGTTGGATGCTTGGCCCCCTTTTCCACGCCTGGAGTGTTTGCAGGGGAGTTCCATATCAACCCCCAGGGCTCAAATCCCTTTGGGGCTGTGGTGGGAATGGGGGACAGGCAGGGATGCTCCGGCCGTCCCACCCCTAGTGGTGAGGCTTGAGGGCTCAGGGGTCCCCAGGATCCTCCTTTCAACCCCCTCCAAAATCCCTGTCCCTGCTGTCTCACCCCCTGGAGCCTCCCCCTGCAGACCCCACCGCGATTCCTCCATCCCAGTGTCCTGCCAGCTCCTTCTCCCACCTCCCCTTCACCCTTTGGGGTGCCCCCCCAGTCCCCCTATTCCCATCCCAGCCCTGTGACACCCCCCAAACAAGACCTTTGCTCCCCCCATCTTCTCTTGCCCCCACCCCTCATCCTAGGCCTGCCCTCCTCCCCTGCCACTTTGGGAAGCCCCCAAATTTAGGGTGCCCTCCCCAATCCCTATGGCCCCCCACCAAGCCCCTCTAGGCCTCATAGACCCCATATACACCCTATATGGCCCATATGCCCTATAGACCCCATACACCCTATGTGCTCTATAGGCCATATAGGCCCCATAAACCCCATATGCCTTATAGGCCATATAGACCCCATTACACCCCATATGCCTTATAGCCCCACAGACCCCATACACTCAATGGACCCCATAGGCTCTAAAAGCCTCGTGGGCTCAATGGGTTGGGATGAAAAGGGTCATCAACCCCCAGGCCCCCAAACTGGGGGTGAGAAGGGCCCGTGGCTTTCCAGGAAGGGTGTGGGGTGTGGACCATCCCCCAGGGTGTCCTCAGGGGTCCCCTAAGAGCATGAGAGCCTCTGGCTTTCCCAGAATTCCCACCCTTTCCAAACCAGCTGCATTCATTGCTCTAATTGGATCCAGTGCCTAGACAGCTCTGGAGTCGGCGTCCCATGGAGAGGGGGGGCTTGGCTTTCACTGGGGGAAATCCATGGAAAATAATACCTGGAGCTCCCCTGGAAAGGGTCAGGGATGGAGGAATCCCCTTCCAGGGGGGTGTTGCCAGGCTGCTCCTGCTTGGGGTTGTCCTTGGCTGTGGCAGAGTCAGATTGTCCTTTTAATGCTCCTGATTTTCTGTTCTTTAGGGGGTTGGGATTCACTGGTGGGGATAACTCACCCATCATGGTGCCTGTGAGGGATGGGAAAGGAAAAGGAGCAGGGCAAAGGAGGGATTCTGGAGGGCTTAGTGGGGCCAGTGGGAAGGAGTTGCGGCTGATCCTGGAAGTTTCTTGGCGTTGTGGGTTCAGACACACATTAAAAAAAGCAGATTTCCTGGGATGCAGATGTGGCCAGGGCATGAGGCACATCCCAAATCCTGCCTGTACGGCCCTCAGGGGGTGTCCTCTGCTCTCCAGAGTGATCCAAGTCTTTTTGGGGGTTGCTTGGGCCAGCTTGGCCCGAAGGTTGGGCAGAATTCCTTTAAAATACAGATGCCTTGAGGGGAAAACGGTGACCGGAGCAGGACTTTCCTGGTCTTCTCAAGTGTCTCCAAAATCCCAACCACTTCCCAAAATGAAGGGGTGGACCCAAGAGCTGCTGGTTGCTTTCAAGCAAGGAGCAGAGCTTTCAGCTCCCAGGGGTTTGGCAGGGGGAGTGCTGCCCTGGGATTAACCCGGGGGCTCTGGTTGAGCTGAGCCTGGGGAAGCCAAGTTCTCTTGTCATTACGTGGTTTCTTGGCCGCTTTCAGCACTTGCAGAATTCATTGAAGCTACAATTCCCAGGGCCATAAATCCTTAAACCCAGGGTGTTCCCGCTTCCCTCGGCGCTGCTTCCCTTTTTGGGGGTCACCTTGGCATGTTGGGCCGGGATATTTTAGTTTCCAGGCTTGGATTTCTGAGGCACTTTGAGGCTTATTTTGTACCTCAACCTGTACCTTCCAAAAGTCCTACCAGAAGGTAAAGTTTGGCTTGGTTTGGTGGGTTTTATCCTTCAGGGGTTTTCGGTGAAATAATAGACTTCCTGCTTTCCTCTTGTTTGATCCATGGGCTCTTCTGAGGCTCTGAAGCTGGGAATGTTCAAAGGAATGTTGATGACCAACAAATCTGCTTCCAAACCCTCCACTGCCTTCCTTAACCCACTCATGGGGAGGAGACCAACCTGCCCTAGAGGAGCCCAAATTCAAGTGCAGTGTCCTTTGGGGTCCCTGTGCAGGGGTCTCTTGGAATGAGGGTTCATGGGGCAGTGTTGGGTGTTTGGGGTCGTCATTCAGAGCCAAGAGCGGCGTGAGCACCGTCGAGTGTTGTTGGTGTGGCTGAGGGACACATCACTTTGGACCCATCTGAGGCTGTCTTTGCACAGAGATGTGTTCTCCTTGGATCTTCCAGCCCTGGTTGGGTGTGCTGGCAAGAGAGGAAAAGCCTTTAGAAGGGCAGATCCCTATGGATTCCCCATGGTTGCCGTGGTCTGTCTCTGTTGTGTTTCAGGCCATAAATAAGGTGAACCTGAAGGGTTAATTACAAACCAAGGTGTCCCCAATTTCTGCAGCCTTCCCCACCCATCTCCCTGGCTCTTTCATGTTCTCAAACTGTCACATCCAAATATTGTAGTGGACGTTTAAGGTACGATTTAGTCTTTTGGAAAATGCGAAACGAGCAGAAGGTTCAGGCACGGCTGGTGTTGGTCACGGAGCAACTGGGTCTGCTTGGAACACTCAGGGTCCCCTGGATGGAGCTTTGATGGCTCATGGAGTGGAAATGGAGTGGGTGGTTTGGGGTTTTTGTTGTTTGGAGCTCATTCTTGTCTCCAGCCTGTTCAACATCTGGCTCTGAAGTGACGAGCCCGTTGCGTCTCCACCGGGCGTGCGTACGTCACGCCGACATGGCGAGCCCTCCCTCGGCATCCCAACGGGCAGCCATCTGCGTAAATTGGGGAGCTGGAGCTTCCCTGGGTGTGGGGAGGGCGAGGAACCCCCGGTGGCAGTGTCCCAGAGGACGAGTGCTGCGCTCCCAGCCTGGACAGCTTTCCCCTTTCACGCAACATCCAATTGTAATTATGAAATTCTTTGGGGGAGGTGATTCCACGCTCCCGCTCTCAACTCCTCCTGCTGCCATAACTGGCATGTGCTTTGCCCCGATAAATCAGCAGAAACAAACGTGGCTCTCGCTCTTCGTCCGTCAGGGGGAAAAAGTAAAAAAAAAAAACCCAAAAAAATCTGTGTTCAATCAGCTTTTTTGTTTCCAAAATGGCAGCTGCTTTGTATTTAATGGAAAATCAGGCTCTTCCCAATGGAAAGAATGTTATTCCCAAAGCGAATACAAAAGGGAATGAAAGCCACAAGAAGAGGAGGATGAAACACGTCCATTTGTTTGGTGTCTCACCCGTTCCAGTTCGGAGCCACTGGGGCTCTGCTTTCCATCAGGCACCTTGGGAAGGCCTGGATTGTGGACGTGGAGACCAGGGAAGAGCCTCGATTTGCTGGGGAGACACAAATAGGGCCCCCAAAAATGAGGGTTGCATCATGTTTGTTGTGTGCGTTTTGGCTTCAAGCTGGAAGAGGGTGGATTTGGGTGGGATATTGGGAAGAGATTCCTTTCTGGGAGGGTGGGCAGGGACTGGCCCAGGTTGGGCAGAGAAGCTGTGGCTGCCCCTGGATCCCTGGGAGTGTCCAAGGCCAGGCTGGACAGGGCTTGGAGCACCCTGGGCTGGTGGGGGGTGTCCCTGCCCATGGCAGGGGTGGGGTGAGATGGCCTTTGATGTCCCTTCCCACCCAACCCTTTCCATGATTCCAGCAGTTCCTGCTTGAGTGGGGGTTGTTCATAGGTTTCATTCCCATGAGGCTGAGGTTCCTCTGCTGTTGTTGAAGTGCCAGGTTTTTTCCTGGACTCCTCTTGTTGCAGCATCTTGGTGTTTTTCAGAGCTGAGTGGTCTTTGTGGAGACCCCTGTGGTGAGCGTGGGGGGAGGGAAAAGTGAGGAGCATCAAGACCCTGCCTTGTCCATCCAGGTTTTTTTGGTTGCCATCTTCTCCCTGGGATTGAATCATGGAATCACAGATCCATTGAGGTTGGAAAAGCCCTCCAAGACCATCCCCCAGCACTGCCAAGGCCACCACTGACCCATGTCCCCAAGTGCCACATGCACAGGGATTTTAAATCCCTACAGGGATGGGGACTCCACCCCTGCCCTGGGCAGCTGTTCCAAAGTCTGGCAGCCCCTTCCAGGAGGAATTTCCCCAATATCCAACCTGACCCTCTCCTGGTGCACCTTGAGGCTGTTCCCTCTGCTCCTGGCCCTGTTCCCTGGGAGAAGAGCCCAGCCCTTTCTTGGTCTGCTGTGGGTGTTTTTTGCAGTGTTTGCTCTGAAACAAATTGAAATGTTGGAAAATAATATTAATTTCCAGGGAAAAGCTGCCAACCAGTGGCAAGTCAGCAGCTCCAGGTTGGCCAGTGGGGCAGAAGTTCCCTCCTGTTCCCTCCTGCTGCTGGGCCAGAGGGGTTTAGCCAGACCGTGGAGATCCCTTTGGGGGAAGGAGAAGTGGTTTGAGGTGCCATGATGAGCTCTGCCCATGTGTTTTGGGTGTTGTGTGGGCTTTGGTAGAGCTGCTCCCCTGCTGGGTCATGGATCTCCTCATGTCTTGTTTCTCATCCCAGAAAGGCATCATGAGCAGCTCTGACAGCTCAGAGTGTTTGGAGAGCAAGTAGGTGGGACTTCTTTACCTTTTATTGTTTAAAAAAATAGGATGATGTAAAGAAAGGGATTTGGTGCTTTTTCTGTTGCCCAGAGAGGTTGTGGACAACCCATCCCTGGAAGTGTCCAAGGCCAGGTTGGAGCAACTAGTGGAAGGTGTCCCTGCCCATGACAGGGGTGGGTTGAGATGGTCTTGGAGGTCCCTTCCAACCCAAAGCAGTGTGTGACTCCATCACTTTGATGCCAATCTCAGCCTGGTTGGAGTGTTGGAATCAAGGTATGACGTGATTGATGAGCCTGCAGATAAATCAAGTGGCAAACAAGGATAAAGCCTGTAATTCCCAGAGTTTCTCAAGGAATAATGGTGTCCCCTCCCCAGCCTGGCCTTGCAGGAATCTTTCCCACCTCTCTCTGGTGTGAAGGTCCTTCCACAGGTCTTTTGAGCATCCCAGGAGACCAGGCAGCACCGGATGCTCCAACACAGGACCTCCTCCAGGCTCTTCAAACCCCCTCCATTCATCATATCCTGCCCTGCACTTGGATGCTGTGCAGGGAGAAGGATCATGGAATCTTCTTCTCCTTGGGCTTTTTGGCCTATGCAGAAGACCCTCCCAGCAGCTTCCCAGCTCTGCTGCAAACTGGGGAGCTCCTGCAGGGGGTCTCTGCCCACTTGGGTTTGTGTGGCTTCAAAGGAACGAGCCCGGGCTGGGTTGGAACAGCTGCATCCCGAGGGACTTCCCTTCTCCACCCCTGCCCTTCCTCCTGGTTGTTTATTTTCCCTTTAAAAAAACACAATAATGAAGTAGCCGTGGCTTGTTGAGTGGGAGAGGGAAAATCCCGTGGTCCTGCACGTGGTCTTATCCCAGAGCTTCTGGTGTCCTGGGCCCCACAGTCTGGGGGGTTGCAAACCCTGAGCTGTGCTTTGGGGTGTAGTTACTCCTGCTTGGAAGTTCATGGGTCCAGGAGCCCTGGATGGAGGAAAAACCTTTCCATGGGGCTGGTTACCCCACCAGTTTAAGGGGGGTTTACCCCACCAGTTTAAGGGGCATTTACTCCACCAGTTTAAGTGGGATTTACTCCACCAGTTTAAGGGGCATTTATTCCACCAGTTTAAGTGGGATTTACCCCATGAATTTAAGTGGGATTTACTCCACCAGTTTAAGGGGCATTTACTCCACCAATTTAAGTGGGGTTTAGGCCACCAATTTAAGTGGGATTTACTCCACCAGTTTAAGGGGCATTTATTCCACCAATTTAAGTGGGATTTACTCCACCAGTTTAAGGGGCATTTATTCCACCAATTTAAGTGGGATTTACCCCAACTATTTACAGTTTAAGTGGGATTTACTCCACAAATCAAGTGTTTCTAAAGACCAGAAAGACCCCCCCCAAACTGGATAAAATAATGTTATTTATTTTCAATAAAAGCCCCCTCCTCATCTGTCTGTGGAGCTGGTGGTGCCCATCACCCACCATGTGACCTCCCCTCTACCCTGAGCTCCACCAGCTCTAGCCAGAACATTCTCCAGTTGTTGACCTCAGGTCTCTTGGACACGGCCAGGGGTTTGCCCTCTTTTATTTGGGTGTGGGGAGGTGTGTCTGGGGCTGCTTTGTTTTTTGTGCTGCTGGGCAGTGGCTGTGATTGCTTTGCCCCCTTCCCCTGGTGGCTTTGCAGGGCTGCTCTGCCCCTGGTGGGAGCTCAGCTTTCCCTTTGATCCCAAAAAAGCACACTTTTGGTGCTGATCAGTGTTTGCTTCTGCCAGTGACACCCCATGAATTTGTTTTATTTAAATACCTCTGGGAAGATGGGTTTGTGCTCAGCTTTGCCAGGATTCTGGAAGCCAGGGCATGGTGGCCTTCCAGCTTGGTTGGAAGTTTCTGGCTCTTCAGCTTCCCGGGTGAGCGGGGCTTTGCACGAGGTGAATTCCACGTGGGATTGTGTTTGTGGCTTTAAGGTGGGGTTCTTATGGTGAACCTGAGATGTTTCAGTGGTGGGAGGTTGTCCCTGGAAGCAGCTGTGGCTTGGTAGGGATGGTCAGAGGCAGCAGAAGGCCAAAGTCCCAGTTTCACTCAGAAAACGCTACGACAGAGACAAGTGGTTTCGGCCTGGTGGTTTTCCAGTGGCACCCAAGGTTCTTCCATAGATCCCACAACCTGCCTTGCTCCCAGCCCAGGGAACCAGGATCATCCTGCCCAGAACATCAATCCTCCTAAACCACAAATTCCCAGGGGTCCAGTGCTGAGGAGCATCCCAAGGGTCCAAGGCTGCGGTGCATCCCGGGTGTCCAGTGCAGAGGAGCATCCCAGGGGTCCAAGGCTGAGGAGCATCCCGGGGGTCCAGTGCTGAGGAGCATCCCAGGGATTCAGTGCTGAGAAGCTTCCTGGAATCCAAGGCTGAGGAGCATCCCAGGGGTCCAAGGCTGAGGAGCATCCCAGGGATCCAGTGCAGAGGAGCATCCAAGGATCCAAGGCTGCAGAGCATCCCAAGGGTGCAGTGCAGAGGAGCATCCTAGAGTTCCAAGGCTGAGGAGCTTCCAGGGATCCCATACTGAGGAGCATCCCAGGGGTCCAAGGCTGAGGAACATCCAGGGGTCCCAGGAGTCCTGACCCACAGACGTTGCTCATGGCCAACCCTCCCTTGTTGGCTGGAAGGTTTTCCTCTCCTTTGCCTTGGCAAGTTTCAAACCCCCATGAACATCAAAGTGTAATCTGGCACCAGTTCCCTCTTCCAAGGCCAGAAATGGGCACAGTGGCTCCAGTGTTGAGCTCCTGGGATGACTTCATGGAGCCCGAGGTGAGAAGGTGGCTGAGATCAGTGAGGGACTGTCCATGTTCACACACCGGTCACCTCCTGTCCCACGTGGGTCACGTCAAACTCAGCCCACAGGACATTCCCTGCTCCCCTCCTGTCCTCCTTCCATGACACAGTTTGGGGAGGAGAAAGGGGTTTCTGCTTCTGCTGCTGCCAAGCCAAGTCGACAGAATTAATTAATGAATTAATGAATTGCTCTCTTGGGACCTGCTGTGATGGGTCGTAGAGGTTGGCATGGCCAGGCTGGTCCTTGATGCCAACTGAGCTCCAGCTTTCAGAGGGGACATCTTTGGAGACCACCCTGCTTGGGGTGGCATCGACCCACCCACCAGGTGCCTCAGCCAGGCTTGGTCAGCACGCAGAGGTCTCCTTGACCATCTGCTCTGCTCGGGGCTCTCACTTGTTCCTTTGTCCTGGACACACATTTATTTGTAAGATATTGAGTGCAAACCCACAGCTTTTGGGTTTGTTTTGGGCGGGTTTTTTGAGGGTTTTGTTTGGTTTTGTGGGTTTTTTAGGTTTTTAAACTAAAACAAAGCCAAAAAAATCCAAAACAAACACACACAAAGAAGGAAACTAACAAAAAACCTCCACAAAACTACAATTGGAAAGGAATTTCTGGGCAATTATAGAGAGGTTTATTTCTTAAGTAAACCTCTTAAAACCATGAAAACCCATCAGAGTTCTCATTGTCCATTTGTTTTGCCTGGCTGGGAAGTGTTGATGTCTCTGGGTGATGCTTTGGGGGTTGTTTTGCCATTTCAGTGACTGCAGAACTGTTGGTTAAAAAAAGCCAAGTGAGGATGACATGGACAAGCCAGATTTCCACTGAGGAGCTGCCAGAGGTGATTTGCTGGACTTGCCCACAGATCTGGGGCCGTGACCTGGGCAGAAGAGCATCCAGAGGCATCTGGAGCAGGACACGAGGCCTGGGAGGTCTGCAGGGTCTGAAGTGCCCACCCAGCAAGGATCTGCTGGGCTTCTCCTGGGGTTGATGCCACCATCAATGCTCTTTATTTCACCATCACGTTTCCACCCCCTTCCAGAGCTACCCCCCAGCACTGGGGTGGGAATTGGGAGAGTCAGCAAAGCAGGTGTTGAAATCCTTGGGCCAACTCGTGGTGTTTCTGGAGAAGTGGGCATTTAATGTGGAGCAATTGGTGTTATTTCAGCCCTCTTTTCTGTTGTGTGAAGGCCCTGCATTTGTGTGTCTCAATATCCTTGATTTGCTTTGGGAAACGCAGATAGGACCCCCAGAAATTTGGGCTGCGTCGTGTTCCTTCTGTGCATTTTGGCTTCCAGCTGGAAGAGGGGGATTTTAGGGGGGATATTGGGAAGGAATTGGTGGCTGGGAGGGTGGGCAGGGACTGGCCCAGGTTGGGCAGAGAAGCTGTGGCTGCC
>JAWMRC010000126.1:72194652-72204866 GCA_035584755.1 Thripadectes ignobilis | reverse complement strand
GTCCAAGGCCAGGTTGGATGGGGCTTGGAGCACCCTGGGCTGGTGGAAGGTGTCCCTGCCCATGGCAGAGGGTGGGACTGGGTGGGCTTTGAGGTCCCTCCAACCCAGATTATTCTGGGAGTGATCCTGGTGTGTTTGTGAGTTTTGGAGCTGCATCCCCACCATCTCTGGTCCACGTAACCTCCACCTGCTCTCCAGCAGAGGGAATTCACAGCAGCTCATGGCATCCAGATGTTACCAGATGGTCCATGGGGACCAACTCAGGCAGTTGTTGTGTTTAAAGTACTTTTATGCCACACAGATTGTTGTTCCACAGGTATTTTATGTGTTGTGTAACGTCTCATGTAGGGACGTGTTTAGTGGTGACCTTGGCATTGTTGGGTTGGTGATTGGACTCAGTCTTAGAGGGCTTTTCCAACCTAAATATTCCATAATTCTGTGATTTACAACCTGACATCCCACCCTAAGCTTGTGATGCAAAAGCCTGAGGTGTTCTCAGAGTTCCTGGTGAAATGGTAAAATAAAGAGCCATCAAAACCATGAGTCCTTGGCCACGAAGCAGCTGGAAGAGGCAGGGAGTTGGAGGCAGGCAGGGAGGTGGCACCCATGGCAGTGCCTGGGAAGGCAGTGGGACAGCAGAAGGGCAGCTCCGTGCTCGGTGAGGGTGTTGAGAGGCCACCCAGCCCCAGCTTGGCGTGCCAGCCTTCTGCCCTAAAGGGATCTCGTTTCACAGTCATGGAATCATGGAATGGTTTGGGTTGGAAGGGACGTTGAAGATCATCTTGTTTCACCCCCTGCCATGGGCAGGGACACCTTCCACCAGCCCAGGGTGGAACCTGGCCTTGGACTCCTCCAGGGATCCAGGGGCAGCCACAGCTTCTCTGCCCAACCTGGGCCAGTCCCTGGCCACCTTCCCAACCACCAATTCCTTCCCAATATCCCATCTAGCCCTTCCTTCCTTCAGCTTAAGACCACTCCCCTTGTCCTGTCACACCATGCCCTTGTGCATGGAATTGGAAGGACAATCTTCCCGTATCCAGTTCACTTTCTGGGAGAGCCTCTGGTGAAACCACCGGGTTGGCACTACACGTCCCTCACCCTTGTGCCATGGCATCACTTACCCCTTCCAGCAGGTTCTGCCTTCTTCCCACTGGGACTTCATGCCCTTTGGGGGGTCTCTGTCCATGGCCCACCAGCCCCAGCTCCCCTGAGTCTCCTCTCTGACCGCAGTGCTCCCCAGTCCTCGAGGCAATGGGAAATTCCCATCCTCTGGGTTGCTTTGTGACCCATTCCCGTTGTTCCCTCCTTTCCCAATGGCCCCTCTCTCCCAGGACAGCCCCAGTGTGAGCACTCTGCCTGCTGGGGCTTTCACCCTCACCTTGCAGGGCCTCGATTGTTCCCTTTAAATGGAGCACTAAATGATGGAAATGCAAACTGCCTTTGAAACGGGGCCCTCCGGGAACTTTGGCATCTCAAATGCACTAATTAGAGCTAAAAGAGGAGCTTTTACTGCCTTGCCTTTTTTTCCCTTATAGATTAATTTAAACAAAGCTTGGCTCTGTTGAAGGTGGTGTTTGTTGACAGGGGTGGGGACAGTGCTGAGCTCTCGCTTTCCCTTCCTTTCACTTTTCAGACATTACAAACAGGGCTCGGTTGGCCCAGGGCTCCTCTGCAGGCAATGAAACTGTGAATGTGCACGGCACAACCCAAATCCTGCAGGCTCTGGTGTCCTGTAGGCAGCTCAGCTCATGCTTCTACCTTCTCGTGGTGTCTGGAGGTACCAGCAGCTCCCAGCCTTTAACACATCCACCTGGGGCTTTGGTGTGTGTTTGTTGTGCAGCTCCAGCTGCAATTCCTTTTCGTCCTCATCCAGTGGTTTTGTGCATCCAGCTCTTCTCCAGTCATTCAAACGCACACAAAGGGGTCCTTGCACAGAACGTGTGATGCTTCAAAAGTACTTCATGGACCTGAGCAGGTCTCAGGGCATCAGAGATGGCTCTGAGGGTGCCCAGGCTGGAGGGCTCTTAGGGCAGAGGATGGTCGGCTCTGAATTCCCTGTGTGCCCAAGGGATCAGAGATGGTTCTAGGGATGCCCAGGCTGGAGGGCTCTTAGGGCAGAGGATGGTCAGCTCTGAATTCCCTGTGTGCCCAAGGGATCAGAGGGATCAGAGGGATCAGAGATGGCTCTGAGGGTGCCCAGGATGGAGAGCTCTTAGGACATAGGATGTTCTGCCTTGAATTCCCTGTGTGCCCAAGGGATCAGATGGCTCTGAGGGTGCCCAGGATGGAGGACTCTTAGGGCAGAAGATGTTCTGCCCTGAATTCCCTGTGTGTCACCTGGGAATGCCCACGGCAGGCAGGGCTGGAGAGTGGTGGGCACAACACTGGGAGGAGGTTTCTGAAGGCACAGGTCGACTTTCAGCACCTCCAGTGTCCCCACATAACCTGTGAGAGCTCTCAGCTCTCCTGGTGAAGCACTTTGAGAGCTCTGGAGCCGTTCAGAGCTGTGGAGGTGTCCCATGGCAGGATGGTTCTCTCCAAAATCCATGATCCTTGGGCAGGTCTGACCTGCCAACTCCAAATGCTGCTTCCCATCGGCACAGCCGCTCAGCGGTTCTTGGAGAGGAGCAGCTGGAAAGCAGCTCTGGCTAAAAAAGCAGAACAAATAAAAAACAATCTTTATTTTGCTGGATTAAAGAGCTCCAAGCTCTCCAGTTACTGTGGGGAAAGCAGCTCCGTTGTAATCCCGTGTCTTTGGGCTCTTCCAGCTCCACTAAATTAGCCTTTGGGATAAAGTTGTTACCCTCGTCTCCAGTTCCAAGCTGGATGTTTTTGGGAACATTTCAGATTCCCTTTGGCTCTTTTTAGGAAGACTGAAGCATGGAAAGCCATGGATATTCTGTGTGTAGGCAGTGAAATCATTTCAGGAGGTCGGAGTTGTGCTCAGTTCACTCCAAACGCGCCGGGCTGATCGAGGGCCGCCTGCCCAGGGAATATCAGCGCTGTGTCCCCGTCCCTTCAGTCCTTCCTCGAGGTCCCCAAAGCCAAAAAGCTGGGATTGTGGGATGCATCCAAGGCCCTCAGCCTCTGCCAGGTCTGATTTCCCCACAAAACCCTGGACAAATTGGGGTATTATGGAAGAGCAGAGCCCCAGCCAGTCGGGTGGGGGAAGGTGGAAACCTTCAGGAGCTGCTCCAGGGTTGCTCCTGGTGGGGTGGTTTCCCTTCCCAGCACCCTTGGAATGTGCACCAAGAGCTGCCCCCCACCCAAAATATGCAAAGTGAGGGATAATATGGCAAGCCTTGCATGGGGGAGAGGGATGGAGCTGCACCAGCCTGGCCGTCGGGTCCCGTCCCACCACCTGGGCTCTGGGTCTTGGGAGACCTCGTGGAGACCAGTGTGTTGTTCCAAAAAAGCTGGATTCCTTCCTTTAAGAGAAATTATATCATTTTATAATGGACATAAATTATCTATATTTATATAATATTTATATTATATATATGTGCAGCCTGGTCTAGTGAAAGGTGTCCCTGCCCAGGGCAGGGGTGGGAACCAGATGGTCTTTAAGGTCCCTTCCAACCCAAACCATTCTATGACTCTATGTGAAATTTGAAGTTCACAACCCAAGACCTTTGCAGCCTCCTCCAAAGCCTCGTGCAATGCACCATTTCAAATAAACCCCCTTCATTCCATGGGTTTGATGCTGATTTTGTGATGTCCTCCTGAAGTGACATCACTGTCCTCCACCACTTCAGAAGGTGACATGGGGACCTCTTTGGAAGGAGAGGCTTTAGGATCTCTTGCATTTCAGCATTAGAGACCCCGTGGTGACGTTGCCTGGGAGTTTTGGGATTTAAAGCAAACACACCAACTAATACGCCCTAAAAACACAATAAAAATCAATGTAGAGCCTTGCAATTCAGTCCCCTCCTCCGTGAACGCTTGAGCTCCCCCTGTGGTGCCTTCCTGGGGTTTGGGGGTGCCACCCCTGTGCCATAACCTGTTTCTGCTCTGCACAGGATGAGAGACACGAGCAGGAAAAACAACGTTTTTGCCCAGTTTCGGAAAAACGAGCGGGACAAGCAGAAGCTCATCGACACCGTGGCCAAGCAGCTGCGCAGCCTCATCAACAGCCACCACTCCTGAGGGGGCTGGCCACCTCCTGCCCGACTCCTGGACTTGCCATTCTTGTGGAAAAGAGAATAGATGTATTTTTTTATTCACCTCTATATTCCTGGACGCTCCCCCCGGCGACAAAACGCTCCTTGGCAAACAAGCCCCGCCAAAAGAGGGGGTGTCAGGAGGCTCCAGGGCTAAACTCCTATTTTCAGGGGTTTAGAGAGCGACAGGAAATCCTAAAGGCTGAGGGAGGAGTTCACACCCAGACTGGCTTTTTTTGTTGTATCAGCCCAACTGAAGGATCATCCTGCCTTCCTTTTGGTACCCCCAGAAAGGGAGGGAGGAGCTGTGGTTTCGGGTCCCTCTCACAGGCTTCAGTCAAAGCAAAGAGGGTCATCCATTAGCGTGTCTTGCCAGCTTGTGGTTTGGATTTAGGTAGGCCAAGAGGCAAAGTGAGATTCCAGCTTTTCTTCTCATTTTTCCAGCTGAGAGCTGATTTCTACCTTAGGAAAGGGAGGTCCCTGGAGGTGCCACCTTGCCCTGCGTGTCTGTGACCAGCCAGCCCTGAGCTCCATTTGTGGGACCTGCTGGGGTCCCTGGGGCTGTCACTGAGTGCAGAAGGGCTGTAGAGCGGCCTCCTTAGTTCTTGGGAAGGGAGAGCCAAAGGATAAGCTGCCAGGGTGTCCCATTGGTGCTGGAATGGCACGGGGCTCATCCCGGGCTGGGCAGCAGGAATGGAGGGATGCTCAGCAGGGGAGGGCAAAGCTGAGCTCTCCTGATGTCCAGGGCACCGTGGTCAGGGGGGTTCCCTCTCTTTTCCATGCTGATGTCCCATTTTCCCCTCTCCTCCTGATGGTTCCACAGGATAAAGCCCCTCTGCTTCCCTTGGTTTGCTCCGTGTGAGGAGCAGCCCTGGTAGGACATCGAGTGGGAAGCTCCTGGAACCCCTGACATGGATTCAGCATTACTCGGCTCCAAAGGACCTATGGACAGAATTGCCCTCAGCTCTGGAGTTCCCAAAGATCCTCTGCTCCAATCAGGCAGCTTTTGAGGAGCAGGGTAACGTTCCCAACAGGAGTTTAACTCCGGGGTTCGGGTTACAGAGAGGGGATTTTCACCTCTATCATCTCATTACCCTTTGACTCTCAATTCCTGAGGGTGAAAGCTTATCCAGCCCCATTCCCCACCTCCCAAACCCTCCTGGCAAAGGGAATTCAAATCTTCCTGGTGGATGTTACAGCCCTGGGAATGCTGCTCCAGCACAGGCAGGGGATGTGCCCATTCCCCACCCTCTGGATGCACAAAGGGGACGAGGCTTTATCTTCTCTTCTTGTTCCTCAGCAAGACTTTGGGGTTTGTTTGGGTTTTGAGAGGGATTCGTGTTTCTTAACCCTGAAAACAAACAGGAACATGGTCAGGAATGACCTCCTGGGGCTGTTGTCCCATTCCAGCTGTCTCCAGCCACAGGGACCAAGGGATTATTGTCATTACTAAGAGGGAAAACTCATCCTGGCACTGTGGTTCCCTGGTTTTGGAAGGGGATCAGAGGGCACTTTAATGCCTCTTTAAAGGACGTGGAAGAAGGAGGAAGGAAAAAGAAGCAGGTGAAGGAAGGTTGGTGTCACGTGGCCAGAAATGGATCCTCTCTGTAGATAAACCTACAAATGACCCACCAAAGGCTTCCAGAGGGACAAGTGGCTGAGCTCCAGCAGGGTGTGGGAGGAAGGGAGAAGGAGCAGGACCCCCAGGGATAGGGAAGGCATTTTGGTGGGAAAGGCACCCCCTGCCACCTCGAAATTCCATTTTCCCCCCTGTACTTCATTGCACAGGGTATTCCTGCACCAAAGCCTCACTGGGTCCTGCAGAGGGACCTTGGCTCAGATGCTCCAGGTGGCTCCCAGAATTCCCCATCCCATTTCTGGGCTCTCCTTCCCATCTCCACCGAGCTTTCATCCCAGGAGGGGCGACACCGTGCCCAGGGGGGGTTTCCTCTGTCCTTGAAGCTTCCCTTGGAGAGGCTGGGCTTGGGATCCCACAATCCAGCTCCCGGCACTCCGGACTGGCCGCTGGGAAACTCCAACGGAGCCAAGGGAGGGATTCAGGGAGTTGCTGATTTCGGGAGGTCAAGAGCCTGAACCGCAAGTCCCAGCCCGGGATGACAAATGGCCTTTTGCTGCTCTGGTCCTAATTAACTCTCTGTTCCAAGAGATGCAGCTCCATCCCCTTCCAAATAAAATTAATCTTTGGAACAGATTGCCTCAAAGGCCCTGGAAGACATTTGAAATCCCCTCTAAGTGTCCTGCTAATGACGGGGATCCTCCGATGCGGATGGAACTGCTTAGGAGGGAGAAGGTTGTCGCTGGAAATCCCTAAGGAGGGAGGGAAAATGGGAGCAGAACCCCAAGAGAAGGTTTGCAACCCCCAAAGTGAATGATGCTGCTATAACCCCTCCCTCTCCATACACTGAACATCCCTGAGTGGCTTTTAGTTTTGAAGCAGTGGCTGTAGAAATAAAAAAAAAGGAGAAAAGTGGGTTATTCCCCCCATTTTTTCCAGCAAATATATTTCAGCAGCAGTGGGAAAAATTATATTAACAAAAAAAAATACCCCCAATTTTGGCTTCCTGAGGAGCATCTGCACTTCTTCCTGATCTTCAGGGGTTGTCAGGCAGCCCAGGGGGTGGGAATAATTCTATAGAAGGTGTTCAGGGTGGGAGTTTGCAGCCCAAACTATCCATAGGTGAGGGGATTGTTCTCCACGAGCCGTCGGCGCACGGGAGAGAGAGGAGGAGGAGTTTTCTGGGAGGTTTTGGGTTATTCCAAGGGCTGCAGTTCAAGTCAGATGCTCTCAGCAAGTTTTGCACTTTGTTGTGGATCCAAGCGCGGCTCCCGGCGCGGAGGGGACGGGAGAAGCTTTGGCTGATGCTTTGTTGGAGAGGCTGGTTGGGCTTGTTTCCTTCAAAATCAGCTGCTTTTGTGCCGCTGGGAAGGTGGAATTTGGGGCAGGAGGTGTGGGGGGGTCTGTGCTGGCCCCAAACTGGGAGATGCTGGGAGGCAGCGTGGGATGAGGGGGCTGGGTGGAGCTGGGGCTGCTCTGGTGGCATCGACTCCTTGTGCTGGAGCTGGTTTTGGGGTCAAACCATCCCTCCCAAGGTGTGTCCAAACCCCAGGCAGAGGCACCTTCACCCCTGGATGTTTCCTACCTCTGTGTGGCTTTTCCCTTTAGGTCTGGGTTGAGTTGGGTGCTTTTTTTGGGACCATTGAGTGCTTTGGAGCAGCAAATCACCCTCCCACTCCCCCGTGGGATGTGTGTCCCACCCCTGGGTGCCAGCCCTGTGTGTCCCACCCCTGGCTGGTGGCATCTCTGTGTCGCATTTCCGTGGTGCCCGGAGACCCCCCGATGTGTCCCCCCCACTGCCACGCCTCCATGTTTGTCCCACTGCTGGGGAGCTCAAAGGGAACCCAACTCACCAATCAATCTCCTCCCAAACGACTTCAAGATGCTCCCAGCCCTGCTGTCAGCTGCCAAAGTCGGGAGTTTTCTGGGAAGTGACCCAAAGGCACCGGGAGCTGGGTGGGATTCACCCCAAAAGTGCTGGATGGAGGGGGGAGGTGGGGCTGGGACCTGGGCACTGGGTGCTTTGCTTCATCCCAAATTTGCTGCCCCGGGCTCCAGCCCCTGCCCTCGGGAATCTTGGCATCCATCCCACCTGCAGCTCCCCCAGGGCGGGGGGAGCAGCCCCCCAAAAATCCCAGGGCACCTCCAGCTTCTGGAATGCCGTCTGTGCCGAGCTCTTGCAGCCTCAGCTCATCCCTCGGCTTCAGTTTGGATGGGAAAACACTCCATCCCAATCCCCTCCCATCCCACCCCTCCCTCCCACCGGCTGCTTGGGTTGCCTTTTCTCACTTATTTTGGGGGGGAAAGGCCGGGATTTTGTAAACTAATGTGGTGAAAACAGCTTTTTTTGCACAAGTCGTTGCACAATAAGGGGAAAATTTAGTAAATTAGGTTTAACTTTAAAGGGAACTCTTTTGGTTTTTTCCTTAAAACTCACTAGCAGAGCTACTGATTGAAAGAGAAGACAAAGAGCTGGACTGATTAAAGAATGGACTGCATGGTCTCCAGGTGGAATTGCGTTAGATTTTAGCATGTTGATTCCAACTGTACATTTATCCTGTTGTAACTTCTATTAAACAATACAGCAATTAACTGTTTAATTAATGAAGTGCCTGTGCATCGCTGGGAAGGCGCCGCCTTTGCCTCCCCCTCGCTGTGAAAAACCCCTAAATCCCATCCAGGATAAAATTCAACATCTCTTTGGGACAAGCAGCAGAGATTGGCTGCTGAAACCCCCAGATCTGGGGAGGATCCCACGGGAGACAATCCCTGCATGGGCACTGGTTCCCACCCCCCGTGTTCCATTGAAACATTGGGAGCTGAAGCCAAGCTGGGCCTCATTTGGGGGTCATTTTAATTGGTTTCTATCAAAAATTCTTCATTAGGGGGGTGGGTTGCCCAGAGAAGCTGTGGCTGCCCCTGGATCCCTGGAAGTGGCCAAGGCCAGGTTGGAGCACCCTGGGACAGTGGAAGGTGTCCTTGCCCATGGCAGGGGGTGGGGTGAGATGGTCTTCAAAGTTCCTTCCAACCCCAGCTTTCTGGGATTTTAGGGTGATAAACAAACATGATTAAGCCCAAGCCTTTGCTCTCACTAATTACAGGTAGGTTTGCAGATGGAGGAAGTAATTCCAAGTAGGAATTAACTCTTGGAGGGCAGAGCAGAGTGATGGGCAGCTCATCATGGGATGGTTTGGGTTGGAAGGGACCTTAAAGCCCACCCAGTCCCAACTCTTGCCATGGGCAGGGGCACCTTCCACACCAGAAGGTTCATCGAGGCAGAGCATCAGCATTCCCTGGGGACGTGGATTAGGGAATTCAAATGACACAAAATCCACACCACGTGCTAATTAAGAAGTGGCTGATGGGGAGATCTCCTGTAATCCCAGAGGGACCTCCCTGGGGCCTGGAGATGCTGAGCACACCAGGATGGGGGAACTTGGGGGTCCTGCCCCGCTGGGAGGGGCCGTGGGGAAGTTTGGAGGGTGTTGTCAGGCAGGTGATGTGGTTCCATGAGGAGGAGTGAAGGATTTAGGGAATATTCCTGGGATGGGAGACTTCCTCCTGGAAAGCAATCCTGGATGGTTTGTGATCCATGAATTCCTCTAAACCCTTTTTTAAAGCCACTTCTCCCTTTTGGGATCTGTCAGATCCCAGGGCAGGGAGTCCTGGGCGTTAATTTTTGGAAGGGAAGGTCCTCCCTGGTGTTCTTTGTCATTCAACCTCTGCCAGAGGCATTTCCCCACCTCACAGAAAAGGGTGGAAGGAGGGTGGGAACCTCCCAGATTCCATCAGAATATTCTTGGGTGCTTCTGGTCATGGCAATAATGAAGAGAAGGGAAAGGGCCACCTCCTCCGACAGCAGGTCCAGGTGGGATCCCAGAAGTCCATGAAGCCCCCCAAGGATCCAGCACCTGGATTAAGGACCTTCACATCAGCCCCTCTTCCCTTGGCCTGACGTATCCTGGGAGCTGAGTCCTGTTTGGATGCCCCAGCTCAGGACCATTTACTGGAGAGATGGAGATGTCCTGCAGCTCCCTTTGGGATGGGACGTGCCCAGCACCGTGGGACTCTGGTGGGAGATGGTGGGCACTGATCCTGCACGGTCCTGGCCAGTGGATCAGTGAGGAGCAGCCACAGGTACGTTTTGGGACACAGAGGTGGGAGTGATGTCACACTGAGGGCTCTGCCTGCACCTAAATCCGTGCCTAGAGTGAGGCCAAACCCCCCCTCAGCTCTGGGGCTCCCCATGGTCACTTGTCTGGCTCTGGGCCACCAACCCTCTCACCCCAGGGGTCCTCAGGACACCTCAAAACCCACCCCAGGCCATTCAGGGGCTGCCAGAGCCCACTTTTCATAAAATCATGAAATCTCCGGAGCTGGAAGGGACCCCCAAGGACCATTCAGTCCAACCCCCAGCCCTGCACAGACACCCCACCAATCCCACCCTGTGCCCCAGAGCATCATCCAACCCCTCCTGC
>JAWMRC010000126.1:72169407-72181203 GCA_035584755.1 Thripadectes ignobilis | reverse complement strand
GGATCCCTGGGAGTGTCCAAGGGCAGGTTGGAGCACCCTGGGCTGGTGGGAGGTGTCCCTGCCCATGGCAGGGGGTGTGGAATGAGATGGTTTTTAATGTCCCTTCCAACCCAACCCGTTCTGATTCTGTGCCAAGGCTTGTTGTCCCAGACTGGGATGCCTGACACATGGGATGGTGGTGGCACAACCTGCATCCTTCTGAGCTTGCTGTGGTTTTAGGGGTTTGAGATGCCTCATCCCCTGGAGCTGTTTCTTCCCAGGCTCTCACATGTGCTTCCAAGCAGGAGGGAACTTCTTCCATCCCAGCCATAAACATCTCCCAGTGATGGAGAGTGTGGATGTGCAGAGCAGCCCTCGAGATCCCTGGAGTGTTTCTGCACTCAACAAACTGATTTTTCTCATGTCCCAGCCTGATCTCTCCCTCCCAGGCTGTGCAGCAGCAGCTCCAGTGCTGAAATCAGTTAAAGCTGCTTTAAAATCAAAGCAAAAAAAGGCACATTTCAAGGCATTGAGATCCCCCTCCACACACACACTTTGGGAGGTCAGAAAAAAACCCGCTTTGAACTGTTTAAAAACAAATCTGAGGCGTCATTCATCTTCATTAATGAGATATTTAACCAGTCCCTTTTAATAACTTTTTGATGCATATGCCAAGTGGAAGGGAAAAAAAAAACCAAAACCCAACGTTTTCTGCTTAAAAGGCCATTAGTTTGGTCTCATTTGCTGATTAAAAGGCCATTATGCTCTGTGCCCTTTCCTACCTTAACCCCTAAATCCTGCTGGCTTTTCCTGCTGTCCCCATCACCCTCCCTGGGAGCAGCACAGGGTCCTTCTCACACCTTCCATGGGCACCACCACGATGTGTTCCACTGGGGGTCTGCCCACAGGTGACCTTTCCCACCTCTCCTGGCCCTTCCCCAGGGCAGGATTTAATCCCCTGGAGAAGTTAATCTTCATGGATCAGTCGAAACCTCCTCCCACCTGCTTGGGGGTGAATTAATGTGGGTTCTGGAGTGGATTTTCTCCCATCAGTGGAAATGAAAAGCATGGAGCAGCAGCAATCTGAGGCTCCTTGCCCAAGAGTGGCTCCAAAGGTGTGGTCCTCCAGCACCTTCCCAGTGGAGCTGGAATATTTAGTGCCAGTCAGAAACATCCGAGCGAGACGCAGCGTGGCTCTTCTGAACTCCGGGGTGGGAGCCACCACTTTTTGGGGGTCCTTGACTCCCAAAAAGGAGGATATAGGGAGGGAAAAGCCCTTCCATAAATCAGGCCTGGAGAACAAAGGGAGGAAACATGGAAAGCAGAGGGGGGACTTTCCTGTTTCTCGAAGAGCACAGGGAGAGGGATGGGGAAGGCAGCGTCGCTCCAGTGAAATCCCCGACTGGAACGACCAAAGGAAAAGAAATTAAAGCCAGATTTGTTCCCCTGGGCTGGAGGAAGGAGGATCCCTTTTGGTTTGTTCCCTCTTTCTTGTTTCCTTTCAAGACAGGAGATCAATTGCAGGGTTTAATGAGAACCGTCTCGTGCCAGAGGTGGACAGTGCGAGCCGGAGAGGGACGGTCCCGGCGCTCCGGAGGCTTTGCAGCACTTGGAGCATCAGGATCCATCTCTGGACCCTGCTGGTGTGCAGTGTGAGTGCTGAGCTCCTGTGGGGACCACTGGTGGCAATTCCCACCCCTCAGCCTGGAGGATGATCCTGTCCAGGGGTCCGTCCTCTGCCACACTCCCATTCCCAGCTGGAAATGCAGGCACGAGGTGCTTGTGCCTGGTGGGGCAGCAGGACCTGGTTTTGAATCCAGGGCTTGGGACTTAAACCCAGGGGAGATGGAGCATCCAGGGCATGAGTTGAGCATGCAAAGAGCAGGTTCCTTTGCACCTGCCTCCTGTGGGCATCCCCTGCCACCCCTGAGGGTCTCTGGGAGTGGGGAGATGCTTTCTGGGATGCTTTCCCACAGGAGTTTCCTGAGGAGGAGCTCCCCATTCCCTTCCAGGGGACACCCCAGCAGCACTGGATGCTCCTGGGAGCCAAGTGATGCCAGTCAAATACTATTGGAGTGAACAGAGACCTCAGGTTTGGGCTCCAAATTCCTCCTGAAACTCATCAGCACCAAAGTCCATCTGAGGAGCTCTCTTGGCATAGGAGGGAGTCCCCCCAAGTGCCTCCAGCAGGGCTGTCCATGGTCCCTCATCAGGATCCTCCTGGGCAGGAGGCCGTGCCCAGCTGGCATCCAAGAGGAGCAGCTTTTTGGGGCACTGACCTCCTGCTGAAGGTAACCTTGGGTGGTGAGTTGGTACCCAAAGGTGAGGAGGACTTGGCTGGGGTGACCCTTGGAGGGAGAGGAGAGTCCCTCCTTGGGAAACCCCTGTGGGACAGCCCCTGGAGAACCTGGAGGGGGGCACGGGATGCCCCCAGGGGGCAGGTGCTCTTTGCTTGCTCATCTCAACAGAGATGCCCCATCCCTGCTGGGCTCAGGCCCAGATCCCATTGGAAGGCAGGAAGGTGTGGGTGTTTCACCGAGTATTCCGGGTGGGAAGGGACCCCCAGGGATCACAGGGTCCAACTCGAGGCCACAGCAGGGGGAATGAAATCCCTGATGACCCTGGGAATGGCCACCCCCATCTCCATGGGCAGCAGGGGCTGGGAGGGCTTTGCCACATCCCCGTGGAGCGGAGGCGCCTCCTCGGAGCGCCGGCCCTGGGGATGAATCCTCTTTCAGAGGGAATTATTGTCTCTGTCACTCGATAGGGCTCCATTCCTTGAGCTTCACCAGAGAGGGACCTTTCACAGGGCAGGGCCGGGGGGAGGGGGGCAGCTCTCTGCTAATGAACGCGCCTCGGGGCTGTTAATGAATGCAAATGAGCTTTTAGCTCCGGGCTGGGTCCCGAGGGGTTCCTGCGGGGGGTTTTGTGCTCGTCCCCCCGGCCCCTTTGAATGGCCAGGGCTGAAAGGATGAGCAGGTTCCTCCTCGCACAGGAATGGCAACAACTTCCTCCCCGCAGCGCCTGCCAGCGCAGGAGACACGATACCTTCCCTCCCCAGCCCTCCCAAAACCCCTGGGCAAAGGGGTTCCTTTCTTTCCTGGGGCCTCCTCAGCCTGCCTCTTGAATTTACGGGTTATTTTTGGGGGGTGCAACCCCAAAGAAGCGCCCGGTCGTTCCTCAAGATCCTCGTTTCCCTGCCCATCATCAGTCCGGGGTATTTTGGGCAGGGATTGTTTGGTGCTTTCATCCACATCTTCAAAACCCCCTGCTAAAGGGTTTTTTTATTTTCCTGGGGTTTGCTCATGCTGGATATTCAATAATCAGTTATGGGGTTATTTAGTGGGTGGGTAAGGGGGGAAACCCAGTTATGCTGCCCCAGCACCCCCAAAGAAGCTCCCAGTTGTTCCTTAAGATCCTCATTACTCTGCCCCTCATCAGTCCAGGGTATTTCAGGAGGGAGATGGGTTTTATCTGATACCTTTTCACCCAGGCCCCAAAAATCCCTTTGCAAAGGGTGTTCTTCCTGAGGTTTTATCACCCTGGACATTTAATAATCATTTATGGGTTTATTTGTAGTGAATGCAGAAAATGGGAAACACCACCCTGTTTTCCTGCCCCAGCACCCCAAGAAACTCCCATTTATTCCTTAAACTCCTAATTCCCATTCCCATCATCAATCCAGGATATTCCATGCAGGAAGGCGGGCTTTGCCTCCTAGAAAACCTGACTGCAACTCAAACTGGGTGTGAATTTCATTCCCTGGTTTTTAAGTGGGAGCACGAGTTGATTTTGATTTTGAGGCAGTTTCCTTTTAAAAAAAACAAACAACAAAAAACCCCAAACAAACAAAAGAAAAAGGAAATATCTTTAACATTTTTTTTAACTTTCAAAAGAAAACTGAATCCTTCAAGGGAATGGGAAAACCTCCTTGTAACTCAGCAATCCTAAGGATGAGCTGGAGCCTCTTTCAGGAGCTGGGGATGGGTGAGCCACCATCACCCCTCCTCACCCAGCAGTGAAATGCCACTTCGTTCCCTGGCTTTCCATGGGGAAAACCTGTATTTCCACTGACCCCGAAGGTCCCATAAGCAGTTTGTAGGAGTCAGGGCTGTGCTCTTGGGGTGGAGCACTTTGGAAAGGAAAGGAGCTGTTGCTTTCAGCTTTGTTCCTCTTGTCCTTGAGGGAAGTGGAAAACTTCCCCCAACTTCCCCAAACCAGAAAGAATAGCTCTGGAAAATGCTGTTTTCTTCCTCTTCCCCAATATCTTTCACTCTCACAGATCTGCCTCTCATTTTCTGGGCAGGGAGAAGGACATCCCTTCCTGCTTTCAGAAAAATATATCCCATCTCCCACTATATCCCATATCCCATGTGCAACAGGCATCTCTCCATCCCAGCTCCTGCTTTTCTGTGCCACCTCTTATCCCCAGGTTGAGCTTCCAGCGCCATCCCTTCGCCCTTGGGCACCATCCTGCCCTCCTGGGCATGTTTCAAACCCAGGAGCCCTGGGTGGGGTCCCCACGTGGTGCTTGGGCTTTCCCCCCAAAACTCTGCAGCCAAGGGGTGGCCCCATCCCAGAAGTTCTTCCCTCTCTTTAAGGCTCCTTGGCCTGGAGGGATGGAGGGGATGGAGCCTGAGGGTACAGGGGTAGCGTGGGGGTCCCTCATCCACTGTGGGCCCTGCTAAATTTGGGGTGCCCTAAACCCTGTGTGCCCCCTAAAATCCCATCCCTGCTCCTCTGGGGGCAAACTCTGGAGCTGAGCATCATCCTCAGCTACTTGAGCCACAAGAAAAGGGATTCTAGAAAGGTCCAGAGGGGCAATTGGGGCTTTGGGGGATCCTTGAGGAGAGCATTCCCTGGGCAGGGGTGCCCAGGAGGGTCTCAGAGGGCACCGTGTGCCCAGCACAAGCCCAGCCCTTCCTTCTGGTGCTGGGGGAGACAACAAATCCCACCCTGACCTTCTTCTGTGTGTGGTTCTCATTTGGGGCTCGGTTTGTTTGCTTGCTTTCCCCTTTCTCCCCCCTTCTTGCCCGTTTTCCCCGTGGGATGCAGTAAGTGGAAGCGGTGGGATTCAGGGATGGGAGCCCAGCAGAGCTCGGCCGTGGGCAGGTTAATCCAGCCTGAAAACCATCAGCTGCTGCACAGACCCCATGGGCTCCACTCATCCCTGAATTTTTAAACTCTTCCGAAGGTTTTTCTGTGAGTGTGGGAGAAGGGGAAGGAGCAGAGAGGTGAAAGGGAATGTTTAGCATGGAGAGAAGGGTGAAAGTGCAGGATAAGGGTGGAAATCCCAGCCTCCTTCACACACACCCGGCATTTCCAGCTAGGAAACCCCAGTGTCAGAACCAGCAAACATGGAAACATTCCCACTGCCCGTGGCCTCGGAGTGGCCTCCTCAGCTGTGTTTGTATCCCGAGGTTTGGGGTATAAACAGGGTTTGAGCAGCACCTTCCAAACCTCCTGCCTTACAAACACATCCACGTAGCCCTCGCTCCCTCCCTCCTTCCCAGTCCCGCATTGCCCTGGCACTCGGTGCCGACACGAACGGAGGAACTTCCCTGGAGTTTATTTTCCTTCTGAGCAGGGGAAGATGGTTCTCGTTATGCCTTTTTAATTCTCTCAAAGGCTTCATGGCACAGAGAAGAATAGTGGCTGTTTTCTTGCAATGATGCACAAACCCTTCGCATCCCACCCTTTCGGGGAATCGTCGGGAGAGCCTGGCGAGGGAGAAGCCAGATGGTTCCTGAAAGGGCTGAGATTTGGGGGGAGCAGAATATATGTGCAAAAAGGAAGTTTTCTGGGGAAAACAGGATAAATCCCAGGCAGTGCTGGTGGGTTGGGCTTTCAGAAAGGCATTTAGAGCAGATTGTTTTAGGGGTCGTGTTTTCAGAGATGTTGGAAAGGGAGATAAAACAGGAGATGAAAGAAAAGAATAAATTTAAAATTAGAAAAGAAGGATACCCAGGCAAAGGATCTCTTCTACTGAGAGCAATTTCAGAGCAGGAGCTGTTAAGGAAAAGCTGAGATTATTCACAATGAACAGCAAATATTTCCAGTTGCATCCCCGAATACCCAGCCCAGCGAGGAAACAAATCCTCCTGTTTCCCGAAGCGAGGGAGAAAAACCTGCCAAATGCTCCAAACTGAGCAAGAGAAAAGACAAATTCTCCAGGGGCATTTCTGCCTGGAATGGGGGATTGGGGATGCTCCGAGGGGCAGCGAGGGCTCTGGCTTGTTGCCCTGGGGTTTGGTTTTGAAGGAGGCATAGAAGGAACCTTTGGGGTGTAGGAAGAGGCCGAGAGCGGCCACCAAATGCAGGGCAGCACCTGGAGAGGGGAATGGGCATAAAATGGGTTGGGATAAGGGCGAGGGTGTCCCTGGAGCATCTTCCCCAGGGCCCACAGGGAGCTGAGCAGACCCAGGAACGCCACTTTGGGCCTCAGAAGGTGTTTAAAAAGGCGAGTGGAGGGGGTTTCTGTGGGGTTTTTCTGTGCCTGCCCTGTGCCCACCCGCTCCCGAGTCCTGGAGCGGCCCCAAGGCACGGCCCTCTCTCCTTGGGAGGAGGCGGATGCAACAAAAAGGGGAATATCAAAATGATCTCGTTTCTGTCTCTCTTCGGTCTCATCTGGAACAAAGGGCGGATGGGAACGAGAAAGGAAGAAAAAAATATCACCTGTTCCCATCCAGTCTTGGAGCGATCGCCGTCATTATCTCGGCAGCTTCACGTTTCCAAAGGGGCTTCATTTTCCTTTGAAACACTGGCATCTTGTTAAAAAAAACCAGGAAAACCCCCCCATTTCAGCATTTAAATCCTCCCCAGAGCAAGTGGGGTTTCCTTGCTTTTGCCTCCCCTCCCCGCAGCCCCAAGTTTAACACCTGGGAAAAGAAAGTGGAAAGGAAACCCAAGGAAAACAAAAATAAAGGCCCCCCAAGCCCGGCTTTTGCCGCTGGTGTTTGTCCACCCGACAAAAGCCTTTGGTTTTCTGTCATTCTTTTCATTTCCTTGATGGCTCCCCCAATTGTCAAAGCCTTCAAGAAAATGCACTTTAGCTCTTTGTCCCCAAATGTAATTTGATAAACTCTTTGCAGAAACATTCTGGTTTCGGAGGCTTTGCAGGAAAAAAATAGGGGGGAAAAAAAAGGGGGGGGGGGGAGAAGGGAAAAAGGGAAATAGGAGGGGGAAAGAAGGGAAAATAAGGGGAAAAGGAGGGAAAAGAGAGCGGAAAGAAGAAGAAAAAAGGGGGAAAGAAGGAAAAAGTGGGGGAGAAAAGGGAAAAAATTAGAATAAAGAAGTGGGAAAGAAGGAAAAAATAAGAAAAAAGAGGGGTAAAGGAGGGGAAAAGAAGGGGAGAAAGAAGGGAAATAAGGGGGAGGATTATTAAAAAAAGAAAGGCAAAGAAGAAAATAAGAAAAAGAAGGTTAAGAAGAAAGAAGAAGAAAAACAAGAAAAAAATAAGATGAAAAATAAGGAAAGGAAGAAAAATAAGAAGGAAAGAAAAGATGAAAAATAAGGAAAGGAAGAAAAATAAGAAGGAAAGAAAAGAAGAAAAATAAGGAAAAGAAGAAAAATAAGGAAAGAAAAGAAGAAAAATAAGGAAAGGAAGAAAAATAAGAAGGAAAGAAAAGAAAAATAAGGAAAGGGAGAAAAATAAGAAGGAAAGAAAAGAAGAAAAATAAGGAAAGGGAGAAAAATAAGAAGGAAAGAAAAGAAGAAAAGGAAAGGGAGAAAAATAAGAAGGAAAGAAAGGGAGAAAAATAAGAAGGAAAGAAAAGAAGAAAAGGAAAGGGAGAAAAACAAGAAGGAAAGAAAGGAAGGAAAGAAAGGGAGAAAAACAAGATGGAAAGAAAAGAAGAAAAGGAAAGGGAGAAAAACAAGAAGGAAAGAAAAGAAGAAAAGGAAAGGGAGAAAAATAAGAAGGAAAGAAAAGAAGAAAAATAAGAAGGAAAATAAAGGAAAATAAGGTAAAAAGCAGCAATAAAACCTAAGTGAAGGGGGCAAACCCCCCGGGGCTGCTCCTGCCAGGGGTGCAAGTGGGGCAGGTGGATTTTAAGGCTCCGTTGGAGCGTTTGAACTGAACCCTTGGCTTTGGGGAGCGGGCGCTGGAGCGGAGGCAGGAGCGGTCGGGGGGAGCAGGGAGGAAGGTTCCCATTGTCATCCTCCCGAACTCCCTGGGAGCCCTGGTGCAGCAGCAGCAGCAGCAGCAGCACCCTGCTGTGGGCGGGGACCACCCCGGCTCGCAGCATATAAAGTGCTGCGGGTTTGCCCCGAGCGCCAGCGCCGGCCGGACCCGCGGCGGCCCCGACGCTCCAGCCAACTTGGAGTTGAGGTTTGGTAAGTGGCAAAAAAGAAACGACAGCAACAAATACAACAACAAAAAAAAAGAGAGGCTGATCCGGGGTCCCTCCTGATTTGTTTTGCCACTCGAGGTTTGCAGGAGTGGGAGCTCGCACCCAAGTCGCTCCCGAAATATCCGCGTCCCTTCCCTCGCTCCCCTCGGGATTTTATGGAGCCGCTTCTGCCCAAGGGGGTGCTGGTTGTTTTCTTTCATCTGGAGGGTGAAAAAACCAGCGATGACAAGTCGGAAATGTCATTGCAGGGCTTTAAAGGCGCCTGGTTTCCAAAATAATAAGGGACGCAAAGCAAAAACAAAGCCCCGACCCCAAAGCGGGGGCCTATTCCCAAGCGGGGGAATTCTGCTCCGAGCAGGGCAAACCCCGGGACCCCGATGGGATTTGGGGAGGGGAAAGAGCAAACCTGAGCGAGGGGCAAAAGGGAAGTGGGAGATTTGGGGTGGGAAGGGAGAAATTGGAGTGCGGCTGGGAAAAAATGGAATTGGAAGGTTGGACGCGAAAATCAAAGTCGGAAGTTGGATGCAAAAATTAAAGTCGGAGGTTTGGGTGCAAAAATTAAAGTTGGACTTTTAGGTGCAAAAAGTGAAGTTGGAGATTTGGGTGCAAAAATTAAAGTTGGAGGTTTACATGCAAAAATTAAAGCTGAGGGTTGGATGTGAAAATTGGAGATTTGGATGTGAAAATTAGAGATTTGGATGCAAAAGCTGAAGTCAGAGGCTTGGATGTAAAAATTAAAGTCGGACGTTTGGATGCAGAAATTAAAATTGCAGGCTCAGTTGCCAAAATTACAGAATTAGTAGAATTATCTGTGAAAATGAAATGTTTTTATACCTAAAGGCCTGGGCTCGTGGAAGGTTCCCTGCCCACGGCAGGGGTCGGAATGAGATCATATCAAAGGTCATTTCCACTCCAAATCAGCTGGTGATCCCAGGATTTTGGGGTCGGGATTGTGGTGGGGTTTCCTCCCTTCAATAGCTGTGGTTTGATTACAAAGGAGCCGGATTTCTCTGGGATTTCTCTGGGATTTCTCTGGGATTTCTCTGGGATGTGAAGCTTCCCTGGGATCTGCGGCCCCGGAGCTTCACCTGCTGCACAGGTGGCCGAGGGTCATAAAGGACCTTGTGGTGCATCCCAATTACCAAGTCAGCTCTAAAAGTGTTATCAGAGCAGGGAATATTAACAAAAAGAAATAAAACAACAGTCAGACTGAAAAAAACTGGGAGCAGCGTTCCTAGTGGATTGTTAGCTGGGAATCCCGGCTCGAAAATTAAAGGTATTTGGGTGAATTGGGGGTTTTTAAATGAATTTTTTTTAGATGGTGCCATAAAAAAAGGCTTGGAATGGGACATGAAAATTGAAAATTCCACCTGTGCATCCCCAGTTTTTCCCACTTCCCCTTTGGGGGGGTTTGCCTGGATAAAGACAGGAATCAGTGTTAGAAAAAGGGATGGGACGGGAGGAAACTTGGAACAGAGAGCAAAAGGAAAGGCGATTTTTAGAAGCGACTGTTGCCTTGGGAAAAGAATAATGAAGATTAAATATTACCTGGCTGTGCCTCTGGAATTTTCTCAGGACATCCACTCTGTGCATGCAGCCGAGGGGGATGGAGCTGCTTCTGCCAGGGATGGCAGAGGGCAGGAAAACAGGGCAGGAAAGTGCCCAGAGGGAGGGTTTGTGCACAGGGAGCAAATCCAGCCCCTCTCTTGGGGTGACCTGGAAAGGCAGGACAGCCTCGTGTTCCCGGGAAGGGGGATATCCAAGGAATGCAGCATTTCACCTCCAGGACTCTCTGCTGCTCTCTCCAGCTGGAATTTAACAGCGCTGGAGGTTTTGGGAGCTGCAGGATGAGCAGTGCCCGCTCCGGGCAAGCCAAAACCCCACTGAACTGGGGGGAAATAGAGAATTTGAGTACTTTAGGATCAGAGAAGGGATCAGGGAAGGGACATCGCAGAGGGAGTTTGTCCTGGGGCAGGTTGTTCCCTCCTTGCACAGAATTCCCTGGTGTTTCCAAGTTCGTGATCCCATTTCTGGGGCCCAACCTCGTATGGGAGGTGGGATGGAGTGCTGGGATGGAATTGGTTGCACTGAGCCCCAAACCCTCTGCTGTATCCCAGGATTGTGAATTCCTGGTGTTCACCCATTCCCGATGGGAAATGCTCCTTGGGCTGCTTTTCCCAATCCTGCTGCTGCCATCACCCCTCTCCTCTCAGGAATTATTGCTCTTTCTGCAATTCCAGGGACTTTTGGCTTTCATTGTGGACGATGCTGAAATTGCCCAGATTCCATTAAAATTTGGGCAGAGCTGGGAATGCCCAGCCCAGCCATGGCTGCATCCCAGTGATCTGGTTTTGGCTCCACGCTGACCTTGGAAAAGCCCTTTTCTCTCTGGATTTACCTCCAGAGGGGGGGACTGTGCCGGAAAAGACTCCCTTAAATAAACACAAATATTTTTTTAGGCATTTCCCCTTATCCTTGAATTTCCACCAGTGGGAAGAGAAACAGGTTCTTATGGAAGGCTCTTTCCTGCCCCTCTCCCAGCCCCTCAGAGGGGCATTTCCACACCCTTGGAAAGAAATGGGAGACATTTTGGGATGTGAGCTCTGCTGCTCTGGGGGTCTGAGAGCATTCCAGGGATGGATTTTCCCATGGGAAAGGGGGGAGGAGGAGGAGGAGGAGGCAAGGCCTCCCTCTTTGCTGGGCCCCGTGGTCTGAGGGCTCCAGGGGTGTGTTCCATGTCGGGGATGAGGAGGGAAGATGATTTGGGAAGGAGCTTTAGGAAGACGCTTTGGGAAGGTATTAAGGGAAGGTGTTTTGGGGAGGTGCTTTGGGAAGGTGTGAGGTGCTTTCAGCGAGTGCTTTGGGAATGTGTTTTGGGCAAGTCTTTAGGAAAGGTATTTTGGGGAGGTATTTAGGGAAGGTGTCTGGTGAAGGTGTATGGGGACAGTGGGAGGTGCTTTGGGAAGGTCCTTTTGGGAGGCACTTGGAGCAAGTGTTTTGGGAAGGGACTTTAGGAACATGCTTTGGGGAGGTCTTTTGTAGAGGTATTTAGGGTATGGGTCCAGGGAAGGTATTTAGGGTATGGGTTCAGGGAAGGTATTTTGGGGAGGGGTCCAGGGAAGGTATTTTGGGGAGGTGAAATGGGACAGCCTGAGGTGCTTTTGGGAGCCACTTTGAGCAAGTGTTTCGGGATGACACTTCAGGAAGGGGCTTGGAGAAGGTATTTAGGGCTGTGGGGTTTTTTGTGAAGGCTCCTCGGGGTGCCTTGTGTGGGGTGCCTGGATTCAGGCAGATGCTTTGGGAAGGGGCTTTGAGGACGAGATTTCGGGAAGGTGCTTCGCGGGGGTGCTTTGGGAGAGCAAGTCGGGCTGGGCAGGGAGGAGGGGGATCGGAGGTGGAGGTGGGATGGGGACGGGATAGGGGTGGGTTGGGATGGAGGTGGGATGGGGGCGGGATGGGGCTGGGA
>JAWMRC010000126.1:72141025-72167558 GCA_035584755.1 Thripadectes ignobilis | reverse complement strand
CAGTAATTTCGGAGAGAGGGGCAAACGGCGCGGGGAGTGGGGGTATCATTTCGGGGAGGGGGTATCATTTCAGGGAAGGGGGGGGTGGAACCAATTCGGGGGTGCAATAATTCCGTATAGAGTAGCACAGGGCGCGAGGAGGGGGGGTATCAATTCGGGGAGGGGGTGTCATTTCGGGGGGTGGGGATATCATTTCGGGGGCGCAACAATTCCGTATAGAGGGACAAACGGCGCGGGGAGTGGGGGTATCAGTTCGGGGGGCGGGGGTATCATTTCGGGTACGGGGGTATCATTTCGGGGGGTGGGGGTATCGTTTCGAGGAAGGGACGGGTGGGATCATTTTGGGGGTGCAATAATTCCCTGCAGAGGGGCACACGGGGCTCGGGCACGGGGAGTCTGAGCCGCGCTCGTCTCTCCGCAGGGCGAAGGTACCGCGGGCGGCGGCGGCGGCGGCGGAGGAGGAGGAGGAGAGGAGGCGGAGGAGGAGGAGGAGGAGGAGGATGAGGCCGAGGAGCGCGGCGTGACCGTGGTGCGGGCTGCGGGCCAGCACTCGCACGCTCCAGCGCCGCGTCCCCCGGCCCGGCGCGGCCCCCCCTTGCTGCGGGTGCGGGAGGGGGCGCGGGGGGAGCGCCGCGCTGGCGGCCGGCCCAGCCCCGGCTTCCCCGCCTCTATATAAACACACATTTGACTTTCTTTTTTACTCAAACTGAACATTTGAGAGGGGCTTTGCCCGGCAGCCCTGCCTCCCTCTTTTTACTTCAAGTCTGTGAAACTCCGCGGCTAACAAATAAGCGGCATATAGAGAGATATATATTTATAGAGAGATATTTATATATATATACAGATAGAGATATAAACCGATCCGTCTCGCTCCGTGTGTGTAGATACATATATATAGCTATTTAATTCTTCCATCTCTCCAGGTCGTGGCTGAATTATTTTAAGATTTTTTAACTTTTTTTTTTTTTTTTTAAATCTCGCTCCTTTTTTTTAAAAAAAAATTCTTTTTTCTTTCCTTTTTTTTTTTTTCCCTTTCCTTCTGGTGTGTGTGGCTTTGCCTTGAAAGCGAGCGAGAGCCAGAGCATCTGCATTTGGATTTTTTTGGGGTCTTTTTTTTTTTTTTTCCACTCCAGGGTGTTTCTTTTTCTTTTTCTTTTTTTTTTTTTTGAATTTTTACCCTCGACTTTTTGGCTACTCGGTGGCCCCCCCCACCCCCTTCTTTTGGGGTGTCTCTAGTTCTTTTTTTTTTTTCTGCTTCATTTTTTCTTTTCCCTCTCTTTTCGTGCAGTGTGGGGTGGTTGGTTTCTTTTTCTTTTTCTTTTTTTTTTTTTTTTTTTCCGCCTGTGTCACTCTGTCAAGTTTATTCCAAACAAGAACAAAGTTTTTCAGAGAGCGAGGCAGAGGAGAAACGGCTTTTTTGCCCTTTTTCTTTTAATTATTTTTATTCCCCCCCCCCCCTTTCCATCCTTCCCCCCTCTTTTCCCCTGTTGTTTTTCCAACCTGCCAGCGGAGAGGGGGGCGAGCCCGGCCCCCCTCGCCCAGGACCCCCCAAGCAGCTTTCCCCGTGCGCTCCGCAATCGCCCTTTTTTCGTGCGTGCGTCTCGTGTGTGTGGGTGCGAGTGTGGTGCCTGTCAAGGGGCTGTTTCTCTCCCCACCCTCCTCCTCCTCCTTCTTCCAAATATGCTTTTTGCAAGTTTTGATCTCGTCTCGGCACTGGCTACCCTCGCCGCGTGCTTGGTGTCACTGACTTTGCTGCTGGCCGTGTCCCAACAGCTGTGGCAGCTCCGCTGGGCTGCCACCCGCGACAAAACCTGCAAGCTACCAATCCCTAAAGGCTCTATGGGATTCCCTTTAATCGGAGAAACCTTCCACTGGCTCCTGCAGGTAAGGAGGATTCCCTTCGCTCCCCTCCCTGGACGTGGGTTGGGATCGGCGCTTTTTTTTTTTTTTCTTTTTCTCTCTCTTTTTGGGGCTTTTAATTTTTTTTTTCTTTCGGTTTTTTTTTTTTTCCTTCTTCTTCTTTCCCCTTCGATTGCATCATGCGGGTTCTCGGCGGGCTGGGGAGGGAGCCGTGGCCGGGGGGCTGGTGTGGATGCGGAGGGACCGAGGGAGCCGTGCCGGGCTGGGCGAGCCCCGGTCCGCGCTCCCCGCTCGGCGGGGCTGCCGGGGAGGCTCGGGGCCGCCCCCGGGCTGCCAGACCCCTTCTGCCCTTCCCCTCCTCTGCCGAAATTCCCGCAAACCAGAAGCCGAGGGCAGGAGGCAGCCCCCGGGGCGCTCCGCGGGTGGATGTCGCCGGCGCGGCGTGGGGGCTCGGCTGGCCGTGTCCCCCCCGCTGCCGCCCGCCCCGTGGGCTCCGTCCTGCCCCGTCCCTGCTCCCGGGGCCGCTCCCGTCGGGTTCCCCACCCGCCCGGCTCGGGTGCGACCGTGGGGGAAGCCCGCGGAGGTAATCGGTAGATTAACCCGGGATTAACCTCGCTAAATGCCGAACAGCGGCGGGCGGAGAGGGATCCCCTCGGCCCGCGAGGCGAGGAGGCGGCTGCCAAAAAACCCAGAAAAAAATATAAAACTGCAAGAGGAGGGGAGGAGAGGAGGCAGGAGACGGCCGGGGGTGCCCCGCTGCGGGGGGAGCCGGGGCCGGGCCGGGGGTACCCGGGTGGGGGGGTTCGCAGCATCCCACGAGGGAACCCCCGAGGGTTTCCCACTCCGCTCCTCCCGGGAAAAAAAAATGATCCTAATAATGATAATAATCAACCGGGAGCCCGGCGAGGATGCTCCCGCCTTCCCCTCGCCGGCGGAGCGGGCGGCGGGGCAGGGCAGAGCCCGGTCCCGGCGGGGACAGCGGCGGCGTCCCCGGTGTCCCCCCCGGCGCCGGGGAAGCCCCGACACGGCGGCCCCGCTGCCCCGCCGGCCCCCGCCCCGCCCGCGGCGCCGAAGGGGTTAACGGCACGCTCTCAATAGGGCTTTATTTTTTAAAGAAATTTATCAGATTTTTACAGGGGGACCAGAAAAGGGTTCTCGCTTTTCCACAGGCTCCGTCCAAACAGAGTCCAGGGCTAAAAATACAAAATTTTGTATAAATTGGACTCCATTCGAAACTTCTGCCACATAAAGGTCCTCTTTGTGCTGCCCTGGAAATGGTGTACAAATAACTCTTTATTAATGCCACAAAAAGGACTTTAATTATATTTACGCAGATCAAGAAACAGGGTCACCTGAACATCTGAAACTCACAACCGCGCTTTTGTTTCAAAATAAACACACGCACTCACACCCCAGCACCGGCGCTGCGGCGCTCGCAGCTCCTCTGACCCGCTCGGGATGGGGTTTTTCGGGGGGACCCCCCCGCTAGTCCTGCGGCTCCGTCCGCCTCTTCGCCGACAAAAGCCCCTGGAGCATGTGGGAAAGTTATTAAACTCCCTGAAATCTGGAGATTTACTTAGGCAAATTGCAGCCTTTCGAGTAAAATCAGCCCGAGCGAGAGGGGGGGAAAAAAAAGGAGAGAGAGACAAAAAAAAAAGAGGGAAAAGAAGGCGGGAGGGAGGGAAGAAGGAAAAAAATAGGGAGGGTGAAAAAAAGGAAAAATAAAAATACGATGTGAAGTGACAGAGGAGGTAAAGGCAGAAGCAAAAAGGAGGAGGAGGAAGGGGAAGGGGGGGCGGAGGGCGCCCCGTCGGAGGGAGCGGGGCCGTGCGCGGGTGGGAACCCGGGGTCACCCCACTGCTCACCCCACAGCCCCTCGGGGTGACCCCCGGCCCCCTCCCCACCCCTCCCCAGGAGGTGCCGCGGGGTAACCCCGGCCCCCCCGGCTCTTCCTTGGCCCCCACGCCGACCCACCCCCGCAGGGCTCCTGCTTCCAGTCCTCCCGGCGGGAGAAGTACGGGAACGTCTTCAAGACGCACTTGCTGGGGCGGCCGCTGGTGCGGGTGACGGGCGCGGAGAACGTGCGCAAGATCTTGATGGGGGAGCACCACCTGGTGAGCACCGAGTGGCCGCGGAGCACCCGCATGCTGCTGGGGCCCAACACCGTGGCCAACTCCATCGGCGACATCCACCGACACAAGAGGAAGGTGAGCTCGCCCACGCGCGACGGCGGCTGCGGGGGTGGGTGTGCGGGCGGGGCGTGGAAACCCCTTCCCTTCTCCCTTTCTCCCCCTCGTTTCCCGTTTTCCGTTCTCTGTGCCTTTCCCTTCCTTTCCTCGCGGATCCCCCCCGTGCGTGGGAGGTCCCGCGTGGGCTCCTCCCGCGCCGCGACGGCGCTCGGTGCCTTTGAGGGATTTAAAGGGGCGGTGGGGAGGAGCCGGGGGGGCACACGCGGGGCTGTGCTGAGGACAGAGGTGTTGCCCCACTCCCCCCTCCACCACAATTTCCCCCCCCGTGACCAGTGACACGCGTGGCGTGGGCTGCGGGGAGCGCAGACCCGGAGGGTTCTTAAAGGGATGATGAGCCTGGAGGGCAGAGGGTGGGTCTGGAGGGGAGAGAGACCCCCGGAGTGTGCCCCCCACCCACCCCAGTTGGCAGGGAGACCCCTCAGGGTTTGCCTGCGTGGGGGTGGTCTCGTGGTGCTGAGCGTTTCGTGGGATCTCAGGGAATTTGGGGTGCCGAGGGGGGTCTCGGGGTGAAGGGCAGGGCGGCACTGAGCCGGTTGTGGGGGGCTCAGACCTTCCTGTGTCACCCCCTCGGTGGTTTTGGGGTAAGACCCCCCCACTGCAGCCCCCGAGGTCCGTGGGGAGCACAGGGCAGCTGGTTTTGGGGGCGCTGAGCCCAGGCAGATGTTTGGGGTGGGGGGGGATGGTAATGGTGACAGCCTGGGGGAATGGCTGGTGGTTTTCAGTCCCAGCTCTTTCCCAGCTGGATCCAGGCAGGGAGCGGATTTGGGATGACGGAGGTGTGTCCCCCCGCAGTGTCTGCAGTGTGGAGACAGCATTTCGTGGTCCCCAGTGCCACCAGACGTCCCCATCCCTGCCCCGAGGCCAGGTCCCCTCTCCTCTCGGCTCCAGCAGGATTTCCTATTTTGGTGTCCATAAAATCCCTTTCAAAGCCAGTCTCTCCCTCTTTTCTCCTGGGGGAGATGATGGGAAAACAAACAGCACATGACACCCATTAGTCACATTTTTTAAAGCCAGGCCTTGAGTGACACCACAAGAAACACCAACACTGTCAATCCTTACCCCAGGCCCGGACAAACTCAATGTGCCTGCAATTTGGGATTTTTTTTTTCTAAAGGAAGGACATATTTTTTTCCAAGCTTGCTGTCCAAGAGAAAGAGTGAGAGTTCATGGGGCTCCCTCCAGCACGGAGCAAAATTTGGGGCAGGAGATGGTTGTGGGGAGAGATGCATTTTCCTCGGCTGCTCCTGTTTATGCCCCCCCAAGGGAGGGTTAAGCGGCATCAGGCAGCGATTTGGAGGTGCCTCTGTGCTCCTTCGCTGCCTCTTTTATCCTTCTGCACAGCGAGATTATTTCTTGCTACTGGAAAGTGGCCTTTGGTGGGGATGGCCTCGGTAAACCCACAGAATTCAGCCCCCAAGAACAGACCCAGGGCAGGCAGGAGAGCGTGGGCTATGGGAATGGGGTCACGGAAAAGGGAGGCCTGACCTCTGTGGGATCCTGGTGGGTTTGTAACTTGTCCCAGAGCTCGGGTGGGGAGTGCCAGCTCCAGCAAGGAGCAATGCCAGCAGCACAGAGCAGGGAGAGCCTCCCTCCCTCCCTCTGTAGTGCTACCTGATGTTCTCCTTTCAGTGGTTTTTCCTAGAGGGAAACACACATCCTGCCCTAAGCTGTGAAACCCAGTGCTTTTGGAATTTTGTGAGTCTGAAAGCTGGTCTGGAGCTGTGATCTCCTCCTCAAAACCCTTTTTCCTTCATCATTAGATAGAGGGAAGGAATTGGTGGCTGGGAGGGTGGGCAGGCCCTGGCACTGATGAAGCTGTGGCTGCCCCTGGATCCCTAGAAGTGTCCAAGGCCAGGTTGGAGCACCCTGGGCTGGTGGAAGGTGTCCCTGCCCATTGCAGGGGGTGGCACTGGATGGGCTTTAAGGTCCCTTCCAGCCCAAACCATTCCATGATTCTATGGCTTTTGGCATCACACATACTCCCAAACTGGCGAGGATCCTAATTCCTGTTTAAGGGGTACCTAAAATCCTCCTGGGAACAGGTGCTCCAAGAGAACACTGTCCCAGGATGACCCTTTCTCCTGCTCACACCCCTTTGCTGCTGCTTTGAGCTCCAGCAAACCTGAGAGCAAACACTTTCCCTGGATCAGCAGCGCTGGGGATGCTCCAGTAGCTCATTATTCTTTAAGGTTTCTCTTTCATTGTCACGAGATTGAGTACTTGGGGCTCAGCTTTGGAAATCAGGGGATTATTCTGATTTCTTCACTTGATCTCCTCTTAATTGCTGTTTTTGGGAGAAGAGCATCTCATGCATCACTCGCCCTTGGCTGTTCCCCAAGGAGTCACCTCCTCCCCTGCACAAACCCCTCCCTGGACCCAGGGCTGTGCACACAGAGATAAGGTGAACCTGCTTCTAATGGGGAGAAAATAGATCATTTTGTTCTTGTCAAGATTGAGATGACCAGATTAAAGCTTTTCCCAGGCCAGGTGCCTTTTACCTGCCTGTGTTCATTAACCCTGAGCTTTTGTTGCTGTTAAATGACGTTGGCTTTTAACTCTCCCAGCCCTCACGCTGAGGCTCTGTGAGGTTCAAGGACATGGAACTCAGACTATATTTAAGATTTAAGCTCCTTCCAGGTGCAAGTTTTTCTCTGTACCCTCCTCTTGACCTGCCACGGAACCAATTGAGGTACTTGTTGGCAGAATGCAGAGATTTTCACAGAATTTCCCGACCTTCACAGTAAGGGTTTTAGTCTTAAGAGAGATATTAAAAGAATCGGAGCAGTCTGAAAGCTCCCTGCAGAGGAGCAGCAGGACTTCCTGGGAACCCTTTCTGGTGGCTGGTAATTCAGTTTAAGGCATTGTGGGGCTTTCTGGAGCAGCAGTTCCACCCACCTCCCCAATTCTGGGGTTTACCTCATCTCTGAGCTCGAGCCTTCACTTGTCCTTTTCCCCTTCTCTGGTCTTGCCTGGAATTGAGGTATGAAAGAAATCTCACGGGGCTGCTTGTGGCACAGGATTATTTTAGCCACCACAAGGAAAGGTGGAGAGTGAAACCCTTTTTCTCACCCTCTGCTGCCCCTCCAGCCATTGGGAGCATCTCTAGATCTTGTCCAACCAATCTTTCCACGGCCAACCCTTGTGAGAAGTCCTTGTCAACCTTCCAAAACCCAGTGGAGTTGCATTTATTTGCAGCAGCACTGGCAGACACTCTTTTCATCGTTCCCTGGCAAACGAGCCGTGGTCTCCTCTTGATGGGACAGATTGTCACTGAGATGTGAAGACGAGCTCCAGCAAAGAGCTTTCAACCCAACCTGTTCTTGCAGGAGCTTTCTGGGAGCTTGCCAGAAATCAGCTGCTTTGCTGCCCATGTGTTGGGGAGCTTTCCAAGGAGTTTCAGCTCTTCAGTGTAACTTCAGCATCAGCAAATTGCAGCTCTTGGATGTGCTGTAGGACACTTTGTGATGGCTTGGATGACTCAGTCTCTGAAGCTCTTCTCTCAGGTTTCAGTTCCCTGTCTCAGCTAGTTTTCAGGATCTTGCATGGATTCATTATCCTATTCCATAAAGTGGGTGAATATTCTCTTCCCTGGGCTACCAGAGGTGTAAATCCTGTGGATGTTGATAAAGGACTGGGAGATGCAGGTGTGGAAGGTGCTCAGGAGGAACAAAGCCACATTACCATGGCTTTCCCACCTCAGCTTGTTAAATCTCCCCTGCAGGAACCTGTCAAAGTTCATATAAATGGGAGAAAACATCCCCCTTCTGGGAAATGAACTCTCCAGTTATTCGAGGGGGTCTGGAGCCAGCCTGGAGCAGGGCTGGGAGCAGGGATTGCCTGGGCCAGGGGGGCACTTTGTTGCAGATGTCACCGGTGTTGGCTCCGTCCTTGGCCTCAGGTGGAGTCGGGAGATAAGAACAGTTTACAGGAGTAAATAGAGGCAACCCCAAACTCCTCACCCGCCCTCCTGAGATAAACATCTGTGAGAGGCTGGTGCTGCTGCTGGGTCCTGGGGTTGATGGTGATGTTGGAGAGGGACCTGGGCCACCCCTGCTGCAGCTCCTTCCTCCTCGGTGGCGTTTCTGCCTCACAGTCACCTCGCAGGTTACTCACAGGATACTCACCCACGTTGCTCTGGCTGAGCATGGACGTGTCTTTGGCCTTTTGGTGGCACACAAAGGATGCAAATCATGCCTTGGGCTCAGACATGGCATGTCCCGAGGGATGGGAGCCCTCTTTGGGAAGGGATAACCAGACTGGAGCCTGGCTGAGGGTGTTTCTCCTCCACTCCCCACTCTCATTTTGGTGGCCCAGCTGTGCCACCTCTGCCATGCCCTGTGCCATCCTGGCTCTTCACTTGATCCTTTCCACACCTTGCCCCAGATCTGGCCTCGCAGGCGTCTTCAGCTCCCATTTCCACCCCCAACTCCCCTGTGCAACCAGTGCAGCCCCCCCAGGTTTTGGGGGTGTCAGTGCCTGGCTGAGTCTGAGCTGTGTAAGGAGGGCAGAGCAAACCTGCTCTAGGGCCTGTGGTAGCACCAGCTCCGGTTTTATGGGCTGTAAGGCCAGCGGGAAGCTGAAATTCAGCACGGGGGGAGCCACTCCTGTGCCTGGGAGGGACCTCAGCATCTCGGTGGAGAAGGAAATGGCAATTGGAAATGGCCAGGACTCGCCGCCCGGGGCCAGGAAGGAGATTCCCAGGGCAGGATCCGGGGAAGGTGGGACTCAGACTTTCCTCGGGAGCATCCAGCCTTGGCAGGGCAGCGCTGGCCTAGCCGGGTCCGAGCCGTGTTCCAGCACAGGAATCCCAAAATAGGCACAGCTGGCTTAAAAAAGGCAAAGAAAGAATAAAATAAAAGCTCTCCGTGGGCAGGGGAGACATCCCAGAGCCGGAGACTCCAGGAGGAAGCAGACAGTGGAGTGGAGAAACGGCCTGTTTTGTCTCACTGTCCAAAACTACATCATTCATTAACACACCACAATTAATGTTCTGCCTCGGAGGCATACAAGTGTTGAGCTTATTAGCACCAAGTAGAAAGGTCTGAGGCTTTAATATAGTTTGCAAGAGGATTAAGAACACAAAAGGGGCCATAAATTTACAGCTAAATATAAACCAGCTGCTGTGGGCTGGACTGGGGGGAAGGGAGGGAGGGAAGGGAGGACGGGGATGGGGGAGAGGGATGGAGGAGGAAGGAGGGATGGGAAGCACTGGGAATGTACCTTTCACTACAAAAACCCATGAGTTAAGGGGGGAGTTCTTTTAGTGTTTTTAGGTTGGTTTGTTGGTTATTTTTCATTTAATTTCCATTGGAAGAAGGGGAAAGTTGGGGATTGGGAGAAGGGTGGGGGAGGAGGGAGGGATGAGAGGAGGAAGGAGAGGTAGGAAACAGTGAGAATGTACCTTTTTCACTACCAAAAAACCCAAAAACATGAGCCAGGTCATTAAGACGGTTTTTTTAGTGTTTTTAGGGGTCTTTTTTCATGTCCATTGGAGGCAGGGAGGGAATGACAGGGATAAGGAGGAATGAGGGATGGGGAGCAGTGGAGGAATGTACCTTTCACTACAAAAAGCCATGAACCAGGTTGTTAAGAGTGGGGTTTTTAGGGTTTTCCTGCATTTCCATCCAAACCTGCCGTCCTACTCCGTGTGATTTGTGAATCCCACGGTGGAAAAGAAACCATTCCCTGCCACCTGAGCCCCCCCAAATGGTGTCAATCAGCTCAAGTGGGCTGGATTCCAGCTGCCATGGGCTGGCCCGGCTCCTGCTCGGGGTGTCCATGGCAGGCTGCTGCCCTGGGAGCTCTAATCCATGGGCAAAAGCCTCTGGATCCAGGGAAAAGGCTCCCATTGATGGAGCGGGGCTCCTGCTCGCGGTCTGGGGGGAGGATTTGTCGGCTGGGCTGGCTCATTGACTTTAGACCAAACAGCCCTGTCATCTCCAGTGGTGTAAATCCGGGGTAATTCCAATGGATTAAAAGGAAAAGCTGAGCCGAGGCACTCCTGGCTGGGAGACAAATTTTGTGGGTTTTTCTTGGGCCTTCCACCCCAAAATGCCCTGAGAGCTCCGAGCTGCTGGGAGGGGCTGTGAGACACCCTGAGCTGAGCATCCTCAATGGGGTATTTCCCACCTTCCTCTGTCATCCACACTGGAAGTTTGTGGGTGCCCTGTGAGCAGAGAGAAGGTGAAGCCCCTCCTTGAGGTGGATCCAGGCTCCACTTCAGAGTGGGAATGGGGGATCCCAGGAGCTAATCCCAGAGAGGGGAGGGACATTGCAGACTCAGGATCCATCCTGAACTGTGTTTTCATAGCTTTGTGCTTTACTGCACTCTCCTCCATCCTTCCAAGCGGCCCAGACAACCTGTGGTTTGGAATGTCCTGCTCATCCCTCTGGGAAACGATGGCTTTGGGACAATGATGTTCTCCTTGCTTTCAGGTGGCACTTCTGCCACTAAATACATCTGCCAGCCAGCTTGTCTTCAGCTTCCTTCTCCTTAAGGAAGGAGAAGAGGCGGCCTTAAACTGGGATCATCTTGGTGGGAGGCCTTGGGTCATCTCAACCCTTGTCATCTCCTCCCTGGGCTTGGTCTAAAGCTCAGAAGAGCTTTAAACCCCACTGAGTGTCTGCAGGAGCTCGTGTGTCGATAGGCAGGGACATCTCTGTGCTGCCAGAGGTGTGCTCATCCCCAAGGAGGTCTGGCAGGACTTTGCTCAGGATTTTGTTGTCAGAGCTGCAGGAGGAAATGCTTTTCCAAGCCTTTTTCCCTGTTTCTGGCAAGAGACCATGCAGGCTCTGAAAGGTGTGTGGATTTCTTTGGGATGGAGTGGGATGCATCATGGAGTGGATGAGAACCCGTGGAAGGGCACTTGAGGTGCTTTCTAAGCCTGGCTTTGTCTCTAGGAGAGTCCCTGCTCTGGGTTACTTAAACCCTTCCCTTAGTGCCCTCTCTGTGCTCCGGGAAACGCGTTGTGTCAGGAAAAATGGGATTTTTCTCCTCCATTGGCTCCGTGGTGGTGGATGGGGCACTGTCCCTGCTGCCTGGGAAAGCTGCTCTCCTCCTCTTTAGCTCTGGAAGACTCTGGTCTCCACACCACAGACCTGGGATTTGGTGTGTGGTCCAAACCCAAACCCATCCCAGGGGATTTGGAACTAGATGATCTTTATGGACCCTTCCAACCCAGACCATTCCATGATTCTGTGATCCCAGCTCACCCAGCACTCTGATGCTCTGACCATGCCTGGTGGGATTGCAGGATGCTCCTTCTCTGGAGCTCCAAGGACAGCAGTCACAGGCACTGGGTGTGTGTCCCATTGTCCCTCTTTTTGGCCAGCTGATCCCCCCTTTCCAATCCCTTCTCTCTGGACACAGCTCCCATTCTATTGATGTGATACCTTCTTTTTCCCTTCTGTGTTTGACTCCCTCCTCGAAGAGTGGTGACGACACATCAGGTGAATTTCAGTCCCCTCAAACACACCACTCCATGAGTAGAGGACACTTGGAGCGGCACTTCCAAGCTGATGAATCCCAGGGTCTTTTGGTATCCCCAAAAACTGGGCTGATTGAACGGAGCTGGTTGTATTTTGCTGGTGATGGAGCTGTTTTGAGACACCAGGAGGGTTTGCAAAGGGGGTATGGAGACAGATGTGGGGTGTCCTTGCTCTCCCTGGGCATGGCAGCCTCTTTAACCCAATACCCTTAAAGGGTTTGGGATCAAAAGTGAAGCTTCCCATCTGTGTGGAGGGTTTGTAGGAGAGATACTTGGACACAGAGATTTTTTAAACGTGGGAAAATGCGATGCTTGGGCTCAGTTTTATTCTGAACTTGACTGCAAATAAGAAACACTGGAGTTTCCATTACCCTTTTTTTTTACAAACATTGAAAAATCAGGGATCTGGGCAGCGCTGAAAGGTGCACAACCACCATAACATGGCCCAAGGGTGCTGAAACGATCTTTATTTCTTTTTCCAGCCCATTTTTCTTTTGAGAACCATTCAGATTTTGTGCCTTTTGCAAAGGCACACCATTCTTTCTCGTCAGCCTGGACACTCCAGCTCCAGAGTCACCAGACCGCCCTTTGGAGACAGGCTGGAGGTTTCTGAGGCTCTTGCATTTGTCCCTGGGCGTGTTTGCTGCCCTCAACTCCCCCAGGACTCCTCGCTTGTGCCCTGTGGAGTGCTGTGCTTTACTGGGCAAACCCAGAATTCCTCATTTGGGGTGCTTGGGCCCCAAAACTTGGCTTTTCCCTGTCACTGGGCCTGGATTCCTCCAGGAGGGAGAGCATGGCAGGACACCATGGAGCAGTCCATGTGCTCTGTTTCCAGGGCTGGGAGAAAAGGAATCGGTTCTTTGCTGTGTTCAAAGGCAAAGCCTTTTATAAATAGACATTGGAGTGTCCAGGCACCAGCAGGGTTTTGTGGAAGTCCTCTGCTCGCTGTGGTGCCTTCCCAACCTTTTTGCTGTATTTTCCTGGTTTATTGGAAGTCCTCTGCTCCTTGTGGTGCCTTCCCAACCTTTGTGCTGTGTTTTCCTGGTTCTGTGGAAGTCCTCTGCTCCTTGTGGTGCCTTCCCAACCTTTGTGCTGTGTTTCCCCTTTGTTCCTGCTCCCAGGACCGGGGCAGCCTCTTGCCCACAAACCTTCTCATCCCTCCCCAAAAAGATCAGGGTTTATGAGCGTGGGCTCCGTGTCTGGTGCTGGGGAGAGGCAGGATGATGTGGCAGCAGGACAAGGCTGGGACAAACACCCTTGAAATGTTGGAAGAATTAGCGTGTCTCCAGGTTGAGATGTTGCTTTGGATGCTTCCTGACACATCCCCGGCGGCCAAAACACCAGCAGGTGCCAAATTGGGTCATGAAAACGTTTCCACACTCGCCGTGCCTTCGTTTGCTGGGGCCAGCGTGGGCTGGATGGGATGCAGGTGGCTCATCCCAAAGCCTGAGTGTTCCTCCTGGAAGGGAGGAAAGAAAGGCTGCATTCCCTCTCTGCTGTGCTGATGTGCTGGGTGGGAGCGAGGGGTCTGCATGGCAAAAGGTGCTTGGAGTGGGAAGGCTTGGCTGGCACCAAGGAGGGTAACACAGTGGGAAACATCACCCCTTCCCATCCCAACCACGAAATGAAACCTTTGCCAGGCATGAAAATGCTGTGTGGAAGCTCAGAGAATTCCCTTGAATTCCCTCTCCTCCATGCTGTGGTTTGAGGATGGGGCTGGGGGCAGTTTGCTCTCACGTGGAGCTGGAGCTGAGACACTGAGAGGGAATTTTCTGCCTTAGGAAAATCATAAATCTTTAAATATTCTTTTTCCACTGCGAGGCAGATTCGGAAGGTTCCAGCCAGGCTCGCTGGGTGGTGGTGTCTCCCTCAGTGCAGGGTGAGTGTGTTTAAATAAATGCCCTTGGACAGAGCAAATCCCCAGATTTGCCTCTTTGGGGATGTATCACCATGTGAAAAAAGTGGGGGCTCTTTCCAACATCCCTAAAAAGTCCTGGCTCCTGCCCTGGCACTGCTATGAGTCCACATGGCCAGGTTCCCACCACGGCCAGGCTGTTGCATCTCCGTGTTAACAAGGCTGAGCATCCCCTTAGAGATGATTTTGCCCCTGGAACAACTGGGTTTTTGCCCCGATTCTCCTTGGCTTTGCCTGGTTTTGCTCCTGTGAGCAGCCGAGACCGTCGGCTCGACTTCACTAGAGGGCGCAGGAATTTTAGGCTAGAAACACACGCGGAGGTTCGTCGGGGAAAGTTGGCTGCCTCTTCCTCCTTTTTAATCAACTGGAAAGATGCAGGGTTGAACTGGAGGTGACTGGAAGGGGATCCAGACTTGTGTCTGGCCGGGGAAGGATCTGCTGACATGTGGGATTAGGCGGCGTGGAGCGCAGCGGCGGCGAGCGGACGGGACGGCGAGCGCGGCCGGGGCTCACGGCGCTGGCCGGCACCTTCGGGCTCAGGCAGACGTGGGGTGCAGCCAGCTGGAGGAGCCTCGTGGCAAAGGGAGAGCTCGAGGAAGAGCACAAAAATGGGGAAGAAGTCCCCCCTCAGCTCCCCAGGGCTAAAGGGGCCCCCGTTCTCCTGCTGGGCAGGTGTTGTGTTGACCTCTGTAGGGCTCGGTCTCCTCCTCAGGATCCTCCACTGTGTGTCTTCACTGCACATCGATCCTTGGGGCAGACTCTTTCCTCCTCGGAGCCTGGCTTGGTCTGGAGGGTGTGGATCCATCGCTGGGATGGTTCCCTACACCAGGGCAGCAGTTTTGCAGGTTGGGAGCAGAGGCATGTTGTCCTTTTTTCGGGGTGCAGGGGGTCCCCAAGGACTTTGCCCGTGGGAGATGCTGGGCAGTCAGGAAGGATGAGGTCAGGAACGCCCAGGGCCACCTCTGTGGGGGTGGTGGCTCCAAGCAGGGGCTGTCCCCTCATCCGCTGGGGAAACTGAGTCACGGGAGGCATTTGGGAAAAGTGGGGTGACCTACTGGGGTCCTCCTTCCTCATCCCGACCTCCTCAGCCCGCACGAGCAGCAGATGCCCTGTGGATGGGGAGGTATTAATGTCCTTTCACCAGCCCCTCTCAGCAGGTCTGTCCCTGCTCTGCCCCCAATCCCGTGTCCTGCTCAGGTCCAGCGGGAACCATCCCTATCCCAGCTCCCTCCACACCTCCCCCACACAACCCAGCGGCTCGGCTTTAGCACCTCCGGCGTTTCCCTCCGGAGCAGCTCGCTTTTCCACCGCCTCTGCCTGAGCATCGCTGCCCTTTCCAGGCTTAAAAATAGCTCGTGGAGCGCGGGGAGGCGGCAGCGGCCGCCCCGTCTCGCGCCCTCGCCGTGCTCTCGCCGCCCCGCTGTTCATTCACTCATTCATTCATTCCCGCCCCGTTCATTCATGCCTTGGCTCCGCGTGGCCATCCGGGCACGGCATCCCTCCGCAGCCTTCTTGGGGCTCCTTGGGTTTTCCTCCCCCGGCCCCTCCTGCCGCCCCGTAGCGTCCCACGGGGAATTCCACGGGGAGCCGCCGAGCTCTGCCCCACGGCGCACGGGGCCGGGAGGCGGCTCTCGTGGAGCCTCCTGCGGGGGGACGGGGCTGTTATTTCACCAAACAAACTCCCGCTGAACGATGTGCATTAGCAATGAGGGGTCGCAGCCAGGAAAATATTACCTTTCCCTTTGAGTGCTGACTGTGGAGGAAATTCTCACATTTACAGCTCCGGCGAGCCCGGCGCTCATGGAAAGAGGGGGCGGCTTTGATTTCGCTCCCCGTGTCGGGTCGATAACTTCGCAGCCCCCCCACCTTGCCTGGAGCCCCCCTGACCCCTCCAGGGACGCGGCCACCGGTGGAGGCTCCGCCGGCTCGCGGCTCCCTCCTGGAATCCTGTTTTCCTTGGATTTTCCCCGAGGCCTGGCGTGTGGCGCTGCGTGTGCGCCCTGCCCCGTGTGTGCGTGTGCATGAGCCTGTGTGTGTGTGTGTGTAGGTTAATAGAAAATAAACAAACAGCCCTTCATTTGCTCCGGTGCTCTCCGGGAGGGATGCGGCGGGAATGCCGATGGAAGCGCGTGCTGCGGGAAGGGACATTCCTGGCATTGCTGAGCTCCTCGTGCAACGCGTGGGCCCTGGCCCAAATTGGAGGAAGGAGCCCTGAGCGTCGGGGACCTGGGGAGGCCCGTTCCTGCTCAGTGTTTACTCGCAGAGCTTAAATTAATACTGTCTGCTGACATCAGGGCTTTTTTTTTTCCTTTTGGTTTCCCAAGGAAACGAGCCTCAGCCTCTGCGTACGTGCGTGTCTCTCTTCCCGGCTTGAGCCCCTGTTTGAGTTCAGCCAGGTTTCACAGGGAGCCTAAGAGCTCCAAAATAATGAGTTGACTTGATTTTTACATCTGTTAAAAAGGTGGTTGGTGGGCAGGAGGAATCAATGCCTGCGTGGGCACACGACCATGTTAGATGCCGCAGAATCCCTGGGGGAGGGATGTGTAAGTGGCACCCAAATCATGGGGTGAACAGCCCTGGGATCTGGGAGACGTGGAGCTGTGGGAAAGCTGGCCCTGTCCATCCTGCCCTGCGTGGGGTGAAGCATTTCTTCCCATCTCTGCTTCACTCCGTTATTGCCCGTTGTTTGTGATGGTTGTGGGAATGGAGGATCTGCCAGCTGGTATTTCTCCACTGACCCTTTTTGGTAGCTGTTTTAGGGACTGGTGATTCTGGGTGATGAGTTCTGCATGATGACAGGTCTTCTCAGCACAGGACACCTGTGGTGCCCATATTTTACTAGGAGAAGCAGAGAACAGCATGTTGGGGCAGTGCAGAAACCTCTCCTTGCTCCCTTCTGTAGGTTTTCTCCAAAATCTTCAGCCATGAGGCGCTGGAGAGTTACCTCCCCAAGATCCAGCTGGTCATCAAAGACACCCTCCGTGCCTGGAGCAGCAACCCCGAGCCCATCAACGTGTACCACGAGGCACAGAAGCTCACGTTCCGCATGGCCATCCGTGTCCTGCTGGGCTTCCGCATCCCTGACGAGGAGCTCGGCCGCCTCTTCGAGGTCTACCAGCAGTTCGTGGAGAACGTCTTCTCCCTGCCCGTGGACCTGCCCTTCAGTGGCTACAGGAGGGTGAGACATCAGGGCTGGCCCCTCCATAAGGCCAGGCTGGGATTGGTGGGGTGGTGGTTAATCCTCTCCAGGTTGTCCTCACCCTCTCACCTCTAGAATGAGTCCATTTTGGGTTACAAACCCTGGTTTAGTGGAGAAGAGAGGGAAAGATCCGTCCATTGAGTGGTTTGATGCAGAATACAATCAGGACTTGCCCAAATTTAATGCATAATTTTCCCTCACTTCCTCACTTAGTGATTTTCCTGTATTTATGTAGTTTGTGGGACCCTTCTCCTTTTAATTCCCTCCTGTCCCTGGAGTGAAACAGGTCAGCAGACCTTCTAATTCCAGTGAATGGTGTAAAATGAAAACATAGCAAAAATCACAGACAAAAAACCCCCATGGGTTTTCCTTTTTCACGGGGAATTTTGGCAACAGAACTACGGGGCTTTAAAATTTATTTCTGTGCTATCAGTGCTATCATTTTATTGCTGTTTGCCCACGTGAATGAGGCCAAGCCCTCTCAGGAGCAGGTTAACCCAGTGCAGCTGCACTGCCACAGGAATTGCTTTACTGAGAGCAGGTGATAAAACCCCTTGGGAAACCCATCACGCTCCTGGGAAGAGGATGCTTTGGGATGAATTGGCTTCCCTTTGAGAGATGATTTTCCCAGGGCCTGCCACACATGGCAGGGCGAGGCAGGAGCCTGTGAACTGGTGCAGAGCTGGGGCTCCCACACCAGACCTGTCATTTACACGTAGGTGCTGATTACTCTGGCCTGTAATCTCAGCTACTCGGGGTTTACTCCTGTGCCCAGGGGACAACTGCAGCATCTTTGTGCCTCTCTTTGAGCGTCTGCAATCGCAGTTTTATTACTTAGACGTGCTGTCCTGAGCACGTCTCCAGCTCCTGGTGGTGCTGGGGTTGTGTCCGGCGTGGGCTGAGGGTTTCCTGCTCCACAGGGAATCCGGGCACGTGAGACGCTGCAGAAAGGGCTGGAAAAAGCCATCCAGGAGAAACTGCAGAACACGCAGGGCAAGGACTACGCTGATGCCCTGGACATCCTGATAGAGAGCGGGAAGGAGCACGGGAAGGAGTTAACCATGCAGGAGCTGAAGGTAAAGAGCTCCCCCGTGGGCACCCTGTGCTTGCTGAGCTCAGGGGCTCCCCAAAGAGCAAAGCTGAGCTGCTCCAAGGAGGAATTTTGGGGCACACCTGAGGTGATCAGGGGGTCACGATGTGTTGATGGAGCTGCAGGTGAATCCTGGTCTGGTGGATTGTGGTGCCAACAAACCAGTTGCTTTATTTATTTGCAGATTGTGCTCAGCCCTTTCTAGAGATTATGTCATAGAATCCTGGGAGCGCTAAGGTTGGAGAAGAGCTCCAAGGTCATCATGTCCAACCCCTGACCAAAGCCTCCATCCCCACTAAAGCATATCATGAAATGGTTTGTTTTTTGAACGATTCCAGGGCTGGTGACTCTACCACTGCCCTGGGCAGCCTGTACCAATGCTTGAGCACTCTTCCAGTGAAAAGATTTTTCCTAATCTCCAACCTGAACCTCTCCTGGTTCAACTGAAGCTTTCAGCCTTGGTCAGCTTCTCACCTTCTCACCTTCCACAGTGCCTCCTTTTCAGGGCACAGGAGCCCTCAGCAGGCTGTTCTCTGCAGTAGGGTCATGGTGGAACTTGTCCATTGTGTGCTGTCAGGAGCCATCTCCAGGGCTTTTACTCCATTCTCTCTGGTCCTCAGCATCCTCTGAGGTTTTGTGGGAAGCTTCCCATGGTGGTTGTCCAAGCCCTGTGCCTGCACAAGGAGGGATCTTGCAGTCAGACATGCCCAAACTGTGGCTGCCCTGGATCCCTGGAAGTGTTCAAGGCCAGGTTGGACGGGGCTTGGAGCAACCTGTGCTGGTGGAAGGTGTCCCTGCCCATGGCAGGGGTGGAATGAGATGGGCTTTGAGGTCCTTCCTACCCAAACCATTTACGGTTCAGTGACCAGGCTGGAGAGCTCTTGGGATGAAAACCCTCCATGGCAGCCCCTGTGCCTGTCCTTTGCTGTTCCACAGGTGCTGTCCTATCTGTCCATCCCCTGGGTCTCACCCTGGCTCTTCCCTTGTTCTATTCCAGGATGGCACCCTGGAGCTCATCTTCGCCGCCTACGCCACCACGGCCAGCGCCAGCACCTCCCTGATCATGCAGCTGCTCAAACACCCCCGGGTGCTGGAGAAGCTGCGGGAGGAGCTGCGCAGCAAAGGCATCCTCCACAATGGCTGCATCTGTGAGGGCTCCCTGCGCCTCGACAACATCAGCAGCCTCCACTACCTGGACTGTGTCATCAAGGAGGTGCTTCGGCTCTTCACCCCCATCTCCGGGGGGTACCGGACGGTGCTGCAAACCTTCGAGCTGGATGTGAGTACTGAGGAAGAGGAGGGGCAGGCACTGATCTCTGCTCTGTGGGGACCAGGGACAGCAGCCAGGGCATGGCTGGGGCTGTGCCAGGGCAGGGTCAGGGGCGATCTCAGCCAAAGGCTCTTCCCCCAGAGGGTGGTGGGCACTGAGCAGGCTCCCCAGGGCAGTGGGCACGGCCCCAAGGCTGCCAGAGCTGCAGGAGGGGTTGGATGATGCTCTGGGGCACAGGGTGGCATTGGTGGGGTGTCTGTGCAGGGCTGAGGGTTGGACAGGATGGTCCTTGGGGGTCCCTTCCAACCCAGTGTATTCAGGGATTCTGTGATCTCCCGGCTGTGCAGCTGCACCATCAGCTCCCCAAACCAGCCTGTTGCATGTTGTTGCAAAGCTTGCTTGAGCCTGGCTGAGGAGAGACCTCAGAGAGGATAAATTAGGTCCTGCTGGTGGTGGGAGATGGGTTAGCTCTGGATTCAGCAGGGATCTGGTGCATGGCAGGGCAGGGATGCACTCGGGCTGTCGAAGAGGAGCCGGGTGTGATGCTTCAAAGCGCGACCCGTGACAGTGTTTGACGCCAAAACCCAAGCTGGGGTGTGACAAGGGAAAGGTTTACTGCAAAGGGCATCTCCAGGCTGCTGCATGACAGGGGCATTACTCACTGCATGGCTGGAATTTCCTACCAGCAAAACAAAATCTGGAGACGGCGCTCGTCGCTGTAAATCCCACTAATGTCATGATTTGAGTCAGAAACCTTTTAAAGTGCTCAGGGGATGATAAATCCGCCGCGTTTCTCATGGCCCAGGCCCTGACGTGCGCTTTGGGTGTGTGGTGCTGACAGGCAGCAGGGTGTGGGATGCTCTGGGATGCTCTGGGAGGGCTGGTTGGCACGTGGGGCACGGCATGGCCGTGGGAGAAGCTGCTTCCCTCTGCTCGGTGGCAGTGGAGCACCACGGGGTTCCTGCTGGGAGACTCCTGCCAGCGACCACAAAGCAAATAAACAGCAGTGGATCCCCCTGTGGGTCCCTGGGATAGAGGGAGGAGTAATCCCAGCCCTGTGCTCTCTGGTTTTCCTTTAAATCTGCGTTACGCTGGAGTAATAAACCCAAAGGAAATGGGAACAAGAGGGAAAACTGAGGGTGGTGATGCCCTGGCACAGGTTCAGATCCAACCTGAACCACTCCTGGCACAGCTGGAGCTTTCAGCCTTGGCCAGCTGCATCCCTTGACCCAGCCACTTCTGTGGTGCCTCTTTTGCAGGGCACAGGAGCCCTCAGCAGAGTCATGGTGGAACTTGTCCATTGTGTGCTGTCAGGAGCCATCTCCAGGGCTTTTACTCCATTCTCTCTGGTCCTCAGCATCCTCTGAGGTTTTGTGGGAAGCTTCCCATGATGGTCGTCCAAGCCCTGTGCCTGCACAAGGAGGGATGTTGCAGTCAGATATGCCCAAGCTGTGGCTGCCCCTGGATCCCTGGGAGTGTCCACGGCCAGGTTGGATGGGGCTTGGAGCACCCTGGGCTGGTGGAAGGTGTCCCTGCCCATGGCAGGGGTGGAAGGAGATGGGCATTAAGGTCCTTGCAACCCAAACCATTCCATGATTCTATGATTGTACAAAAACAGAACAAAAGTGCTTTATGTCGTCCTCCTGCTCCCTCTCTCCCCACAGCGGGGTTGACCCTCTCTGCTTTTCTCTCCACCCTTTCCCCCATCTCCACAGGGCTTCCAGATCCCCAAAGGCTGGAGTGTCATGTACAGCATCCGGGACACCCACGACACAGCCCCGGTCTTCAAGGACGTGGACGTCTTCGACCCCGACCGCTTCGGGCAGGGCCGGAGCGAAGACAAGGACGGCAGGTTCCACTACCTCCCCTTCGGAGGAGGAGTACGGACCTGTCTGGGCAAACACCTGGCCAAGCTGTTCCTCAAGGCCCTGGCCATCGAGCTGGCCAGCACCAGCCGCTTCGAGCTCGCCACCAGGACTTTCCCCAAAATCACCCTGGTGCCCGTGGTCCACCCGGTTGACGGACTCAAGGTCAAGTTTTTCGGACTGGATTCCAACCAGAACGAGATCCTGACGGGGACAGATGCCATGCTGGGGGCGACCGTGTAAAGCCCACGCCGGTGGCGCGAGGGACGGGCGGCCGGGGGCTGGAGGGGTGGGGTGGGGGCGAGGGATGGACAGGAGGGGAGGAGAGAGGGCTGAGGAGCTTCTCCATGGCGCGGAGCCTCCGGGTCGGGACTGCTTTCTCCCCCGGTGGAGCCTCCAAAGGCGATTTGCTCTTCCCACGGGGCGCGGAGAAGGTTTGGGGGTGTCGTCGCGCGTCTCGTTTCGTCCGGAAGGAGGAAGATCCGCAAGACCCGAGTCGAGCTGGGATGTCCGACCATACACAGTATCTAAATATTATAAATATATATATATAAATATCTATAAAACTCTTCTGCTGCGAGGAGGAGCGCTGGCAAAGGCCCGACTGCGGGGAAGGCTTTGGAGATCAGCCGAGGATCGGAGGTCTGGTGTCCCGGGGCGGCTCTCGGGTGGCCTCTGGTCTTTATTTTAACAGTGTTAAATTAGCTGGTGATAACAGTGTTTTTTTGGTTTTTTTGAGGTTTGTTTCGTTCATTTGTTTGGTTGTGTTGTTTGTTTCGGGGTGTTGGAGGCTTTCCTTGGTGAGGGGCAGAGGAGTGATGCCTGTTCCCGTCCCCTCTCCCGCTGGTGCCGGGGCAGGCTGGGAAGGGGGGGCTGTTATTTCGGACTGAAAATCCCTGTGGTGTCTTGTCCAGGGCTGGGCAAGTCGTCCCTCTGAGGCCTTGGGCATAGTTGCATTTTGCAAGATGCATTTTGGGGCTCTGGGTAGGGGGGATGTCTTTTTTTTCTTCTTGTTGAGTTTCCTGCTGCTGCTACACAGCCTGTGTGCACCGTTCCCCCGGCACAGCCCCTCGCCAGCCAAACAAAGGGCACCTCTTTTGGGGGGCATCCCATGCCTTTGCTCCTCCTGGAGCTGCAGGCACCAGCCCCTGACCCAGCCAAGCCAAGCTGCTCCTTCAGGTGTGTCCTCTGCCACGGGAGGCGTTCACATTAAAGGTGGTCTCTCTGAATAAGCCAACACACGCACTGTTTGTCTCTGCCTGGGCTGTGGCTGGTGGTGGCAGAGCTCGGCAGGAAGGAGAGGACTCTGTGAGCTGCCCACCCATCCCACTGCTACCCCAGGAGGAGGGCCCTGCCCCAAAGCTTCCCAGCACACCACCAAGAGGTATCTCGAGTTTGATTTCTGGGGGGGGTCTGTTCCAGTTTAATTCTTTGCATGCAAGAGGCTTCTGGGTTGAGTTTGAGGTGGGTGGGTTGTGTTGAGAGGAAGGAAAAGCCCCCTGAGTGTCTGGGCAGGTGTTTGGTTCAGACCAGAGCCAGGCACCAGGCTGGGAGATCCCTCTTGGACTTGAGGCATCTCTGTCCAGCCTCACCCCTCTCCCCTCCCATCCCTTCCCTCCAGGGTGGAAAGGACAACACAAGGACGGTGGCCGAGACCTCTCCTAACCGTGGTGGGAAGAGATCTCGCCCTTGGGTGGGCAGCTTGGCTTTCAGCTCTAGAGGTGTCCAGAGAAGTCCAAGGGGTTGGAATAAGGAAGGCGAAGGGGCAGGCGTGGTTTGCCGGGTTGCTTTGCAGGTTGTGCTTTTGACGAGGTGGTGCCTCTTTGGAAGGTCGAGGGAAGTGTGAAGGGAGCGCTGGGGAGGCTGCCCTTGCCAGCCCTGGGTGGGGGCAAGGAGGAGGGAGGCGGGTTTGGAGCCAAGGGAAGCACTTGAGGTCGGATTGCCGTCAGCCAAGCTGCCAAACCCCCCCACCTCCAGGAGCATCCCGGTGGATGGTGTCCACACACAGCTGGATTGAACCTGAAATAACCCCCCCTCATCTTCCAGGAGATGCCATTCCCATCCAGAGCTTGCCTTCTGGTTGGTAACACATCCAACCCAAAGGGAAGGTCTCAGGAGCCTCTGAGTGCACCTAAAGCAGAGGTTCTCCAGGCTGGACATTTTGAGTGGGACACCACTAGCTGAGACTTCAGATATTTCCTTGTCCCTGACGGAGAGAAAACTTTCCCTGGGATAAAAAGGAGGTTGCTTGCAATCCAAATCCCAAAGGGCAAAGGGAAACACAAGCCTAGATGCAGAGGGAAGGAGGGAGTCTCCCAGGGGCAATCCTTTAGGGAGAGGTAAGTGGCACATGGAAGTGTCCATGGTCTCTGTGCACGATGAACCCTTGGGGACAGGGGAAGGAGGTGGATGGTCTGTGGGGTGGAAACCCCTCGCCAGGTGCTCTCCAGGATCCCCCATTTCCATGTGAGACCTGTGCTCGGGAAAGGGGAAAGCTGGAGAGGGGAACGGGCAACAAGAGGAGAAGGTCTGGTTAAAGCTACAGCGAGCAAAGGCTTTGGGTGGACTTTTCCAGAAGGGCTCGGTGCTGCTTGTTCTGGTGGGGAACCAGCAGAGGGTTTGGCTGAAACGTTCATTTCACCTTCCAAGGTCATTACAAAGTGAAAACCAAACATGCTGTTGAGTGAGTGGTTGATTGGAGAGCGGTAATGCACGATGCAGACATCCATTATATATATATTTACATCATGTGTATATATAATGTTTGTGTGGGTGAGTATTTAATCCAGGCAGAAGTAAGTCAGGCTTTGTTTTTCCATTCCTAACTAATATAACTTGACTAAAAAAAAAAAAAAGTTGCTGCAGTGGGTTTGCAGAATAAAGCACTTTGAATCTCAGAATTGTTTGTTTTTTGGTTTATTGTTTGTTTTTGGTTTTTGTTTTTTTTTTCTTAGCACAGTCCAATTTGCTATAATATTATTTTATACACTTTTTTTTTGGTCTGTCTTTATAAACTATTATAAGTACTATTTTTGTTATAATTCAAAATAGATATTTAGTATAAAGTTTTGCTGTTAAATATTTGTTATTTAGTAAAATATGATTTTTTTTTCTCTTTATTGTAAACATTGTCTGGGAAAAAAATATTAATATGTTTTATCACATTTGTTTTTAATATTAAAAAAAAAGAAAAAAGCACTTGTGGGGTTTTTCGTTATGAAATTGGTGCCGTGTGAACATGTGTTTCAGTCATGTGGTTTTTAATATGTATATAATATTCTGTGTTGCATATTAAAATGAATGTTGTGTATTTTGTGATCTTAAAATAATAATAAAAAAAAAAGAATAAATAATCCATGTGGCTATTTTATAGACTTCCATAATAAAAAGAGTTGCATCTCCAAAGCTTTTGCTTCATATCCATCTGCATCTGCTCTTGAAGGGCTTCTGTGGCCTCCTGGTTTGGGGTCTCGGGGGAACAGCCCCATCCTGGGAAGTGCCAGAGTGGGATTTTGGCATCCACCCATCGGTCTCCACGAGCAAGGTGGGTCCTCACGGGTGGATATGGACCCAAAGACAGGAAATTCCACTTAAAACCAAGAAAACCCTTGTTTTTCTGAGGAGGATGGTCGATTGTTGAAGCAGAGATGTGGAGCCTCCAGCCCTGGAGATGCTCAGAGCCCGCCCGGACCTGGTCCTGAGCAACCTGACTGCGATGCCACCGCTCTGAGCTCCATCCCCAGGCTTTGGAGAGCTCCAATTTCTGCCCAGAGCTTTTCCCTCTTGCCAGGAGAGGCAGAGGAGGGGAGGGAAAGGGAACCATTCCTGGTGTGAGTGCCCCACTCCCTGCTGCTGGTTCTGGCACGGGACACCAGCATGGGCTGGAGGACACCCACCCAGCCACGGGATGGTGGGCAGGAGGGGTGGGGTGGACCAGATGAGGCAGGACATGCTTCCCAAGGGCAGCCCAGGTGGGAAGGACCCTGGGATGGGCTCAGGTGTGGTGGGAGCAGACAGGTTGTCCCCAGCCCTCCCACCCGGGCTCCTCCAGCTCCTCAGCAAACCCATGTCCTGGAGTTTTCCATGAGCAGGGATTGCTTGGAGTGTTTTAAACCAACAACATTTTAGGAACTTCTGGCCCTGGGTGGTGGGACAAAGAGCTTTGTCTGAGAGGTGACAGGACAAGCTACTGGTGGGAGGTTCAGCTGCAGCTGCTCCAGAGTGGAGACGGGTGGGCTGGGAGTGCTTGGAGTAATTAGGTAATCGTTGGAGTAATTAGGTAATCCTTGGAGTAATTGGCTTCTGTCCCCTTGCCCTTTTCCCTATAAATAAAGCTGTGCTGGTGCCCTGGCTGTGCTGGGAGTGTTGGAGGATGGGATGGTGCTGCTCTGCAAACCCTTCCTGTGATGACATCCAAAGGCAAGTGAGGGCTGGAGGAATGAATAGAACTTTGCTCTTGGCTGGAAAATCTGACCACGCAGCCCAAGGCTGTGTCCCTTCGGAGCAGCCAGAGGATCTAAGGCTCCTTCCCCTCCCTCTGGAGCTTTGTGGCTCTGCTCTTTTCCTGCTCCTGCCAACAATGACTTTGCCATGTCTGTCACCAAAATGCCACCGTGTGGTTGTGCCCATCCATGTCCTGTCACCCCCCAGCCTCTCCTGGTGCTGAAGGGGCTGATGTGTCACCTCCTCACCCTCCCTTTCCCCTTCCAACCCCCCTTGCCTTTATAAGTCCCCATTTCATAGCAGGGAAGGTCATTTCCTTTTGGGATTTCTTTTCTTCCCCTCGCTCCCCTCCCTTTGCCTCCATTTATTTATGATTTATTTGTCATTTATGGCTTTCAGCAAGGCACTGCACCACCCCTGGAGGGGGATGATGTGGCTCTCCGGGCTCCAACAGGAGCAGGGAGCTCTTTTTTCGGGTGGCCTCGCGGGAGGTCACTCGGACTCCGTGTTCTTTCCACTCGGCTCCGGCACCGACTCTCACGTTACTCACTTTGTTTTAACTGTAGCTGAACTCTTGGAAAGTTTTTTTCTATGTGAGAGCAAAGAAAAGGTGTGTTGAGCGTGTGTTTTTGCACAAATGGGCTTTTTTTTTTTCTTTTCTTCCCCTTTTTCTCCCCATTTCCCCCTTCCCTCCCCAAATACTGAATGGAATTTTATTGCTTGAAAAATGGAATGGCCTCGTGTCCCCTTGGTCTGCCTGGAATCTTTAATCTCCAAAGCTCAAAGCCCAGGCCCTTCCAAGGGGATGTTGAGACAACGTTAGGCTAAAAGGAACTGTGTGAAATGTTGGGGTGTCACTAAATAACATCTGCAGGAGTTATTTAAAATGAGAGAGATGGGGGGAAACTGTGTTTCCAGGTGGTTCTTTGGCATCATTTTTCTCCAGATAATTTTAGGGGCCCTGGAGTTTAAACACCTTGGGTGCCTGTCAGGTGCTGCTCCATCCATAGAATAGAATAAAATAGAATATTCCAGAAGACGAGACTCTGAGGAGCCTTCTAATTCCTTCCAGTGCCTAAAGGGGCTCCAGGAGAGCTGGAGAGGGACTGGGGACAAGGATGGAGGGACAGGACCCAGGGAATGGCTTCCCAGTGC